>LZPO01107921.1:297611-319807 GCA_001675575.1 Neotoma lepida
AGGAAAGGAAATTAAACCAGGATGCTGAAGAGACATCTGTGCATCAACGTTCACTTCTGCTCTGTTCACAACCACTAAGAAAAGGGAACAACCAAAGGGTCCATTGACAGATGGGTGGGTGAAAAAATGTGGTACCTACACATTGTGGAATATTATAGAGTCACAAANAGGGAACTAGTAACCATTATGCTGTATGAAGTAAGCCAGGCTCAGAAAGATGAGTATGATGTGCTCTTGCTCTCATGGGACCTGAAAGAGCTGATCTCACAGAAGCTGAGAACAGTTACTAGAAGCTGGGAATTTGGGGGACACTGAGTTAAGTCAGGAACAAATCCTGGGGTACTACATTCTGCACCATAGGTTAGATATGGCTAACAATTATGCCATGTATTTCAAAGACCTTGAAGACAAGTCTTTGTGTTTTCAGTCACACACACACACACACACACACACACACACACACACACACACACACACACACAAAGACAGATAATTTGAAAAGACAGGCTGCCTTAAATGCTACATGCTGTTTACCTGGGTAGAAACATCACATTCCTCATTAACCTGTGTTCTGGCCCTGGCTGCCACTAGGGGGTAGTGGCCCTGGCAATTCACTACCCACCCAGAGCTTCTCCATTTATGTCCTAGAGAGCACTGAACCTAGGTGATCTTGAGCCTGGTGGCAGAAGTGTGGGCATTAAAGCTAACAGTCACAGCCCTCCCCCATGCCTGTTTCCTCCCCCATACAATAGAAGAATGGCCTCCTAGCTTCAGAAGCTCCTGAAAGCATTCTGTATTTGAACATTCATACATTCCCACAGTGGGTTCTTCTGTTCCTATTCACAGCCTTGAGGCAATGACCTATGGCCTCTGACCAGGACTCGCTTCCCACTCACCAGAGGCCCGGGCACCCCCGAAGGGCTGCTGGCCCACCACAGACCCAGTAGATTTGTCGTTGATATAGAAGTTGCCAGCAGCATTCCTCAGCATCCTCGTGGCCTCCTGGACAATTGCCCTAGGAGACAGGACAGTGATCAGAGGGACTGCCAGCCCCAGGTCTGGCCTCCAATCCCTCAAGCAGCCCTTACTGGCTTCCCAGATAAGCAAGCAGCCATAGGAGAAACAGGACACTGGCCAGCTGCTAGAGTTAGTCTCCAAGGCTCAGACTCCCCCCTGAGAAGGGGATCAGCTCACCCACCTCCTGGGGGAACTGGGAGACCTGGGTGGAGAGCACAGAGGGTCAGGCCACAGCTGCGGGAGCAGTGGGGGCAGGGGTCCCAGTCCAACTGGGCCATTTCACGGAAACTTAGCTAACCCAGACCGCCGTGCTTTCCTCTTGGGCTCCAATCCCAGTACTACACTTTCTCAGAGGCAGANACAGTGGCTTACAGGGNGGGCCAAGGAGGAAGGAAAATGCAAACAATCGAGGTTAGGGTGGCAGGAGCCGGATTAGGGCGAGCAGGAACCGTGTCTAGGAGGTGGAGACAGGGGAGGCAGGGACAGCACACCAGCCCTGCTCTCAGGGCTAAGGCCACTTACTTATCCTGGGCGAACACTGCCCCNGTGAGGCCATAGCTGGTAGTGCTGTCGACCAGCTGCAGCGTCTCTCTGTACTTGTCATCAGGGTACACATACACTGTCAGCACAGGACCGAAGATCTCCTGGGAGANGANAGAGGGGTTAGTCACTACATTNTCCCCATCTGGTCATCCTCTCCACCATCCCAGGCCTCAGACCACACAGCAGCCCTGAACATGGGCAGAGACAGGCAGATTCCTCCAGNTTCCCTCTGGTATCTGCGTGCCTGGCTTCCTGACTATTTTGCAAAAGTTCCAGAACTTTCTGGCCTCCCTGCTATGCCCTCACCTGGACAGTAAAGCAGTCAGGCCCTGAGGAGCAGGAGGCTTGCTCAACAGCAAGGACTAAGGCACCTCCCTCCTCAGGGCCCCTCCCCCAGCAAGGGGCTGGGGCTTTCCCTGGTCCTGCATCATCACCCCATCTCAGGCATCAGCCACAGCCAGACAGTGAGCCCACAGCTGCCATAATCCCAGTGGCTGTGGTAGCTATGGCAATGGAGTGCCAGGNGACAGTCAGTGCTGACAGCGACAAGGACAGAGTCTTGGACAGGCCTGAAGCTCGAGACCCAGGTCTGTTCAGTCCAGCTGTGAGCCATTCCCGCCAGGCCACCCCGCCTCACCCATGACACCAGACAGTATTGGAAACCAGCATGATGCTGTGCCCAAGGACAGCCCATTGCACTCACCTCCTTCATGATGGGCTCCCGTGGGTCCTTGCTCTCAATGATACAGGGCTCCACGTAGTAACCCACTGACTCGTTGCACTGGCCCCCCGCCAGGACACTGAGGCTGGGTGAGGAACGCGCATGCTCCAGCCACTTCTTGATGCGGGCAAAGGCCTAGGGCAGGTGAGCAGGATGGTGTCAAAGACAGCTGTCCCTCACATTCACCCCAAAATACTTCTGCCTCAAGAGCCTGAGTTCTGAAAAGGGGGGCAGAGTTGGGGACCCTGAAGGTAAGAGCAAGGCTTGCCTAATTTGCCAAATGGTCAGGAAGCCAGGCACACAGACACCAGGGGGAACCTGGAGGGACAGGGACACAGAAAAGGGTACCTGCTTGTGTTATATATGTGTGTATGTAGTATGTGTCTGTGCCTTGAGAGTGTGTGTGTGTGTGTGGTATGTATATAAGTGCACGTGTGTGGTATATATGTATGTGCAGTGTATGTATATGGTGTATGTATGCTATGTATGTGGTATCTTTGTATATGTATATAAGAGTGTTACATAGTGTGTGTGCATGCTCATGTGTGGTAAAACCACAGGTATCCTTACATATAAACACACTCTGAGATAAACATATGGAAAGGTATATATATATAGCTATGTGTTTTACATTTAAGCACATGATATGTGCATGTGGCTACAGAGATGTGTTTTCATGGTCATTTACACTATGGTTCCAGAGCCGTGATCTCAAGTGCACATATGTGGGCCTGCCTGTGTATGTGTACATGAGTGTGTGCACATAAATACGCTTTAGGGGCTTACTGAGCCTGGCTCAAGGGTGTGCAGACAAGAGCAATTTCCGGCACGAATGATCCTGTCCTCTTCAAGGCCAGGGAGGCAGGTCTGGTTACTGACGAACCTGCCCCTCTCTGTCCCTGATCTGGCCCAGCACTCCTCCCCCAGATTGTGCTATACCCCACCCCTTACCTTGGCATCAATCACTGCAGAGAAGAAGGTCCCAAAGTCCTCTGCAGGCTGGGGACAAGGGAGGGAGAGATGAGACAAAGGGAGTCCCTTCTCCACAGCCCACCCCACATGCACAGAGCCCCAAGGGAAGGATCCTGCCTCAAAGAGCCAGAGAGAAGCCCCAGGGAAGGACCGGGCACTCAAAGAGCTGGAGAGAGAGGCAGTCAATCTCATCAGCCACCTGCTGGGCGCAGCAGAGGTGCTAACTCACATTGCCCACTTTGATCCTGCTGTGCTCTTCCAGCAGTCGCCCTTTGATCTGTGGCCACAGAGACTGGGGCACGTAGAGGCGCGAGCATGCTGAGCACTTCTGACCACCATACTCGAAGGCCGAGCGCACTGTCCCGCTCACCACGCTGTCCACGTCGGCCGAGCTGTGCACGAAATGGAAATTCTTCCCGCCACACTCTACGGAGCACAGGGTGTGGACATGAATGGAGGTTGCTGGCTGCAGCCCAAGCCACCACCCACACCAATCCACAGCCCTACACTCAGCAGGCAATGAGAGGAAGCAATTACAAGAGAGAGGAACGAGGGGAGCCATGAGCCAGGCCTGCCCCACTCCCCTGAAGACGAAGCAAGGCCTGGGAAGGGAACAGGAGAGCAGAGGGCATTGGCACCCACTCCTTGGTCACAGATGAGAAAACCAAGTGGTCAACATGAGGCAGAAGTACAGCAAGCCAGGCTCCCAAGAGCCCACCCAGGCTTTCCTGAAACCTCCCAGGGAAGCCCACCTATCCCCTTAGGGAAGACGTTCAGACTGTCACAGCACCTTCCAGCCTCAGTTTACCTGTTCAGTAACAACAGATAGCAGAAGCCAAAAGCACACACCACCTGCTGGGTCCTGGAGAAAGCACCCTGAGCTGTCTCTCCATGTCCCAGGGACTATCCCCATTGTCACCGCCCCCCATCTCAAAGATGAGTAAACCAAGGCAAAGTGATGAAGCCATTGGCTCCAGGTTGGGCCATGGCCTTGAGAGGGAAGGGCCACTCAAACCCTCCCCTGCAGGGTCCACCCTTCATCTCACAAAGGCAAGGACTGAGGACATGGGGGCTTGGAAACTCAAATGGTACAGCCAGCCCGGGCACACCACCAGAGGCCAGCCAGCTCAGGAAGGGCCTCACCAGGGGTCCNACCTCACACTAGGGGTTAGAAGGTTAGACCACCAGCCCCAGCTTCTACTGTCAAGTGTGCCCCAGACAGAACTTCCCTTGAGGTCTCAGCACTTTCCCAAAGTGTATTCTACAAAACTCTTGTTCCATAGAGAGTTTGCAAAACTGAGGTTCTGTGGCCCGGGGATTTTGGGAAATACTGCCTAGCCAGTTATGCTCTCCAAGTATATAAACAGAGTACTAAAGACTCGGAGGAGAAGCTTTGCAGAAGACCCCACTGGCTTTGTTTCACACAACGTGTGTCAAGATTTTGTGACACAGAATGGTTCCTCAGAAGTTATCACTGTCAACGAGAGGCGGCCCTGCTACCCTCTCAGCCAGTTTCCTCTTCTTGTCCCCCTGCGCGCGCGCACACACACACACACACACACACACCAGGCTCCTTCCTCCCCTGCTCAGACCCCTGCCACCCACCACAGCGCCCCCCGGCCATGTGTGCTAAGACTAACACAAGCCTAAAAGGAACACAGCGTCCAGTTCCACACACAGGTGTGTTTAAGTGCTTCGTATCCACACGTGGCTCCTGAGGGGGCCACCGCAGAGGCAGGTCGAGAAGTCTCCAATATTGGTTCCCAGCAACCCAAGAGAATCCTGGCCACCCCACTCTATCTCCTGCTCTCTCATAATAGCCCAGGAAGAGGGTAGCCCTGGAAGCGTGTGAGGGGCAGGGCTTACCTCCGGCTAGGCGTGGGAAGGTACGGAAATGGTCCAGATTCTGGGCCACCTGCTTCCACAGGTGTTTGAAGGTGCTAGAACCAAAGAGGAGAGTGTCAAGCCACCTTCCTAGGAAGGGACTAAAAGACCTGGGAGGAGTGCCGGGGCTGGGGAGGGGGTCATCATAGAACCAAGAGGAACTAAGTCGGTGGTGGCATCTGTGGTGGGAGTTGGGGAGCAAGGTGGCACATAGGCCCAGATGTGAAAACACAAAGTGCTGGCCCTGGCTGACACAGAGCTGTGTGATCTTGGGTTCATGACTCACCGTCTCTGAGCCTTCNGTTCTGCACCTCACCTAGTAAGAAGAACCCTCCATGTGCACGGAATCCAGTGTGAGTTGGAACTTAGGATCACACNGGGCACAGGCACACCGCAGTGCCTGACAAGGAATACACACCCCTGTGGCTATGAGGGGCATCCTGGCCCAGGGCCTGGCCTGACGGACCAAACCAACAACTCAGGCTGTTGCCCTGACCTGCCGCCCCAGAGACACCGCCTCCTCCCCAGGCTTCACTGTGACCAACCTCAACACCACAAAACAATAAAAATGCTAATCACCCAGCCACGGTAGCTAACGGTAATTTATGACTTCCCCACCTTCAGCCTAGCAGCTTGCCAGAGCGTGGCAAACAGGGACCAGGCCCACTCCGCCTGCTAACAGGCAGAGACCCGAGCACTGGCAGAGCAGGCCTCTGGGGAAAAGACCTCCTCAGCAGTCCTTAAGCTGTCACCCACACCAGCAACACAGGTGAGGAAGGTGCAGAGAAGCCACTGTAGGTGCCCCACAGCAAGAACTGCAGATGCAAAATGGGTCCAGGTTGTCCCAGTCACCTCTAGCCAGATGCCCCGATGACCTACACGTGACTCGACTTCCCCAAGTCTGTACTCCTGACAGCATCTATCCTGGTCAACCACGCCTTCTCTGTCAAGGCCAGAAGGTCTTGGACCCAGACCCCAGCCCTGCAGACTGCCAGCGGCTCACCATGGTGCTCTGCCCTAGGTTCTGACATCCCTGTCTGGTCCGTGGCCATTATCCCAATCCCTGGAGCCCACAACCTCCTAAGCAGGCCTTCTGGAGCAGCTCCAGCCGGATCCTAGGACAGAGTACAGTTTCAAGGGCCAGGAGAGCCAGCAATGGGCAGACTCGGGATATATAGACCAAAGGCCTGCAAGTGGGACTGGGGACCTACAAAGTGTTGTCCACCTCCAGCTAATGGCACCATGAGACACGAAGGCCCAGGGGGACCGGAGCACACACTTAATATGGATTTTTAAAATAAAACAGTCTCAATTAGACATGGCTGGGCCATGGCTTTTAGGGATCCGAGAAAACAAAGCCAGTTACTCCCCAGGTGGAAAGGGCAACCCCAGCCTGAAACAGAGCTGTGCTCCCACCATTCCCTGCAGCCTTCTGTGTCTCCTGCCTGCTTCAGCATGCAGCCCAGACACTTCTGAAAATTCAAAAGGCTCCTAGGAGCCACTGGGCTAAATCTGAGAGGTGGGACCAAGGGAGGCAGGGTAGGGGATGGCGAGCAGGGGACCTCACCGTTCACTTATTCTCAGCTGTGGCACAGAACCCTGTGCTGCNGGGGTTGGAAGATACCTGCTGNATCAGTGAGCAGGTGACTGGTGCAGACTATNCAGCCCTCCCCCAACTCCACCCTCAGGCCCAAGGGATATGCCTTGCAGCACATCATAGGCTTAGCCTGCAAGCCCCCTTGGTGTTCTTGCCCTTCCTATAGCCCTGTTCCCACTTCCTNACCTCTACCTAGCCAANCTTTATCCACGAAGCAGGACCAGTATCTCCCAATTNTAGCTCACGCATTCATGTCCTCCGTGGTAGAAGGCTGCTATCAGCCATAGGCTGTGCTTCCAGTCCACAAAGCGCTCTCCTGTCCGATCCTTTCAAACGCTCAGAAAGACAGGGACCAACACCAGGTGGTGGTGCACACCTTTAATCCCAGCACTTGGGAGGCAGAGGCAGGGGGATCTCAGTGAGTTCAAGGCCACCCTGGTCTACAAAGCGAGTTCNACAACAGCCAGGACTGTTACACAGAGAAACCCTGTCTCAAAAAGACCAAAACCAAAAAACAGAAAAAAATAAAAATAAAAAAAAATTAAAAAAAAAAAGATAGGGACCACCACTCTCATTTGACAGGTAAAAACAAACAAACAAAAAACCTAGATTGAGAGAGGCCAGTGACACAGAGAGAAAGTGGGTAAGATCAGCGTGTGACCTCTGGGTTCACAGCCTCAGATAGTGGTACCCTTTCCCTACGCCACTGTGCCCTACCCCACCCTCTAGGGACTTACGGTACACTGCCTGTGAAGTTGATGCCACAGAGGTGCTCTGAGCTGGTGACCGTGTCCCCGAATGTTGGCCCATCAGCTGGCACAAACTGGATTATGTTGGGGGGCAAGCCAGCCTCCCGGAGGATGCGGTAGACAGCATAGCTAGCCAGCATGGCAGTGTCGCTGGGTTTCCACAGGACCACGTTGCCCTGCCAAAAAGGTGTGAACACGACTCATGAGACAGTAGGATATCAACTACACCAACCATGTACTCCATAGCACCTGACAGCATGGTCACCCTTACCTGGAACCACTATGTCCTATGTCCCCCACCTACGCCCACTCATGTAATATCTGCACCGTTTTCAGAGGACCCTGNCATGGAGGGCCCAGGTTTCTCCTCTGACTCTAGCCTGGGTTCCCTTTCCCTGCATGCCTGGGCTGAATCTTGCCCTCACTCCAGGCTAGGGCTGTTCTCGGTGTTTCTGGGCCACTCTTGGGTGTGGCTGGGCAAGTTCTCACAGATGTTCTGCACGTGTGCTGGGTCAGAGGCACCAGGAGGGCCCATCTGATGATGCACAAGGTTGTCCCTGTGTATATACATAAGACGCACATGCCCTGTCAACACCAGCCCTCCTCTTGCCCAGCCTGTTGAGGATTGGCCTGTATCCCCCATATCAGACCGGGAGCTCATGGTACAGGCACCTTCACTCAACNAATTCCTATCTGCTCCATTGTTAACTAGCCTTGACAAGTAAGTTCCCACTGTACATCTCAAGTGTCACCTGGCCAAGAGGCACAGGGGCAACCACTTCTCACTGCTTTTTTAATTAAATGACATCACCAGCACAGTGTCAACAGCTGCCACACATGTGAGCACTCCAGGTCACCACCACCATTGGACCCGTGGCTCACTCTCGCCTGGACCTGCCTGGTGTCTAGTANATCTNACTCAATATTTGAANCCTGGTGACACGCACCCCGCCATACACACATCATTGCTCCTGTTTGACAGAGGAGGAAACTGTGCCTCTGAGCTTGGGATCTGCTCNGGTCTCCCACAAACGGACAAGGCTAGGCTGGAACTCAGAGCTTATTCACGGCCACAGCTACTACCTTCTGTACTTCTCCCATGACTGAGGACAGGGTCTGTGTGTGTTTGAAATCTGGGCCATTAACTGCCTTGTCCCCGGTTCCTCACCATTAAAGCCGGTGCGCCTGCCAGGTTGCCTCCGATGGCGGTGAAGTTGAAGGGTGAGATAGCTGCCACAAAGCCCTGNGTAAGAGGGAGATGGTGAGGTAGAGCTGAAGGCTCCCAAGCAGCCCCTGTGGCCCACTGCCTGCCCCGCAGTACCTCCAGCCCCCGATACACCACGTGGTTGGTGCTGGGTGGCACGCTGATAGGCTGCTCCCCCTCCAGCTCCATGGCGAACTTGGCATTGAATCGAAAGAAGTCGATGAGCTCCGCTGCAGCATCNAGCTCTGCTTGGATCACGGTCTTTCCCTNTTAGGAGGGTGGCCCAGGTTCAGTGACAGCCGACAGGCCAGAGCCAGCCTCCAGAAGGGAACAGAACCCTTCAGTGGGCTGACCAGGCCNGGTCCTGGGACTGAGGAGGGAAAGGACCTGATTCTCAGGCATCCGAACCTCTTCCATCAAACAGACTAACATACAATGGACTGGAAAAGCATCCGCTGACCATCTTGCAGAGCTACACAGCTCATAATTCTTGGCATGCCATTAGAGTGTGGAGCCTAGGAGGCTAAGACCTGCAGGGTGCTACCTAGAATNCCTTGAATCTCAAGCCAGATATGACAGCCCACATAATTTATCTTCCNGATAATCTCACTCATACCACAAGCTCAACACTGAAAAAATGGGGAGNTGTCATCCCGCCTCTGTGCAGCAGAGGGCGCTCTCACCATGGNGACAGGTGAGCAGGTGGGCCTCAACAGGCAGCTCCTGGTTTTGGCTCCTGCTAATTCTTAGGAATTAAGGCCAGCGGTTCCTTTAGCAGAACTTTTTGGAGGAGGCCAAATTGTGCCTTTCTCCCTGGCTCCTTCCTCAGTACAGTGCACTGCTCACTTGAAACACCTGTTTCTCAAATTCCATTTCCCAGGAGACTCCTTTGACAACTTAAAGACACATCTCGCACGGGCAGTCAATATACACTTAACACCCGGCCACTACCTGAGCTTTAACTGTATCTGACAAGGAACAGGACATTCCTGAATGGAACAGAATGGCCCTTCTGGGCCTGGAACGCCAGGAAGCCCCACAGAGGACAGGATGGNGCCCGATCACATGGTCAGAGTCCATTCTAGGCAGGGGACACTGGGCAGAGCTAGAGGAGACCTGGGCTTCCCACAGCCTCCTTGCTGAGTTCAAACTCCATCATGGGGAGAACAGGCTGGCAAGGAAGAGAAGAGTGACTGAGGAACCAGACAGAGGATNGGTAGAGGGGACCCAGGTATAGGATGAGAACCTGAGAGAGAGACCCTGGTGGTCCCTGAGTCAGGAGCAACTTTGTGGATGTTTAAAAGATCCCTCCGAGGGGTACANGAAGACCGGCAGCAGGGTCCAACCTTCAGCTTGTGAGCCCCGTGTGTCCCAGGATGGCTATGCATACAGCCTGACACATTGGTAGATGGCAGTGCGATACAGCAATGTCAGAAGGCTAGCCACTTCTAGTAGGGCAACTGATGATCCTGAAATGAAAAGGCTTGGCCCAGAGTAGGGGGACAGGAACGAAGGGGAGGTGATGGGCCCACGGCAGGACACACGGGCTCAGCACAATCCGCCTAGTGTGACAACCTATGCTATATCCCCAACTCCAAGGGACGTTTCTGGAGAACATCTCCAAGTCTCCAACAGCTCCTGGCACACAGAGGCCCTTCAGCTAATGTCCAGTGACAGGGATGGAGTAAGACAGCGTGACTGGGCCTGTCAATCCTCACCTGTCCCACCATGGTCTTGGCAAGAACCTCAGCTCTGTGTGGCCCACTCAGCATATCTGCCGCCTTCAGGAAAATCTGGGCCCGGTCTGCCACAGGTTTCAGGTCCCAGTCTTTCCTGGCAGCCAAGGCAGCATCAATGGCTTTGTTGAGCAAGGCCTGGGGAGGGAGAGAAAGGGGGGGTGCTAAGGGGCTAGATCTTCTGCCTTACACAACAGGAAGAGCCTCAGGGCACAGGAAGGACTGGAGGAACTCTAGCTACCAGCAGAAGGCCTCCCAGTCCTGTCCACACTGCTAGAGACAGCCTGTCCTGCTGTCATTCTGAGGTCTTTAGGTTCCTGCCAGGTTAGTCAGCTGCTAAAAAAGAAAGTTCCTGCCCCACTTTCTCCCATGGTCTAACTAAGGAGGTACCACATCCTTGGGACCTGTGGGGCTCCAGCCTTGCTGTTAGAACCACAGCTTGGCACACATACCAGCTGCCGGTGACCCAGACCCCACATGGCACCTGTCATCAGCCCCTTCCACGGGCCCTCTCTCTCTCACTCTCTGCCTGGCTTTCTATGTCTCCAACTGCTCTAACTCAGTCTTAGAGAATCTGTGCCCCCCCCTCCACCCCCTAACAGATCTCCCCGGGTCTGCTTGAAGCCGTGGGCAATGTTCCTGGGCATGTTTGGTGCTGTTCTCACTCGGAGNAACACAGCTAGAGTTTGGCTTGAGTTCACCTGTATGTGACTGGTTCTGTTGCAGACTCAGCCCAAAGACTCCCCAGGATCAGGGAGAGAGGAAGTGGGGTGCACCCACAACTGGCAGGGCAGCCATGGTCACCGGGGACTCACCTTGTCCGCATAACAGAACTTGGCCACCTTGTGTCCATGGTTAAAGGGCTGAAAGAAAGGGTGGAGAATGTCATGGTTCATAAGTGAGGCCAAGACCACAGACCACTCTGCCTTTCCGGGAAAGCATAGCCTCTGTGTTCAGTCAGACACGCCTGAATCCCAGCTCATCCACCTACAGCACAAGGCCATGGCAGCTCCCTCATCATCCCCGGTTCTCCATGCCTAGAAGCTGTACACCAGTCTCAGTTAGAAGTTCTTCCAACAGGCCAGTGAGACAGCTCNGCAGGTAAAGGTACTTGACACTCAGGCTTAGTGATCCGAGTTCAGTCCCCAGAACCCACGTAAGGGTGGAAGGAGAGAACCGACTCCACCAAGTTGTCCTCTGACCTCCACAGGTACCCTGTGCTCAGAGTCACAAAGCTAACGGGAGCATGCAGAAAACGGTAGGTTAGCTCTTTCAAACTGGATCCTGCACACAGTGCTCTTAGACTTCTATTGAAATAGACTCCTTGGCAAAAAGGCCAGCCCTTCACTGCCCTGCCCCAGACTGGGCGATCTAGGAGTCTCCCGGTTCTCTGAGGTGCACGCTGGTTTCTACAGGGCTGAACCCTCTGTCCCTAGCTTGCAACTGACCCATAGAAGAAACCACTAGGGACACACATTCTTCCCAGGCTCCTTGCTGGGGACATGACTCAGGAGTGGGCTGGGCATGGTACCCTTTGTTCTAGTTTTAGGCATCCAAGGAATTCAAAACCTGGGAGGAGGACAATGACCTTTCCAGGCGGAGACCACAGCTCCTGCCCCCATCAGACCTACCGATAGCTGGTATTGCACATCGGACGTCCACACCTCCTCGTCCCCGACAACACAGGGGATGGCTTCTGTCTGGCCCTTCAGGTCCTTGAGAGCCTGGGAAGAGGGACACAAATGCGGATGGGAACTTCTTGTCTCTCTTTGTTCCATGCCCCACACACCCTGGGGACACTCCACTCTGTTACCTTCTGTAGTGCATCCCGCTCGGGGCTGCCCTGAGTGAATGCTAAGATGGGCTCATTGGCCACCTTGAGAGAGGAGGCGTGCTTCCAACGCAGCCTGGAAACAAGCATGGGGGAAAAAAAGATAGGTCAGCAGCCATCACGCTAGCTCCTCTGTCTTCACAGGTGGTCCTGGGCTGACCCACATGGCTGACATCATAGCAAATCCAAGGCCTGGGGAGACAATTGGCTTTGGGTCTAATACTTAGAAATCATAACGCTACTGCTGTGTGTCTTCCGTCTCATGACTTGCCTGCTCTGAGTCTGTTTCTANGGCTATTAAATGGGAACAGACCACCAAACCCACACCATTACTTGAAGTCAATTTTGTATGTTAAAGGCCACTGTCCCTTCTTTCCTCAAATTCAGCCCACAGAATCAGGTTTCGCTACACTGAACAGGTAGCCTGTGAGAGCTGTCTCTCAGTGTGAGCCAGGGAGATGCCCTCAGCCGAGAGCTGNCATTCAGGTGAGCAAGAGCATCACATATGGACCATGAACTTGGAGGTCTGGCCTGAGTGCTGGGCACAGCAACACTGGTCTGGAGAACCTAGCTGATCACTGACCTCCACCTCTTTCCTTGTCTGCAGGTGCAAAGTAGGGCAGAGGAGGGGATTAGAGCCANCACCCGGGGTCCATCATTCCAGAGCTAAAGGCCCAGCTCTTCCACTTCCCAGGCATGAGATGGCCCCTCAGGCCTCAGTTTCTTCTGTAAATGAGGACAACTCAGAGGACATCTTAATGTTGGCAACATTCACAGAGCCCAGGCCCCAGGCCAGGCCTCACCAGCTGCTCAAGCAGCCACCCCTGACAGAATAAGTCATCCNTGCATTTTTATAAGGAAAATGACTGGCAGAAGCCCGAAATTAGAAGAAACCTGAATTAGAGTCCAGACAAAGCCAGGAACCATGTTCAAGATGCTGGGGAAAAAGCCACCACATGACTGGGGCTCTGGCTGGGTGATCTGAGGGGGCAGCCCAAAAGCTGGGGAGTGCCNTGGGCTGGGAAGTGCGAGGGATGCTACAGTTGGGCAGAAAAGTCCTACTCTGTGGGTGCCTGGACTGCGCTTAGACAAAACGAAGATCTCTGAGCTTCATTCCATCTGGGTCAGAGCGATGCGGTTGGCTGGGCCTCCATCAGCGTAGCCATGCTCAGCAGGACAGAGTGGTCAGGCTGAGGGAGTGGGGACATGTGTTTCTCCTTTTTTCACAGGAAGGAATGTGAGGGCCCAGAGGTCACTGGAGGGAGAAAATAAACCCATGCGGGGTGAGTGTGGCCCTGAGGCCACATTCCAGGAGGAAGGAAGAGTAGACAGGAAGGATAAATAAAGGCAGAAAGAGGCCTGTAGGGTCGAGGACAAGGAAGAGGGACATGTGCTGNCAAGGTCTGGAAGAACAGGGAGGGCAAGCACCTAGCTGGAGNGGGGAGGGGGTCCATTCTCCTCCCCACAGTCACAACCACAGGCCAAGTCACATTCCTTCCTCCCACCCTTGTCTGGCCAAGGAGGAGCAGGTAAGATAAGACAGAGGCCNTCTCAGAGGCTACCCAATCCTGCCTCCCATTAGCCTCATGTTCCAGTACAAACCAGTGAGGCCCACCTCCTAGGGTTACTATGGAGACTGGACAGCTAAAAGAAGGCAAAGCTAGAGAAATCNACCATGTCCCCTCCTCTTGCAGTCCCGGGAACAGAGAGGGGGGGCAGAAATTTCTAGGGACTGACAGTGGAATGGTAAAAATCTCCCCCGTGGTTCCTCAGTTGGATGTGGACTGAGTNCAGCAGGGTTCCAGGCCTCACCCTACCATCCACCATGTTAGACACTGACATTTCTGGAAGCAGACAAACCAAAGTCAACACTCCCATCCATCAAGGATCCCTCTTGGCCAGCACAATTCATCTACTCTCTCAGGGGAGGAACCGGAANACCATAGTGTATCTTCAAGCTCACCTCCTGTCATTCCTTACCCACTGGCTCTGGACAGACTTACCAAGGCCCAGGACTTTCCAAAGGCCCCCTCCAGGATCACATTCAGGTGGGAAAAAGTCAGCACGTACCCTACCCACACCAGGCCTCTCTTCCCTGTCACCCCCCCAAAAGTGATGCCAGAAACAGAAATCCCACAGACCTCCTTCTACCTTCCCCGGGGCAGAGGCCCACTGTGACCTCAGGTTCACAAGGGCTTTCNCTGGCCCTGGAAAGTCTCCAGGCCCTGGGGAGACTAGTTCAAAGATCAAGTTGAGCGTGAATCAAGTGGTTCCAAACACAACAGGCTTCTGTTCCAACAGNCTCTCTTTCTCTTTCGGGTAGCGGTCCGTCCTGGTTTAACACACACCCTCCACTAGCTTAGATGAAGACGGAGGTGTCTCATTCCACAAGACTGGGGCCTGTAGGACAGTGGTTCTCAACCTTCCTAGTGCAGCGTCCCTTTAATACANTTCCTCATGTTGTGGGGACCCCCAACCATAAAATTATTTTCGTTGCTACTTCATTAACTGTAATTTTGCTACTGTAACAAATCACAATGTAAATATTTTTCGGAGATAGAGGTTTGTCGAAAGGGGTCATGACCCACATGTTGAGAACCACTGCTCTCCAGGAGGATTCCCCAAGAACCTTCTGGGTAGGATGGTTCTCTTCATTCATTCATTCATTCTTCATTCATTCATGCAGTCAGCACACTTATCCTGCAGCAACAACANAGAGTTAATCCACCCATCCAGTTGTTTATTCTCCACACATTTCTAANACTCAACAAGGTGCCCAGCTCCGGATGTAGACTTGACCCCACTCTCAATTCTCCCTCTGCACCCAACTGAGGTGTCCCTAGCAACCTGGGACAACACCCCACCCCCACCCCACCCCGGGACCTGCAGCCAGGGCCTGAGCCAGTAAGAGGTTCTCCACAGCCCAAGCTTCAGAGCCCATGTTGCCCTCCTCCCCTAGAGGCAGGAGATGTTAGGATTGCCAGGAAGAGTCTGTGCCAACAAACTCAGCACTCTTTAGGGGAGGAGATGGGGAGGTAGNGGGCACAGGCTCCATCCACCCTGTCCAACGTTCAAAGTGCCATCAGCTCTCAGCAGCCATGTCTCCTCCACCATCTCCAGGCTGCTCGTGCCATAGCCAAAGCTACATAATCCTGTCCCACCAGCACTGGGGACCTGCTCTGAGAAACACACACCTAAACAACTTAGTCATTGGGGATGCACCATACCGATGGAGATATTGTTCTGTATGCTGTGAATATGTATTGCTCTGATTGATTGATAAATAAAATGCTGATTGGCCAGTAGCCAGGCAGGAAGTATAGGCGGGATAAACAAACAAGGAGAATTCTGGGAAGAGAAAGGCTGAGTCAGGAGACNCCAGCCGCCTCGGAAGGAACAACATGCCTATAGACNGGTAAAGCCACAGAATANGTGGCAAAACATAGATTAATAGAAATGGGCTNAATTNAAGTATAAGAGCTAGTCAGTAATATGCCTGAGCTAATGGCCAAACAGTTGTAATTAATATAAGCTTTTGAGTTATTAATTTATAAGTGGCTGCGGGACNGCTGGATGGGCTGGACCGCATGGGGCCTGGNGGGACCCAGACAAAACATTCACCTACACCATACAGAAACTTCACACATGCAAGCCACTCAAGAGCAGCCTTTTTCAACCTGGGGATGCTGTAAACAGGACATGCACAACACTGCCACGCTGCAATATGACACGCTGTTTTGCAGGCAGCAAACTTCCTTATTTTATTTTGAGACAGGGTCTCACTGTGTGCCCAGACTAGCTCCAAACTCACTATGTAAAAAGATGACCTTGAACCTCCTGAAGTACAGGCTGGGATTACAGGTGTGCATCTCCATACCGGGTTTATACAGCATTGGGGACGGAAGTCAGAGCTTCACGCATGTTAGGCAAGTACTCAAAGAGCAGATGCACAGGCTCTGTCATGAAGCCACAGCCCTCNGTGACAATCTTACAGGACCACTACTGGATGAGTGAGGTCCATGACTGTCCTTCTGGCACAGTGAGGACCATATTTTCTTATTTATTTCTAATGTATCACAGCCCACACGTGAAGATCAGAAAACACTTGTAAGAGTCAGTTGTCTCCTTCCACTACGTGGGTCCTGAGAACCAAACACAGGTTGTCAGGCTTGGCACCTTTACCTGCTAAGTCAGGTTCCGGGCCCAAGACCCAGATTTTAACATGAAAACTGGATCAAGGGAGACTCAACCTAAAACCACTTCTTCTAAAATGAAGATTCTGGATCCTCAGGTTCATTCCCCACAACCCCTGCAGAACCCCAGCTGCCCTGCCCTTTCCTCAGACCTCCCCACCATGCTTGGATGCCCCTCACATGTGTCCAGCTCCCCCCCCCCCAGTTTGAAGGGGGCTCCTCTCCCATGCTTGGTCTCCAAGCCAAGCAGGGGGTTCACAATGGAGTCTGGGCATCTTGCACTTGAAGCAAGCAGCAAACTCCCCAAAGCAGCCCGTGTCCACTCCACGAGTCCCAGCGCATAATAAACACCACCAGAGAAANAGCTTGGAAAGTACCAGACCTCTAGAGCTGAACTTGGCCTGTACTCTCCTGCCAGCTAAATACCAGGCCAAGAAGAAAGCAAAAGAAGCTGTCTTGCTTCCTCTGGCCTCCTGTTTTCCAGCTGTAATCTGGGGCCTGATAAGACAAATCCCCTTATCACTCAATTAGGTGTAATTAGGGTAGCAGTGGAGGATCCTGGGGAGGGGAAAGTACAGGGCCCAGGGTGGGGCAGGGGACAGGAGCCACTTTACCTTGATGCCCTGGACGACAGTACAGATGGTCCCCTGAGCTCTTAGGGTGCCTGGTCCCCTGAGCTCTCAGAGTGCCGAGCACTGAGCTGAGTGAGGTACAGATACTGCCCTTGTGTCGTTTCTCTCTATGATAAAATACTCTGACGAAAAGCAACTTAGGGGAAAAAGGATTTTTATGCTAGCTCACAACCCAGGTCTGTCACTGTGGGAAGTCAGAGGCAGGCGCATGAGGTCACACAGCATCCACAGTCAAGAGCAGAGGGAACACATATGAGCAATTGCGTGTGCTCGGCTCAGGAGCTCCTGCCTAGGGAATGGCGCCACCCACACTGGGCTGGGTCTTTTCACAGTTAAGACATTCCTCCTCGGGCCAACCCGAAGTAGACAATCTCTCACTAAGACTCTCTTCCCAGGTGTTTTCAGGTTGTGTCAAGTTGACAAAGCTGACCATCACGGGCACGGGTACCACCTCACTTAGTCCACCCTCCAAATGCCGTAGGTTGCACTATGGCCTCTTTTTATAAGAGTAAACCATTTACTCCTTTGCAGCTCACGGTCACAGCTCATCAGCATACTTATGGCTCCTTTTGTCCTGGAACTTGCTGTGNAGACCAGGCTAGCCTTGAACTCAGAGATCTACCTGTCTCTGCCTCCTGAATGCCAGGATTAAAAGCGAGCGCCACCATGCCCTGATTAATTTATGGATCTTCTTACTCAAGAGAGGCAATCTGTGGTCAAAGAACATTTCAGTGACCCAGCCTGGGTGACAGGACAGGTGAATCCCTGACCACATATTATGTCAGAACCACTCACTTCCCATCTGGAGAAGGAGACCTCCTTGGTTGGACAGTCACTAACTAGCACTGNTGCTGTACTCTGTAGATCAGGCTGGCCTTGAATTCACAGAGCTCCTCCTGCCTCTGTTTCCTAAGCNCAGGGATCAAAGATGTACACCACCACACCCAGCCTGGAGGACTCTCTTGTAGTCCTGCTATCCTTGGTATTTCTGTCAGGGCTCACTACCCAAGGCAGCCCACTGTGGGAGAGAGGTGGGTCACCATATTGCAGCAATCCTGAGTTTTCTGTGTGCTGGGCACATGTCAAACCACTCAGCATCTATGAACTCATTCAACCCCNAAGATGAGGCCTAGTAATGAAGTTGACTATAATCCCAGTTACTCTGAGGCTGGGGCAGGAGGACTGCAAGTTCAAAGCCAGCCTGGGCAACTTAGCAAAACTGTATCTCAAAATAAAGGTTAAAAAAAGGGCTGGATATTCAGCCCCATGGTAAAGCACTTGCCTTACACACAAGGTTACTGTACTGCAAGGGAAAAAAATCCCTAAGGACAAGACACCCTGTGAGTCAGCTACTGCTGTTTTCCACATGACAACAGAGAAGCCAAGTCACCTGCCCAGGGCCACAGAGCTGCTTAGAGGTGGGGCCAGGGTCCAAGCTGCACTCTGTTCTGGACCATTCTAACTGCAACAGTTCAACACCTACTGTGNGCCAGGTGCAGAGTGTTTCCAGGTGCAGAGTGTTGCCGGGGCAGAGTGTTTCCAGGTGCNAGTGCCAGCTGATTTGAACAATGTCAGAAGCATTACAAGGACCTCAGGTTCCATCCACTCCTCCGTTGTGGAACAATCTTTTTGTACACTGTGAATATTTGTTGTTCACATTGGTTTAATAAAGAGCTAAATGGCCATTAGCTGGGCAGNTAGAGGTTAGCGGGACTTGTGGACAAAAAGAGAATGCTAGGAAAAAGAAAGGGGGGTCGCCAGCCAGATGCAGAGGAAGCAGGAGATGAACATGTCATGCTGAAAAAAAAGTACTGCCATGTGGTAGAGCGTAGATAAGAAATATGGGTTAATTTAAGTTGTAAGAGTTAGTAACAAGCCTAAGCTATCAGCTGAGCATTTATAATTAATAATAAGTCTCTGTGTGGTTACTTGGGAGCTGGCTGGCGGAACAGTGCTGACCAGCGGTCCCAACAGAAAAAGCCCACCTACAGTCCTCCACAGTATTTAGAGGGCACACCAAGCACCACACCTGCACANTCCGATCCTTGTCATTGCCTGTGACAGGGCTGTTAGCAGGATTATCCCCATTGTGCAGATGAGGACACCAAGGCAGAGTGCTGCATGAGGTCAGTAACACCTCACCTGCCGGGCTCTGAGATGTACTTAGGTACAAGGAAAAAGGCCAGTGCCCGACGACACAACCGGTGCCCAGGCGTGACAAAAACCAAACGTGGTAACAATGGCAGGGCACAGGGGCTGGGGGCCTGAAACAGCCCTAAGATGCACAGGAAGACTCACCGAAGGGGCTGGCACAGAGGCAGGTAAGGGACAGAAAAGAGCATTCATTACAAGCCAACAATAGACCTGGCTAGCTCTTGGTACATGCTAGGCAGGCACTCCACTAACTGAGTCACTTCCCAGGCCCCTCCACTCCCCCAGATTCACCTTTTACATGGCTTGTCTTCCTCAGCCCCTCAGCAGCCTGTAATGTGTAAGTTTGCTTTCCCCATTTCATAGATTACATAACTGAGGCCAATGGAAATGAAGGAAAACTTGTCGAGGGTCTCAAACTAATGAACATCAGGCTTCCCATTGGCCTGTTTCCTTTCTGCCTTGACCTTGACCTCTGCCCTTTCCTGTGTTCACTTTCTCATCCGTGGCCTTAGTGATACATCTCTGCACAGCTCCTTTGAAGCATGCAAGGTACATGTCTACATGTAGATTTGCATCTGTGGATGTGCACAATGCATCGCTGGGGATGGGACTCAGGTCCTAGGCAAGCACTCACCACTGAGCTGCATTCTCAGCCCTTATACAAAAGTCAATAAACAGAAGAGCTAGAAGTTCCATCCTCAGCACTGTGTAACNTCAGCATGGTGGTGTACACTTGCGATCCCAGCATCTGAGACGTGAAAGCCGTCTCAAGGATCAGAAGTTCATCGTCACCCTCAGCTACATAGCAAGTTCCAAGGCCAGCCTGGGCTATGTGAGAGACCATCTCAAATAAAAGAAAAAAAATGAAAGTCACCGTCACCCTCCTCTAAGGCCACATGGTGATCTGATGATCAGATGTCTACTAGTAAGGAAGGGCTCACTGACAAGTCCATTCATTTCCTCAATGTTTACCCAGAGATTAACAGGTGTCAATCACAACTCCATGTCCTGGGGACATCCAGTAAGGGATGACAGGCCTATGGAGAAGAAGGTAAGTTATGCAGCTTTTACCCACAATGCTTGGGACCATCGGTCTTTTGGATTTCACATCTCTTCAGATTTTAAACTATTTGCATTCACATAACCTAGGGAATGGAACCAGAGGTCAGATGTGAGTCCACAAACCCATTAACAACAAGAGATCANAACAAAAACAAAACCAAGAAAAAGAGAAGGCTGGGCACAATGGTGCACACCTTTGACCCCAGCTCTCAGGANGCAGAGGCAGGTGGATCTCTGTGAGTTTGAGGCCAGCCTGGTCTACATAATGAGTCCAGGACAGCCAGGGCTACATAGAGAAACCCTGTTGGGGGGGGGGGGACCAAACAACCACAGCTGTCATAGGATTGTGTCTCTTAACCGGTGACAACAAGAAAACCTCTGAAGATCGTTGCTGTCATGACTGAAGAAGCCACTGGCACCAGAGGCACAGGTTGGAAGTGTTCCTAAGCATTTTGCAGGGCAGAGCAGCCCCCAAGTACCTGCCCCAAAGGTGAGTGAATAACGCCGCTGATGTCAAGAAACCCATCTGGGCATCCCGCCAGGCCAGCCGCACTGAAAAAGCAGGCAACCGGAGCCCAGAGAACTGGTTGCAAAATCCTCTTCCCACCAGCTCAGGAGGCCTCGTACTGAAGAGCAGGGATCTGGATCTAGACCAACTGTAACTCCAGTTACATCTGCCTGAACACGCAGCGAGTTCCCCAGCTGCACATGGGGGCAGAACAAGCTCCTAGGCTCAGTGTGGGGTCCATCCTACGTGTTAGCTTGCTAACTGATATCGCTATTCGGAACCATTTCATAACATGGAGTACTTTCTATGAGAATCAGAGGGTCTTTGTGTCTATGCCTTTCTCCTCACTAAGCAGTGGGTGGTCTCAGTGCAGGAGAAGTTGAAGGACTGGAGTCTCTGTTTGAAAGAGGAGCGCACACTCCAATCCCATGTCTTCTTCCTGCCAGCTCCGCACCAGGACATACAGAAGGGCTGACACTCACCCGTGCCATCTCCCAGGGGCTAGGGAAAGGGTCACTGATTAACTCAGAAAGGTCACAATTCAGTGGAGGAAGACACAGTGGGTCACAGGCCACAGAGCCAGCAAATAGGAACTAAAGTAGGGGTGGGGGGGTGCTGTGTAGCTCTAAAAGGCACACAGAAACAGAACACCCAAGCCCAAAAGACTGTGAACCCCCCGCTGGGGTAGGATCTTAGAACAGGTCACTGAGGGCGCTAAGGTTCTGGCTGAACAACAGTGTNCAGATTCGAAGAGCAGCTCTGCCCTGGAGCCTGTCAGTTTCTTCATTACTTTTAATGACTGTACCTACATCTCATGAGAAGTCTGACCAAAAGTGGCAGTCCTGACAGTAGTAATAACCAGACACCTCTTCTGGAGACAGGTGTAGCCCTGGCTACATAAACCAAACTGCCCTGGCCTTAAACCCTCAGAGATCAGTCCGCCTTTGTCTCCTAAGCACTAACCAAACACCTTTGTTGTTGTTTTTGTTTTTTGAGACAGGGTTTCTCTGTGTGGTGCTGGAACTCGAGTTGTAGACCAGGCTGGCCTCGAACTCACAGAGATTCACCTGCCTCTGTCTCCCCAGTGCTAGAATTAAAGGTGTGCGCCACCACCGCCCGGCAGGAACTTATCTTAATGAATTTTTATTCAAATCTCAAAATAAGCCATAAGCCACTCAGAACCCAACCAGCATCACACATTATAAAAGTCATTAATGGCACCCACTGAAAAACAAAAGCCCAATACTGAACTGAAAAGGGAGTGGGATAGAGAGGTCCCCGGGAGCATCAGGAGGCTCCAGAACATGAACTCAGGGACGTCCTAGGACTGGGAGAACCAACAAATTTGAAATATCCAGCGTTAGGAGGAAGAGGAGCGAAGAAAGGGGGCGTG
>LZPO01107921.1:319952-336091 GCA_001675575.1 Neotoma lepida
GGCTGGCGGTGCAGGACGCGACCCTCGAGCTTAGGGGAGACTTGGGGATCTGGGAGAGGGTGGCTCTCCCGGGGTGGCTGCAGCCCGAAGCACCCACAGGGAGGGAGTCGCCTGCCGCTCTCAGGGCTCCGGCACCAAGGGTTCACTCACCCTGCGCTCCTCCAGAAGTGGGAAAGCATGGTTCGACGAAGCGCGGGCAGGAAGAGCATCGAGCAGGGTCTGAACATCCCGTGCGCCTGTTGGAAGCTCCGAGTCCGCCCAGCAAGGTTGGACTAGTCAAACCCGGAGCGCACCACCTCTGTGGGAGGCGCAGCATCACCCGGGCCACCTGCCTCAGGTCTCTCTGCGGGTACCCCCTCCTGTCAATAAACAACAGCCTTATTTAGTATTCCAAAGGTCACTATGGACCGCGGAGCAAGGGAACCCGGCAGAAATGCCCTGAAATAGATGCTCTTTTCTCCTCTTCTCCTCTCCTTATGGTATGACCCAAGGAGAGAGGGCGTGAGCCTCACCGACCAATCACAGTCACACATGGGAGCCTCCAGGCCAATCAGTGGGACCAGCAAGTTGCACACTTCTTAGGTCGGGCTGGAGAGTTGCAGGAGCCAATGACAGATCCTGCACGGAGCACGTGCTCAGTGGTAGATGGGGCAGGGGGACCAGGTCCACGCGACAGGTGCAGCAGGGGTCCCAGACTCTTAGCTGCTGAAAGGCTGGCCACCTGCGGGCCACCACTCTGCTCGAGCCCGCGGGGCCACACTAAGGCCAGCTCCCCGCCGCCACCCCGGGGGCTTGCCGCCCTGAATGGAGCCTGATCTGCCCTCCCGCCTCCCAGCCTGGCACAGGACCAAGCCAGCTGCCCGGGCCTGCTTCCTTCCAGATTGGGATCACTATGAGATAAAACCATAGCGGGCCTGTGCTTAGCGTTTTTCTTCTCCCTCCCTTGCTCCNTCCCTCCTCCCTTCTTTCCTTTTTCTTTCTTCCTTTTTTCCAAAGCCTCTAGCCCAAAAAGTTTTTCCTCTCTGAGTCCCTCTGTCCCTCCTCCAGAAAAAATTATCAGTTTTCTGCATGAGAAGTTGTTTGATGATTATTCGAATGTATTAAAAATGCTTCTGAGCCAGGCAGTGGAGGCACACACCTGTAATCTCAGCACTTGGGAGGCAGAGGCAGGCAGATCTCTGTGTATTCAAGGCCAGCCTGGTCTACAGAGCTAGTTCCAGGACAGCCAGGGCTACACAGAGAAACCTTGTCTCGAACCATCCACCCCCCCATCCCCATCCCTCCCAAAAACACTGCTTCTGAAGCCTGCTCTTAAGATAATGCCTGAGGGAACTACTGTATTCCCAAGATACCAATATGTGTTTTCTTTCTTTATTCTAATAATGTGTTTTTATGTCTCTGGCAGTGTGACCAGGGCATTTACTGTAAGGTCACTTCTATCCAATTCTAGTTTGATACCACACTGTGCAAATTAGCCTCTGTCTTAGGGTTATTATTGCTGTGATGAACACCATGACCAAAAGCAAGTTGAGGAGGAAAGGGTTTACTTGGCTTACACTTCCACATTGCGGTTCATCATTGAAGGAAGTCAGGGTACAATCCTGGAGGCAGGAGCTGACACAGAGGCCATGGAGGGGTGTTGCTTACTGGCTTGCTCAGCCTGCTTTCTTATAGAACCCAGGACCACCAGCCTAGGGGTGGCACCATCCAGAATGGGCTGGACCCTTCCACATCAATTAAGAAAATGCCCTACAGGCTTGCCCACAGCCTGATCTTTTGGAGGCATTTCCTCAATTTTGGTTCCCTCCTTTCAGATGCCTCTTGCTTGTGTTAAACTGACATAAAAACTATCCAGTACAGCCCCTCTGGGCCTCAGCTTCCTCTTCTGTAGAATAAGATGATAATGTCCACCTCAAACACCCGTCACCTTGGACTTCTCCTTTTCCTCCCAATTACACCATTTGAGATATGTTGGGAGATCTGAGCCAAGAATACTGAATAGGGAAAGGGCACTACATAAATATGAGCAAGTAGCAGTTTCTCTTCATCCCTGGAAAAGACAGTTCTCAGTGGAGTGATGTCACTTTTGAACGTGGCCATTAAATAAAAGCAACTAGAACAGTGGACAGTATCAGATCCAGAGCCCAGCAGGTGCTTCTTGTAGCCGCTCTGGGGAGGTTTGTGAAATGGGGGCTTTGTAGCTGGTGGGACCTCAACCTCAGACGGGACAGTGCCAATTAGCCTGGGATCCCTCTAGGGCTCTTCTCCTCGGTCNAGTCCTGCCTNATCTCCTTCTGGAAGATCTTACTGTGAGATGCAAATAGGTAGTTCCCTATCTTATCACTCATTGGTTAATGTGTTTGCTTTAGTCTTCTGACCCCTCCCACAATCACTGTGACGAAAAGAAGCACACNCCATCTGTTCTAAGACATTTTTACTTTATTCAAAAGAAGCTGATATACAGGATATAAAGGGCACGGTATTTACAACAGTACAGTAAACAGGTTGGCTTTATGGTAGGGTCAGTAGTCTTTTAGTGAGTACAAACCCCTCCTGGGGATTTTCAGACCCAGCTGACAGACACAGCAACCGTGGAATAGGGTGAGACTAAAAACCAGGTAGATGCTACAATGTGCATAAAGGGGTCATTGTGGGGAGCTCACCACATTTCTTTGAGAGCTTGGGGGGCGGGGGACGGGAAAGGTGAGGGGTTTACCTAAGGCTCACACACAGCCCACACTGAGCCTGGAAATCTTCACTCATGGAAAATCCCCTCCCAGAGAGAGTGTATGGCTTTGCTCAGACCCCTCTGCATTCCTCCCTGTAGGTGGTTACCCTTCAAAAGCCAAGCTTGGGGTCCCAGAGGGAGGACCCAAGTCTGAGGCAATCCTCCAGAGCCCTGCTCCTTCATCCAAGGAACAAAGGCTGCAAGCTCAACCTTGGCCTGAAGTAGACACAGCCAGGGCTGAACTCTGAGCATCCTGGATCCCTTCTGTGCCTACTCCAGCTGCCTGACAACTTNAGACTCAGTAAGCCCCAGGCCCCGAAGANGTTCACCAAGCCCACAGTGTTTCCCAACTCTGCCCACACACAGCTGAGTGGGAGCAGAGGGGAGCTGGGGAAGCTAATTAGAACCTACCTCTGAAGCACCCCTCCCCTACCTCAGTTTCCTGCAGTCCACTTGCCTGCTCCCACCCCCCACCCATGGCCCCCATCCCCAGCTCTCTTTCAAGACTTCCAAGGAGCTGAGGAAACAAAGAAGCCACTTCTGCCCCGGTTGTNTGCAGTGAAGATGGAAGGCAAGGTGAGGAAAGGCGTACTGACTGTTACACACCCCGAGTCAACACGCATGGTGGCATCTCATCCACAGCAAAATGCTGGGCGACCACGACTGCCTACCCTAGATTAAAAACCTTTTCCTTTCATAAAAATAGAGTCTCTTGCTTTATAAATAGAATACATTTAGCTTAAGTTACACCTTATCTGATCCCTTAGCCCACNCCCTCTCCTCCCACCCCAAAGTCAAAGTGGTTTGACTCTCCATAGGTCATCTGAGCTCCACCCCCAGAGCAGAGTCCAAAGTGGACAGGCCTTCCAGACACACTGCCACAGGGAGACAAGACTTCTTCCCAATCGTTCTCCTTTGGAGTCTTAGAGAGGAGTGTGAGAGGTGTGTGTGTGTGTGTGTGTGTGTACTTCACGATCAACCAGGGACCTGAAAGGATGCTGCTGTCTCCCTGCTGTGCCTGTGTATGCGGCCCCCAAACAAGGAGCATGACCAAGGGCAACATGGAGAGCCCATCTGAGAAGCCCTGAAACACCAGTGTCAATATGACACCGGGCTCAGAAATAGAAGTATGTACATGTTTACAAGGATGGACAGGTTTGTCCAGACTGGGCAGGCGCTGTCCCCAGTGAGCGGTGGGGTCTTTCTTGGCAAGCTGTGGGCTCACAGTGAGGGGATAAGCAGGGCCCACTGGCAACGAACTGAAAGAGAGAGAGAGAGAGAGAGAATGGAGGCCAGGCCCAGACCCCAGAACCAGCCCAGGAGGCATGCCCACCATTCCCTTGCTCTTCTCCCATCATCCTCCTGCCTCGGAGCCTCACTCCCCAGGGGAAAGCAGACTTGGAAAGCCAGCAGGAAGGAACACACTGGAGCCTGCCTTTCTCATACATACTAGACAAATGACCTATGTATACAGTTGGGAAAACAAAAATAACAACACAAGACACCAACTTCCAGGGTTACCTTCGTCACCCCAACGTTTATACTGTAGCTTACTGTCTTAACTCTAGAGATATGTCACCACACCACCACCTTGAAGAACATCTAAGGGCNAGCATCTACGCTGCCTGCCTGACTCTCCCCAGCCTCAGCCGAGGAGACTCACGGGGGCAGCCATCTTCCTGCCCTCGTGGGAACGGAAATCTTTACAGCAGCTAAGGTCCAGGCCCATCTGGCTCTGATACCCTTTGGTTAAAATAAAAACAAAATATCAATAACACAATAATAATAACCAGAAGCATATGAACCCTGTAACCTTTGAAAGCAGGATTGGTGAGAAAGGGGGAGGGAAGGGGCTGTGTCGTCCCTCCAAGTACCTGCCAGAAGGGACTGTTTGGCTATCAAGAGATGATAAGCGAATCCTTGCAGCCAGGCTGCACAGGGACCAGTGGGATGCGCCCCACCCTCCATCATGGAAAATGCACATGAGAAAGGCCACCAAATTCTGATAAATTACATTAAGAAGTCACCAACAAATACATTCTCTCTCTTCTCTATACATACATTTACCTATTATATACACTGGTTCTAAATGCAAGACAGATGGGGCCACTCACAGAGAGAGATACAGAGATGCGGGGTACCACCACGGCTCCAGCCCAGTCCCCTGCCCCTCAACACACAGGCCTCAGAGGACCACGGGTTCTGGTCCCTGGGTGTATTTTGTTCCTTTGACCTCCAGGGGGAGCTGCTGGGTCAACAAAAAGCACATAGGCCATCAAAACCACTAGAGTGGACACAAAAATAAGAACAAATAAAATAAAAATAAAACCTGACTGCTAGGTGAGTTCCCAGCTGAGACTGGATGGATGGTCTATCTTATGGTCCCTTAACTCAGGACCCTTGGAGCCTTGGGGAAACACTGGCTCAGAGTGACTCCCCAAGAGTCCAGCCAAGTGAGCATGGAAAAGCCTAGATACAAGAATGAGAATGGTCCTCACTTGGGGCTTCTATTCCCGCTACCACCTGCCTGCCAGGAGCCTCACCACCTTCCTCCTCTTCCCTCACAAGGCCTTTTTCCAGCCAGAGGGACAATGGAGGACCAAGATGGCGCCATGGCGGACGGAGTGGGTACCAGTGGCCTGGCCCGTTCATACTTTCTCACAGAGAAATTACAACTGTGGAACCTGGCAGGTGGCTGGAGAGGCGGGAAAGAACGTCAAGTCATCAGGACAATAAAAGACCATCACCCCACCCACCCCACCCCACAGAGGTCCTNAAGAAAGCCAACAGTCCAGTGGGCCAGCTTACAGATTACAGACCTCACCAGAGGTCTGAATGGGACCACCCTCAAATCCACCGCTCACCCTCAGAGGCTATGAGGGTTTCATGCTAACCCTGGCCTCCCTCCCAGTTCCCAGGAGTCTGAGAGAGGGCCTGCCTTCCCCACTGATATAAGGCAAAGCTGCTTTTTTGTTTTTGTTTTTTGCATAGTTTAAACAGTGAGGCTCTACCTTCCCCCAAAGTGCCTTGCCCCAACACANTGCCACTAGATCCAAAAGGGGAAAAAAAAATTGGTCTTCCCTCCCGCCATTCCATCCACCTCTCCCTCCTTCAGTGGGTGAGAAAGTGCTAAGGAGTCCTCACCCAGGTCTGGAGGTAAACAGCCTCCTTCCTCTGCAAGGCAGATTCCCCCAAGCAGCCACCGACTTGGATCTAGTCAGGGCCAGGACAGAGGGAGGGAGGGCAAAGCTCATGGCCAATCAGAGGAGCAGGTGAGAGGGAGAAACCAAAGATACCACACCCCAGGCCCCACCCTCGCCTTAGAGTTTTGTATAAAAAACACCTGCTAGGAAGAATTCTTTGGAGCTCAAAGTGGCTCAGCTTAAGGGAGAAGGCACAGTTGCATCGTCGCACAGAAGTCTGCATTTGTGATGTGGAGAACGATAGAAAATCGACAGCACCATTCCGTGGGTGAGTGGTGGGTGGTGTAGGAAGGAAGCAGCGTCCCGCTGGGCCTCCAGAGGAGGAAGGGCAGGAGTCTGTGTGGCAAGGAGCCCTCGTGGCTCAGTGAGGAGAGGAGGCTGAGCCCCATCACCAAGACCACCAGTAGCACAGGGCCTCCATTATCAGCTGACCATGGGCTCCACATCCGCCTCCCGCTCCAGGTCATCCTGGATCTCATCTGTACTTCCTGAGTCGCTGCTGGCCACGGAGCTGGGGGACGGGGAATTCCTGCAAAGCATGGACGGAGGAGACTTTCAGCAAGCAGCTGGGGTCCCCTGACAGGAACTCTGGGCAGTCAATCACTCCTGTAAAAACGTACCCTAAGGGGCTGGGTGAGCAGAACATTTGCCTAGTGTGCACAAGGCCCTGGGTTCCACCCCTGGCAATAACAAAACAAGAACCAAACGGGATCTACCCTGAGGGGCTCCTGCTATAATCCTTGCCCAGACTATACTTTTCCCCAGCTCATGCAAGTTCCATGAACTGCCTATGGCTCTTGGGACTCCTTAGGACCTCTGCCCTCCCCACTGCTTACTTAGTCTTAGTGTGTGCTTCCCCTTGGGTCATGGGTCCAGCTTGGTTCTTCATGCTGTAACCATCCATCATTCNTGGTCTGAGCACAAAGCGGTGCCCAGTAAACCCCAGATAACTGAGAACATATGGGAGACTACACACACTGGAGGAAACAGCCCTGAGTTTCAGTTTGCCCAAGGGGGTGTCTGGCAAGCAGATCCACTTGCCTGTAACAGTGGGTTCTAGGGGATTCCATGAGCTAAAGGTTGGACAGGTGAAGCCAACCTCTGCTACCCACTACGCTTCCCATACAGCCACTTCTCCCTCATTACACAGTGACAACAGGTATGCCCTGCCCGCCTCCTGCACTCCTACCTCAGTAGATAGCAGGGGGGGGGTTGGGGGGGCTACACTCTCCAAGGGCAGAGGCTCTGACTTTCCAGTCATCAGACCTGTGCTGGGTAGTTTTTTGGCCCCTTGACACAAGCCAAAGTCATGTGGGAAGAGGGGACCTCAATTAAGAAAACGGCTCCACCAGACTGACCTGTAGGCAAGTCCATGAGGGCAATTCCTTTTCTTAATTAATGATGTGATCGTGTGCAGCCCACTGGGGGGTGGTGATGCCAACCGTGGGCAGGTAGATGGGATACAAAAGCAGGCTGAGCAAGCCATGGAAAGCAAACCAGTGAAGAACATTGCTCCATGGCCTCTGCTTCCGTTCCTGATTCCAGGTTCCTACCCTGACTTTCCTCCACAGTGGACTGTGATGTGGAAGTGTAACCCTTTCCTCCCCAACTTGCTTTTAGGCATGGCATTTTATCACAGCAATAGAAAGCTAACTCAGATGGTCTGCACACAGGAGGCCTTTGACAACTATCTGTTGAGTCAATGTTTTTTGTTTGTTTTGTTTTGTTGGTTTTTTGTTTGTTTGTTTTGTTTTTAACAGAAGCTCTGTGGGATTAGGTACATAAATTACCTAACACAGAGTAGGTATGCTTATACCAGGGGCTTGGGTGGATGGATGGATGGATGGATGGATGGATGGATGGATGGATGGATGGAAGAACAGATAAATGGTCAGGAAAATGAAAATGTAGTGAAGTCATGATGCAGCCCCAGAATGTCTCTCTAAGCCCCCCACCAGGGAAGCCTAGAGGAGCACGGGCCGCACCTGTCTGCAGAGCCTTTGATGAGCCGGCGGCAGGTCTCCATCTGCACATCCAGGCCTCGCTTCATGCTGCACATCTCCATATACTCATGCAGGTGTCGGTTCATGTCGCTCTTGGCTGTGGCCAGCTCCAGCTGGAAGGAGTCAATGCAGAATAAAGGTGGTGAGGGGGACCTTTGAACCTCAGGTTACCAGCAACGGCAACCACCCTCCTCCACCCAGGCCATCCCTGGCGCCATTCAGGCCATCCCTGGCGCCATCCAGGCCATCCCTGGACACTGCGCCTTCAAGGCTCTGCCTTGGGGGTATCAACCTTCCTTATTCTCTGCACACAGGTCAATATTCTTTAGACATGCTTCTGGTCAAAAGGGGAATGGTTGCTTAGCAACCTCAGAGTTGGTCTGTCCGGCTAAGCCCCTNCTGATAAGCCTGTACTCGGCATCTCTGGGGAACTGGCTATGGGCAGGAATAGGAAACTCTTCATGTCTCTGAGCCTTCTCCTGTACCGTTACACCTGCTCCTCTAGGGAGAAGGAAGGACTCTGGGCTTCTCCTTCTCCAACACAGGAAGAGTACTAACTCTTGCATAGCAGTGGCCAAGCACACTGGCCTGAATGCTGCCTCCTGACTTGGAAACAGTGCGAAAGTGACTTGGCCTCTTTGGGCATCATTTCCTCCTCTGTGTGGGCATCCAGTCCCTACAGCCAAGGAGGAGGTAAGGATAGCCCAGAACAACCAGAGCTGATCTCGGGGTGATGCCAAATGATGCTAGGCATTGGGTAAGCCTGTTATTGGCACTCTCCTGCCTCAGCCTCTTTAGGGGAGGCAAGAATCACTGCCAGACTTTACAGATTAGGAAACCAATACCCTAATGAGGACAGGTTTGCAATGCCAGGCTCCTGACTCCTGACCCCCTTGCTTGTCCCATTTTGTAAGCCTGCATTTCCATGGACACTTGATCACCCAGGATCTCAACCATGCAGCCCCCAGGAGACTCAGTAGCAGGCTCCATGGCCCGAGCTCTTACCTCGATCTGGCCTATCGTCTCCTGGTACTCCTTGTCTCTCGTCTTGAAGAAGGACTCAGTCTCATGGATCAAGTTGCCCAAGTTTTCTTCTTGCTGGGGAGACAGAGGGGACAGTTTAGCTGGGGAGACTGGGGGGATACTTTAGCTGGGGAGACAGAGGGTACAGTTTAGCTGGGGAGACAGAGGGGACAGTTTAGCTGGGGAGACAGAGGGGACAGTTTAGCTGGGGAGCACAGGCTTCGTGAAAAGGGCAAAAATGAGGGCTCATGGGAAAGAGGTGCCCCCAGAGAAGGCGGGTCTTGGGCTCACCTCGCCCTGCAGGTCGATGGTCGGGTTACAGTTGGTAAAATCCTCCCATAGCAGCAGCGTGTCTTCATTCTCTTCCCAAGTGAGGCTGTCACAGTCGTCATCAAAATCAAAGGTCTCCCGCCTGTGGGTGACATCAGAAGGCATAACTGAACAGAAGCCAGGCTCTTGGGGTGTATACAGAGGACAGAAGGGGGCACCTTCCCCAGTGAGTGTGCGCCCATGAGGCGGGTCTCAAAAAAGATGGGGTGGTAGCCAAAGCCAATTGTCTTATGCAAAAAGAGCTTTAGCCTTTCAAAATGCAGACTGTTTCTGTACAATTAGAAGTCTGGTGTTAGGTCAAAAGTAGTGTGGTGTATGTCTGTAATCCCAGAATTCGGGAGGATGAGGCAGGAGGATCAAATTCAAGGCCAGCCTGGGCTACATAGTGAGTTCCAATCAGCTTGAATTTTGGTATAAAACCTTGTGTCACCCCCTGGCCTCGGGCCCCCAGGGCTAGAGAGATGACTAGGCAGTGAAAAACACTTACTGCTCTTGCAGAGGACTGGAAATCAGTCCCCAGTGCCCACATGGCACTTCAAACTGTCTGTTAACACTGGTTCCAGGGGCCCTGATACCCTCTTTTGGACTCTACAGGCACTTCATGTGCATAGTGCCCAGGCAAGACACACACAAAGAAAATAAATCTTTTTATTAAATCTCCTCAGAACTTCTCTCTCCTCTCTCCTCCCTCTCTCCTCTCTCTCTCTCTCTCTCTCTCTCTCTCTCTTTCTCTCTCTGTCTCCCCCCCCTCTTTCTCCTTTAGACATACTTCTGGTCAAAACAGTGGTTGCTCCCACCCCATGTTGAGCGCAGCAAATCCAACCATACTCCTCACATTTTGTAGACGAGGAGACCAAGGCTAAGAAGGAAATGCACTTGCCCAAAGCCACCAACAGTGTGTAGCAGGGGCAGGCTGCAACCCTTCCTTCCAGTTCTCTAGCTTTGAAAGCAACTAAGGCCAGCCTCCAGCCTGGAGGTTAGCATGACTGTTATTTCATTTTCCAGGTCAGCAAACTGAGACTCAAGGAAGATTGGGAGTCCCTTAAAAAAACCATTCCATATGTGGGTGTGGTGGCGTACATGTGCCTTTTTTTTTAAATGTGCATACCTGCATGTATGTCTGTGTGAAGATGCCAGATCCCCAGGAACTGGAGCCACAGACAGTTGTGAGCTGTCATGTGGGTGCTGGGAATTGAACCTGGATCATTTGGAAGAACAGTCAATGCTCTTAACCACTGAGCCATCTCTCTAGCCCTGTATGTAGTTTTAATGCTAGCACTCAGGAGGCAGAAGAAGGTGGATCTCTATGAGTTCAAGGCCAGCCTGGTCTACCTAGCAAGTTCTAGCCCAGCCTGGGCTACATAGAGTGATCCTGTCTCAAAACAAAGCAAGCAAACAAACAAACAAACAAATCCTAGGATTACAGGCTTGTGCCGCCATGTCCGGCTGAGCTTACATCAGTGGCACAGGAGGGTCTGTTGACTTCCATTCTGGGGCTCTCCCATTGTCTATGCTTCCCCTTTCTCCAGTCTCTCCTGACTCATCGACAGCTCTACTCTACATCATTCAGCAAAGTTATTAGTTGGGGACCAACCGGCAGAGACACAGGGAGTTGTGATAAAAACCTTCCTACAGCGCCCCCTAGAGGTAGGTCAGGCTGGTTCCCTTGCCCAAAAGCAATTCTTGTAGGAGCATGTAGGTGGCGCCCGTGAGTCAGGAAATAAGCTTGGGGTTGGATATTGGAGGAGGCGATTCTGAGCCCCTGGGGTCCACCCATTAGCACATCACATAGTCCACTACTGACTTCACTTCCTTTCCAGCGTCTGAGATCTGAAGGAAAGCCCCGCCGAGGGAAGGCTCCCCAGAATAGACAGGAAGATGGATGAGAGCAGAGACGGAAAGAGCCCCTACCCCTCCCATGGACTTTGGAAGGCGGTTGAAATTCCTCTCAGCCTTGGTCTGAAGCCCAAGCCACTGATTTGGATCAAAACAAAACAAGGTTCTGACACGGGTGTGTCATTCAGAAGCCTCACTAGAACTGGCTGGGGCTGGAGCGTGGGCTTAAGGAGATATCAGGTGGAAAGGAGAAGCTATTGCACCAGTCATTAACACCAGCCAGAGCAACAGGAGAGGGGTAGGGACGATCAAACAGCTTTCTTTTTTTAATTTAGGCAAATTTAAAGCCAGAGAAATCTAATTAGACACTGGACCCTGTCAACACTCCAGTGCCCACCACATGAGGGATCACGTCTCCATTGCTCACCGCTGAACACATTTTCTACACACAAGTACGAGCCTTCACCAAAGGCGTCCCCAATTCAGCTCTCTGGATGGGTACCTCTGCACCNCACCTCATTTCTGACCAGTTTGACGATTCCCTAGGGACTTCATGAAATACTTCAAGTAATTGATTACTTCTGAGGAGAAGAAATTATTTTCAACAAAACGAAGGCAATTTGTGGTGTCTGAGCATCTAAGAGTGACTTAGGCTCAAGAATTCCCAGAGCAACCTTGGGAAAATCCAGCCCAAGCCATATTTCTTTTCCAAAGCCTAGAGATGCAGCTCAGTTGAGAGCGCTTGCCTATCACACATGGGAGGCCCTGGCTTTGATCCCCAGCACCGCAGAAACCAGGCATAGGTCCTAGTAGTCAAGGTGTAGAGGAAGACCAGCAGTTCAAGGTCATTCTAGACTACATAGCAAGCTTGAGGCTAGCCTGGGCTACATGAGCCCGCATCTCAAAACCAAAATCAAAAAGAGGTGGGAGTTGGGGGACACCCTCTTGTCAGGAGGTGAGATCTGGACGGAGACTCGAGTTGAGAGATGAACCAAGAGTCGAGGGGTGTCCTTGGTATTATCAATAGCAAATGTCCAGCCTCATCTGGGTTCTGTTTGAAGGGAGGTGTCAGGTATCAGGTGAGGTACTCCCAACTCCACCCTGCCCGTCCTCTCTAAGTACCTAGCTAAGTCAAAGACGGACCAGCCAGGGACAGTGACGCAGCAGACAGAAGACAGACATCTCTTCCAAGCAGAAAGGTGGCTAAGGGAACAGAGCACTGAACCATGTAGGTGGGCTTGGGCATGCCCTACTGTGTGCTCCTAAAGTGCTTCCCTCTTATGGAGCTCCAAGATGCTGGTGGCCTGAGCTTTGGATCGTGTCAGCTGTGGCAGAGCTGGGCTTTCCGAGTCCAGGTGCCCAAGAACATGGGGCTCNCAGCTCTGCCCTTGACTCGCCCAGTGTCTCCTCCCAACCCCACCTTGGGGTACTGTATGGATTAGAGTTAAAACTGGATTGGGGTTCAGAACAAAGCACCAAATAGACCAAGGCCACAGTGCCACCCCAGCCCCAGGGCAATATATTTAATGGGTTCTGGTGCACCGGTCTAGGGTTTGGTAGGGGAGTCCTGAATGGTGGCATGTGTCAATTTCTTGCAATGACAACGTCTAAGCTACCAATGTGACATCACTGAGCCTGCACACACACACACACACACACACACACACATCTAAACCCTTCCAGAACACATCACATCTGGGGCTCTTCTCAGCCAGCCACTAATATGTTCCCTGGCTGGGCAACCTAGGTACTCACAGCTGGTTAAACATGCGCTTCATCTCGTCCGTGATGTTCATGGAGCCGACCTCCTCATCTGAGAACCGATTCACCTCCCCATCCTGCTCAGAGATATCATCATCTGAAGCCACCTTACGATCTTTCTTCTTAGGGACCACCTGGACAGGGAAGGAAGAGAGCAAGGTAACTGGGGTGCTTGGCTGGGGTGGAGAGCAGGGGTGAGCCTGGAAGGGAAACAGTGTCCCAAGGAGTAGATGGAGTATGGCTGGGGCCAGCCACCACTGCAGGGAGCTGCACAGGTGTTCTAAGAAGCAGGCAGCGTTAGCAGGAAGCATGAGGCANGAGGCATGCAGGGTAGAGAACAGAGACACAGGGACCAAGTCCTGCCCGGGGAGGCCTAGTGATTGGGCCAGCTCGCCCATCACCAGAAAAGCAGCCCCATGATTTGGAACAATGGTAGGCCAGACCAGGGTACCATCACCTGGGATGTCTCAAAGCCAGCCAGAGAAACCAAGAAACCCTGACAAAGGTCAAAATAGCTGCATGCTTTCAGAACCTTCCTCTTGCATGCAGAGGCACGGGGCGTTCACCAAGCAGACAAGACCTGAGCAAATGAGGGCTGCGTAGCTCCCTGCAGGGATCAGTCCCTCAGGAGGCAGCAAGAAGGCATGAGATGGAGAAAGGACCGGTGGAGGCTCCAACCTCCCCCAACTATGTCCAGAGTCGCACACAGAAAGCAACAACACACTGCCCTGCCCTGGGCTAAAGCACAAGCCNAACTATGACCCAAAACTTCTGAGAATGACGAGTGCCCTCTGTTAGCAGGACCACACCCGGGCCCTCTCCAGAACTGCCCATTGGTGCCAACCGACCGCCTTCTCTCTTGCATGGGAAACCAGGGGTGGGGGATGCACGTACAGAAACCCTTTGGGAGAATGAGAACTAGGCAAAAGCCAACCGCTTCTCTTTGGGAATCCTGAGGACCAGTTGTCAGGGCTCCCCATCACCTGGCCAGGACTCCCCACCATGGGAACAATGTGGAATCTTAGAGAAAGAGGCTGTGTGAGAAACGGTGGGCACAGGGAGGAAACGGCTTGGAGGGCCAGGAGATCTGGGTTTCAGCCCGGCTCTACCATGTCCTTTCTTGGTACATCCTATCATCCCCCAAGGCCTCAGTCTCCTCAGCTGTAAACTACAAATCCCCAAGTTTGTGTCTCCCTAAGGGANGTCAGAGGGTCAGGTGACTGACTACCTCAGGATGAGGAGGGGTGAGAGAAATGTGGGGGGAAAGAGGAGTCGACAGGTTGTGGTGGAGGTCAGCGCTGCTCTAAGAGGCTGGGGTGGGGACTGGTGAGAGGGGCCGGCCCTGGTCACCTGGAAGATCTTGGACACGTCTTCCGAGTTCCGCTGCTGTGCGACATCGCACAACTTAGCCGTGATATCGATCCGGCGGCAGATGTCCATGTCCACCTTCATAGCCTTTTCTTGGATCTTTGTGTCCAGGTCTGTCATGGGCTGCAGGGAGGACAGCAGGGGTCACGTGAGCGAGGGATGGAGCAAGCAGGAGGGGGCCATCAGAGGAGTAGGGAGCACCTTGGGGTGGGATGGGGACGGCCCTGGAGTCGGCTGGGGGGAGGTGTGGAGCCTCTCCTGAAGGTGGAAGGTTGGTCAGCTCTGCTCAGGGCAGGAAGGGACATGGGTACTTGGGGAGGGAAGATGTGAGGCTGTGTGTGCTGGTACCCCTCAGGGCTGCAGGGCACAGCAATGTTGGTTTAGTTGGAGCAGAGGACAAGCAAGAACACTGAGACTGTTGAGAGGACCTTCCAAGGCTGGGGTGTCACTCAGTGAGGGAGCATGTTGCCTAAGAAGGCCAAGGCTTGGTTTAATTCCCCAGCATACACACACACAAAAAAGTGCACAGACTCCCCTTCTGTTCCCACCCTCGTGTCCCACTGTTCCCCATAACATGTCTACCTCAGCAGTTCTCACTCTCTCTCTAGATTCCTGCTGCAGATGACAGCAGGGGTCACATGGAAAGAACGAGGGTTCCCTTTGCACCCAAGTGAAGGGAGACAGGTGGCCTCCACCTGGGTCCCATGGCTNCTTCTAACCACACTCAACCGCGTGTCCCTGAAAGCCAGGAGCTGAGCCAGGCTGAGTCACCAAATTCAGACTCCTTCTCCTTTGGATGGGCTCTTCTGGCAGACTGCCCACTGCCTGAAGACGGCAAGAAACTCAAGGTCCGAGACTCAAGGAGGCCTACATGGCTAACAGCTGTTTCCACCCACAGTCGGTCACTCAGAGGGGCCCCAGATGGCCAAGAAGACGCACACACCAGCTATTNCCAACTTAACAAGGACACCCTACAGGAGGGTGGGCTCCCTGAGCCTGAAGTCTCTTGAGTTGGCACAGCCACGTCCATTCGGTCGCCTGTGCTCTGCAGACACCAAGGTCGCCATATGGCGAGCTGGGGAGAGTCGAACAACACATACAGATGTCAGGGGCCCGAGGAGGAGGGTGATGGGTTAAGCAGCAGTTAAAGCATCTCTATTCGGACATAGGGAAGCGATGTGGGGAGGGCAGGGAGGCGCCTGGTCCCCGATGCATCCCTCATCGGAACAAACCAGCCAGCCACGACTGTAACTATAAGCCGAGCTCGAGCCTCGGAGTGAATGAAGCATTTGGCATGATGGGAAAAGGGAGGTCGTGATGCCTAGGGTGACGGCCACGCCACTTACGTCACTCATGAGCCCTTTGAACACCACCAGCTCGGCCTTGAGCCTTTCAATCTTCTCGTTCATCTCCTCCTGGATGGCCTCGGCTTCTTGTGCTGCCTGCGGACGGATGAAGACAGGCAGGCTTTAAAGGGACAGGAGAGGATGGACACCTGGGTCCAGAGCCCTGGACACTCAATGTCTAACTAAGCTAAACATCTGTGTCCCTCAGCCTGGCCTGGCTGCGGAGCTGTGCTGACTGCTCCCAACACTTCCTGGGGGTCATTTATGGCAAAGAAAAGTGGGAAAAAGCCATCAGGAGCAAAGGGTAGGTTAAGGCCAGCAGGCTCCCCAGCACTTAAAAATACAAGGTCAACCCCCAGTCCACCAGGTGCCAATGACTGACCAGCTTTGGCCTTGAAAATGATAACTTCACATCTGTTGTTCTAACACAGGCATTTGAAGGTGTCTATTGGGATGTGGGCATGTTTGTGCAGAAAAGGCTAGGAGATCACACACACACCACACACACACATACACACGTACACACACACACGCACACACA
>LZPO01107921.1:342270-371071 GCA_001675575.1 Neotoma lepida
CCCCCACCTAAGCGGAAGAGGCACACAGTCTTCCTAAGAGGAAGACTGGCAGCTGAAGGGGGAGGCGGCAGCCTCGTCACTGCCAGATGTGGTCTCTCAGCATTCCTGAAGAGCCAGTGCTAAGACCACGTGACAGATGAGAACTCTCAGCTGGCCACGGNGGGGAGGAGGAGGAGGCTTTGAAGCAAGCCCAGTCCTGGCTGCCTGAACCAGGGCCAGTGGCTCCCCCTCCTCCATCAGCTCAAAATGACACACAGACGCAGGAAGGAGCCCACGAAGCCTGGCTACGGAGAGAGAGAGGCGGAAACCCAAGCTGAAGCCGCTGGCAGAGGGGCTGACTCATGGGGCTTTCATATCCTGAGCAGTCAGAGAAAGGCTCGGCGGCCCCAGGAAGAAAGTGGGTGCAGCCCCTGCAGATAATTAGAACACCATAGACAGCCTGGGGCCCGTGGGGAGTCAGTCCTGGAGCCCCCAGGCTGTAGAGACAGAAGTAGCATGGCAGAAATGAAGACTATTCTGAAAANGAGACATTTGTGTTCCTCAATCTGACTTTCAGACTACACAAACAATGGACCCTGAGAAATGGCAATTTCCCCGAGGAATCTCATAATGGAACAAGGAAAAGACCATGGCCAGAGCGGGACCTTGGGTCCTGGAAAAGGATTCCACACAGTTCTGTCAGAACACCTTACAGGACTAGAGTGAAACCAGACAATGATGGGCCAGGGTGGGCAGGACCACATTCTGTATATATGCTCCAATCCATGGCCCCCCGTTTAAAGAGTTAACCTCAGTTCAGGACCCCAAGAATGACTCGAGGGGGTCGGTGGATCTTTGTCCCTCTTCCCAATGTGGCCACACTGAGTACATCTCCTTTCTTCATAATATTAATTTGATTGTTGGTTTCCCGCCAGTGAGGTGGAAAACATCTCATCTCTGAGGACAGTTGTGGGAACCACTCTGCATGAAGAGGCGAAGAGTGAAAACCCCAAGTCCCAGCCCTGAGTCAAGGCAAAGCATCACACCCAGCAGCTCATCTCAGTCTGGCTCCAAGAGCAGGCCAGGTAGACAGGGGAGCAGGCGGGAGCCTCAGGGTGCCAGGAGGGAGCAGCCAGAATGGTCCCGCCTAGAAACAGGCACACCCAGGCTGGCTCACTCAGGTGATAGGAAGCAAGCGCAGGTGAGGCTGGGCTGGGGCCATCAGTGGAAAACTTCATTCTGGGCCAAGCGTGGGCCTGGGCCTGGCCCTGGGTGGGGGTGGACGGCAGCCTCCTTCCCTATGGTCTGCCTATGACTTCTCTGCCCCACCCTACTCACGTAGATGAGTTCACCCCACTGTCCTGCAGCAGGGCCAGGTACAGANAGACAAGGGGCTCCCAGCAGAGTGGAGGCCCAGCCAGATGCCCTTCTGGGCTAGACAGGGGCTTCAGCGGAAACCAACCAGGGAGGCTTGGGCTGCACAACCCAAGGTTGGCTCTCCTGGGAAGACCCAGAGCTTCAATAGCTTCCCTGCAGGCTCCACAGGAGCTCGCTAANCTTGACTGAGTCTGGGTCCTCACTCTACACCACCCTCTTCTGTACCACAGCCCTTCTGTGTTTGCAGCAGAATACAGAAATAATGGGGAGGTGGGGGCTGGGGCACAATGACAGAACCCAGCACCACCAACCACCAGCCCCAAGAAGCTAAAGGCTGAGCCACAAACCCATGAGCCACTTCCCATTTCCCCTCCTGGCTTCCTCTTCCCTAGACTGTGAGGACATATTCTTCCTTGAAGATGACAACCAGAAACCTCAAGCTACCCTTGTAGGGAGCCNTGCACTCCCATGCTCCCATCCACCTGTGTCTGCCCTGGCCTTCTGGGTACCACCCCACCTTCCTGCCTCTACAGAGTCTGGATCCTGAGAAAGGGATGCTGCCACACAGACATGCCCACTAGGGCTGCCCAGCTGTACTCTGCCGCCCAGAAGGAAACACAAATTAAATGCCAGCTGATTGTCTCCACGGAGGAGGTATTAATTTAATGTGAACACTTAACCCAGGCAGCCGATCCCATTACAGGCGGGCGGTAATAGCTGGAGCGGGCCGTAGCCCAGACAACAGGCTGGTAATGGGCTGGGTTTTAAGGAACCCTCCACACCCAGCACAGCCCTCCACCAGACACATAGGCCTATTCACAGCCTGAACCATCCCACAAGGCTGCTGGGGAGAGGGTAGGCAGGGTCACAAGCCACAGGGAAGCTCTCTGTGCAGGGGAGAGTACAGAGGTAGGAGCCAGGAGATCCTTGAGTTCTGGTTGTGGCTAATTCACTGCATAATCCGAGCAAGTCTCATCTCGACCCCGGGCCTCGGCCCACTTATCNGTAATAGCATCATCAAGAATCCGGGGATGTAGCTCAGGTGGCAGAGTGCTTACTTAGCACTCATGAAAACCTCGGTTTTTTTCCCTCTAGCACCACATAAACCAGGTATGGTGGTGCACTCCAGGGTGGAGGCAGGAAGAGCATAAGTTCAAAGTCAGCCTCGACTACATAAGAAATGCAAAGCTAGTCTAGGCTAAATGAGACCCTGTCAAAGAGAAGGAGGAATCTCTCTGGACATTGCATCCACAGTGCTCTTTGTATACTCTGGCCATGGCCCTAGGTGACAGACAATACTGTCCTGGATAGTGCCCAGCTCAGATGCCTGCCCTCAAAGGGTGCCCCCAGCCTCTTCTGCCTAGTTGCAAGTAAGGGACAGGGTGGCAGCATGCACAGGATCATTCCTGTGTCTCATTCTCTGTTTAGCCCTGGCTGTTCTGGAACTCACTCTGTAGACCAGACTGGCCTCAAACTCAAGAGATCTGCCTACCTCTGCCTCCCAAGTGCTGGGATAAAAGGTGTGTGCCACTATCGCTGCTGCCACCCAGCTCAGTTGTGTGATCTTAGGCAAATCTCTTCCTCTCAGAATGACACCATGAGGTCAAACTGGGTTAATTCTCATCAACCACCAGAGCAAGCAGAAACAATTTCTGTGGTCCTTGGACAAACACTTACAACCACCAATNGTTATGTAATGAACCCCAAAGTCTCAGGGTCAGCTAGGACATCAGCCCTGAAGGTCAAACTAGCAAGTATACGGAGAGAAGAGGAAGGGCCCTAGAGCCTGAGCATCCTGGATCTAATCTAATTGCTTCTGTGTGGTCTTGAGCAAGTTACCTACCCTCTCTGGACATCGGTGCTATTCGAAACTACATCATGGCATACTATATGAAAGGAGCCCAGAATAGGGCCATGGGCAAGCAGACCACTCTCAGCCTTTGCCTCAGGGCCCCCTCTTGACAGTCACNCAGACTGGGAGCATATTTCAGCAATACTGTAAGTGACAGGCCAGATGGCATCCAGGCTATGTGGCCCCCAAGTTCTTAGCTACATAATCATTGGTGAGAGCCATGACAATGAACTAGGTGTCGCTCACCTGGGTGGGGGACCAGCATTACACAGGGATGGACAGCAGAGGAAAAGAAGCCAGGCACTAATGCTACCCAATGATCTGCGGACAAACATCTGCCTACCACGCCCACAATGNGCCCCAAGAATAAGTGGGCTCTGCCCAGTCCTTCGAGGTCTCTCCCCACCAGGTCAAACACGGCAGCAAGTGAAATGGAAGCGGGAGGGCCTGTTGGAATCGGGCACAAGGTATCTCAGAGTGATTTCATGGCTGGGCATGGTGGCACTCACCTTTAGCCCCAGCACCATCAAGTCAGAGGCAGGCGGATCTCTGTGAGCTCGAGGTCAGCCTGGTCTACATAGCAAGCTCCAGGACAGCCAGGGCTTACATAAACAGACCCTGTCTGCTGGATCTTCGGGCAAAGTGGACCCCAGAAGGGCATGGCCACCTGCCTCTGTGCCAAGCTGAGGTTCTGACTGTTTTTCAAGCCACTGCCCTGTTGTCCAGTGTCCCTGTCTGTCCCTGGGACCCATTAGTAAAAAAACAAAAACAAAAACACTTTGAGGTGGCAGTTACAGGATACTCACAATCCCACAATGCTGAGTAGCATGCTAGGCGGTCAATGCTGGGAAGTCAATGCTAGTCGGCCAATGCCGGGCAGCCAGTGCTGGGTGGCTAATGCTGGGCAGCCAGTGCTAGGCAGCCAATGTTGGATGGTCAATGCCGGGTGGCCAATGCTAGGAGGCCAATGCTGGACAGTTAATGCTGGGTGGCTAATGCTAGTCGGCCAATGCTGGGTGGCCAGTGCTGGGCAGCCAATGTTGAATATGCATTAGTGAGTCTTTTACCACCTCACGCCCTCCCAACACCTCTGAGCCAGGCATCACAACCCCCACNTCAATGCTGGGCAGCCAGTGTTTAATATGCATTAGTGAGTCTTTTACCACCTCACGCCCTCCCAACACCTCTGAGCCAGGCATCACAACCCCCACATTACAGATGAGAACACTGAGGCTCAGACCAAAGCACTGGCCAAAGTTAAGCCCAAGGCCATGCAAACTCCTCANCCTCAGTGATAAAACTGGTGCTCCGGGCTCCACAAACTGCTACCCTCNTGCCCTAGCACACTGCTCAGAAAATCTCCAGGGCCACGGNGCCAGGGTGGATACTCAGTTGTGCACACAGAGTCAAGATCACTGACATGGACAAGGGCTCTTCAGCCAGGGAATGTTCTTTGCTCATGAACTCACTTCTCAGGGCCTAGATCCTTCCTGAATCAATACCTCAGTCAACTGCTATTTCTGNTGTCCAAAGCGACCAGCAGAGGACAGTGAGANAACAAAACAGGAGGCTTCAAGGTGGACAGAACAGGATTCAAACCTCGATATTCCAGGTCACCTGGTTCCTGGGCTAATGACTTCCTATTCCCAGGTCTCCCTGGAAAGGGATTAAGGTTCTCATGGGGCCTGGGTTGCTTCTCTCAAGAGGCTGTTATGAAGGATGAGCCTGGCTCCTCCNTGCTCCCTGGCCTCCTGTCTTTCCAGGCAATCATTCAACACAACCCCCTCCATGATGCCATCCACCATGATACAACAGAGCCAGCGTCATGCTCTTCCATCTTCCAGTCTCCAAAACTGCAGGCTAAGCCAAACTCCTTAAGTTCCCTGGTCTCGGATGTTTTGTCTTAACAATGGAAAACAGACTGATACGCTCTTCCTCTGAATCTTTTGACTTCTGAATGATGTCCCATATATTTAGTTAGAACCACTTCAATTTTAAGAAAACAAAACCACCTGCTCATTTCCCTCTACTGAAACTGCAAGAGTGTTTTACAATGACTTGGAGTGGACAAGAAAAAAAATTAAGGGGCCAAACAAAAAAATGATTCAACAGCCCACACAAGTCCTCCTTCCTGAAAGTGTCTGCTAACAGGCCCCACATCTTCACCAGCTCATCTTACCAGATCTGCTGGTGGGTGCCGCACCATGCACCAAGGGTCCTCCAATGCCATTCCGGTGTCCTAGTGATCCAGGTCACACTATAGAACCTGTCTGTATACTCACATTCACACGCTGGCCCTGTTAGCTCTTAGTAGTTGTGATGGCTGAGGGCAGACTCAGAAAAGGCCTTTGTAACCCTTGNTGCATGTGACAAGGCTACTTGCTCGTGGGTCACAGCAGCTGAGTGAGGTCACTTGGCATCATACTCCACGCTACAGGCTCCCAGTTGCCCAGGGCTCTGAGAAAAAGCGAGATCCCAATCCTGTCCCCAGCTCCTGCTGTCCCATCACCCCTGACCTCACTCACCTCTGGCCTTTACATATGTGTTGGTTTCTGTCTAGAAGGTTCCACACATACACACTCCTTTGTTATTTCTTTCTCTTTTTTATCTAATACCAACTCAGGACTCAGCTTACACACCACCTCCTCTAGGAAGCCTCCTCTGCCTCCTAGGTCAGGGTCAAGCCCCTTTCTTGACATGGTTTTGAGTCACTGGGATCAGAGGATTTCTGTTACCTGCATGTCGCAGATAACTCAACATTTACACTATCAGGCCTATCTAAAGGTCACAGCTGCAACTCAGTGTCCAGCCCAGGGCCTGGCACACAGCAGTCACGTAAGCGTTCACAGGAGAAAAAGGGCCTGTGAGCTGTTGCCTTCAGGCCTATTTCTGAGAGGTCCAGTCCGTGGTTCTGATTCCCTGTGGCCTTGGGCATGGCTTCCCCTCAGTTGCTCCAATCTCCACAGTCCAAGACAGCTCTGCCACTCTCTCCTGTCCACCTTGAAGCCTGAGCCTACCCAGCTCTGGAAAGGCTGGGGCCACAGCTGTCTATCTGCAGGACACTGACTCAGGTGCCTGGGCCTGGCCAAGCCCTCGGTGACTTTCCCCCTCCATGCCCCTAGTGTCAGAAGCCAGCAGAGGAGTCTCTAGATACCCAGGCCCAGAAGCAGGAGGTTCCAAGGGCCTGTGTCCAGCAGGGTGAGAGCCCCACCCAGGGATATGTTTACAGCCTTGAGAAAAGCAACTCCCAAGGCTATTCTGGAAAGCTAATATGCACCTTGGGTCTCTCCACTGTTTATTGCCAGTGGCTGAGTAGCAACAGGTGAATGTGNGGCAGTGTGAGGCAGAAGTTCAGAGAGCCATGTCACTGCCTCAGACCCCGAGTGTATCATCACCTGAGGCTCGCATCAGGCTCTGCAGCCTTGAGTCAGGTCACCTGCCCAGGCCTCGGTCTCCTGATCTGTAAAGTGGGAGAGCCCTCACCTGGATGGATTAAACATCAACAGCCAAGCACAAAGCGGCTCTCCAGGAGGGTCAGGAAAGTGCCTGGGATACAGGATACCGTGGTGTCAAAGAGGACCATTCTTTCAGGGGAAGCTCAGAGGTGGGGAGGACATGCCAGGCTAAGCGTGCTTCAGGCCATGCCACTGACAAGGGACAGACATTTCTGAGCCTTCTCCAGGAAGAGTGAGAGGGACCCACCAATTACCCATGGGGTTGACGCAACCGCAGAAGTATTGCAGCAGGGAGTGCCTGCGTGTGCCTTCCCGTCATCACCCTAATTGGCTGGGAAGAGGCAAGCTCCAGGCTGTGTTGGGACCGGTAATTAGACTGGGTTAGCCCAAACAGGGAGAGGGGTTGAGTGACTCAACACCGATTAACCAGGGAGACTTGTTTCTTAGTAGCAAACTTGGGTTGCCATGACAACCCTGGCACTCAGTTTGAGTAAACCTGGGGAAAGCAGAGGTAAGATAATGGGCACCCCACCCCCAAAACACGCAGGGTCACTGCCACCTTTCCATGAAACCTGGTGTCCTTGCCGTAGTCAGTTCCCTGAGGACGGAGGGTATGAATTAGAGTGAAGGGTCCCAGAGAATCTTCTGTGACGTCATGGTCCCTGGGACAGTATCTTTTTGGAGTCTCCCATGTCCTTATCTGCATTTGGTTGGTGGGGAAACTGAGGCTCACAGGGTCACATAATCACACTGGTTCACATCATGACTTGTGAGCATGCACAAGGCACTAGTGGTTCACTGAGGCCTCACAGGTACTTTATGAGGCAGAATTACCGCTGCATTTACTCTAAAGATGAGAAGATGATGGCCAGGAAATAAAGTAACTGCCAAGGTCACAGATCCAGGAAGTGGAAGAGCCAGGACTGGACTCCCGATGGCTCCGAGGCACATGCCCTGTGCCTGTTTCTGTTTGCTCTGTGACAGCACTAAGGCTGGATCTGAACCTGGGTCTCTCTGATCCCAAAGCCTGGACCAGTTTTCTTGGGCCAGGTGATTTATCAAAAGGGAGAAGGATGAGGAGTGTGTGCCTCAGTTTCCCCAAGACCAGAAACCAGCATCAAGTTACTCACTAACTAAAATTTCAAATACAGAGTGCTAAGGGCTCCACTGTGGACTTCCAGGCCCCAGGTGGCCCTGTGTGGCTCCTATCACAGTATAGAGAGTCCCCCACGTGCTGTCCAGAAAGGCCACCAACGCCACTGTGCAGCACCAATAGCTCCCCTTCTCCACCCAATATGTGTGTGTGTGCATGTGTACATATGTATGTGTGTATATAAGTATATATGTGTGTGTATGTGGAAGCCATAAGGCATTCTTTAAAAGAGGCTGTCCACCTCTTTTTCTTTTCTCTTTGTCTTTATCTTTGGACACAGCCTCTCTTGCTGAATCCAGAAGGGCCATTTAGGATAGGCTGGCTGGCCAGCAAGCCCCAAGGATCCTCTTGTCTCCTCCTCCCTAGCTCTGGGATTGCAAGCACATGCCACCCCGTTCAGTGTCTTTATGTGGGTTCCAGGGCTTGAACTCTTGTCCCTACACTCTCAAGGCAAGTATTTGATTGACTGAGCTATCTCCACTTGAGACTTGCTCAGAGACCAACTCCTCCAGCTTCATGACCCCCAGCTTGGACTCAGCCAAATGTCCCAAGCAAGAAGTTCCAATACAGAAAAACAAGGATTCTATGTTGTGGCAGGGATGAGACCGTGTGTATTTGTCCCCTACCTCTACCCCAAATGCTTTTACATCAGACAAACCAGCAAGGCTGACCCAACTCAGTCAACCTCCAGCCAGTAGTCTAGCAAAAGTGAATTCATTTCTCTGAGCTTCAGTCTCCTTATCTGTAAAATGGGGGCAACAACACTGGCTTGTGAGGATGTGTCCAGGGATGGCTTCTGGGAGAACTGGACATCACAGCGTCCAGGCCCTGGGTGTGTGCCAGGGTGCAATCAGCCATGCCTCCCTTGGGGCTTTTGTTCTCACTGTTCCTGCTCCCTGATGCTGGAACCAGGGCACTGTCCAGTACTGAGTTCCAGTTACCAGGCACACAGTAGGCCCTCAAGTGATGTTCGCTAGGTGAATAAGCTTATGAGCAGGAGCCTAGCAGGGGTGCATGCTCTACCTTGCCTACACTGACTCACTGTGTGACCCTGGGCCAGTCCCTGCACCTCTGCNGGGGCCCATCTTTACAAGAAGCTCAGACTCTGTCACTTTGGAGACACCATACAGCAGCTAACTTAGGCACCAGGGAGAGTGGCCAGAGGCCAGCCTGCTGGCTATGAGTCCTTCCCAAGTGGCCTAGACTCATAGAAACAGACAGAGAGGAGTCGACTTGCCCACAGATTCACAAAGGCAGCAGGCGTGTGTCTCCTCCTGGTGACTTTGCCTTGGGACAGATGGGACACAGTATGGCATCTGTNGGCCAGATGGCCTGGCTGGCCTGAGGGGCCAGGACACCAGCTGGGAACCTAGGCCTGGAAGGCAGAACTGCTTAACCCCTTCCTGCCCAGCCATGGGGTACATACCCTGACCTTAGTCACCAGTAAACTTCCGGGCTTTCTGGCCACCCACCTAGGGTGAGAATCTGAGAGGTCTCCCTGGGGCCCAGTGAGGGTCTAGGGTGGAACCTCGAGCCTTTGACACACACAGGAGGTGAGGGTAGCCCTGGAGCATTAGGGGTCTGTGGAGGCGCCTGTGGAGCTACAAGGCACTGGCTTCTTCCCTTCTAGGATACCAGTCCAGAACAGCCCAACCCCAACCCCCAGCCACTACCCTCAAGCTGGGAACTCCGGGCTCTGTCCAAACAGAAACATGGCCACTAGTGAATGCAGGCACCCAACTCTGCTGTGTTGGCTGAACAGCCATAGCCAAGTGGCACAACNTCTCTGGGCCTCAGTTACCATGCCAAGAAGGGTGGGCCTGGGCCAGGCAGACATACCAGTTTTATAACAGAGCCATGCCTGGGTCCAGAGGAAGGGGTATGCCTCGCTGCCGAGACCCAGCAGGATCCTGAAGCCCAGGCAGCGCCTCCTGCAGAGCATGCCCTAACTGGTGTCTGAGTCAAGGCAGGGCCCTCAGGACAGCAGCAAAGGATACAGGAGGGAAGAGGGGTGGGGATGAGATGGGCATGAGCTGCCTCAAGTACCANAGGCAGTGATGCTCAAANGACCAAACAAAAGGATGAAGCATTCGGGACAGTGTCTAGAGATCAGAAAGCACTTCCCAGTGGAAACGGCTGCTGGAAGGCTTCCGTAGGGGCAGGCAATCCATCCATTTTTGAGTGTGAACTTTGAGCAGGATTTTCAGTGTTTCTAGCCTCTGGATAAAAGGATCAAATGACCTCTGGACCCCCAAACTGCTCCAGCAAGGAAAAGATAGCCCTCAGGAGCTCCAGGTTGAAGAAGGCATCTTGGAGCTGGTTAGCTAATCTGGGCTCCAGCCCAGGGCTGCATTCTGGTGTCTCAAAACAGAGGCCAACATCAAAGGACTGGAGGTGCAAGGGGGCAAGTTAAGGCAGCTGCCAGCTAAGGGTGACAGCTGCCTGTCACCTCAGCACACAGGGAGACACAGGGCTGGATTGAATGCTGGCTCTGCCATAACTAACTGGGCAAGCTAGATAGTCACTGACCCCTCCCTGGGAAAAAGGGGAGAGGGGGGACTCAATAACCTTCAAGGTTTCTTCTTGCTCTGATTTGACAGACATTGGAAAGGCCCCCAGTCCACAGAGTTGTCCTCAAAAGCTCAAGCCGAAGAACAAGCACAGGAATCCAGAGGGAGGCGAGGGAGAGAGGAAGGGAGGAAGGATGGGTGGATGGAAGATAGACAGATGGGTGATAGATGGATGGATGATGGATGGATGGATAGGTGGATGGATGGATAGGTGGATGGGTGGATAGGTGGATGGATGGATAGGTGGATGGGTAGGTGGATAGATGGGTGATGGATAGATGGGTAGGTGGATAGATGGATGGATAGATGATGGATAGGTGAGTAGATAGATGGATGAATAGTGGTTGGATAGACAGATGGATGAACAGATGGATGAATGGACAGAAAGATGGAAAGATGGGTGGATGGATGGATCCTGAAAAAGAGGAGCAGAGATCCTAGGTGTCCCCTGGGATGACTACTTAAACCTACCCACAANGCCTCCCTGGAATCATTTCCAGGAACTATAGATCTTCTAGTAACCAATCCCCTTCTTTAACATGTACATACNTGTGAGTACACACCCNCACACACAGACAAACACATGCCACACACACTCCAATTCAGAATCTCACAAAGGGAAATCAGATCTTGTGGTACTGAAAGCTGAGTTCTGCCTNCACTATTCTTCCCCTGGGGTCCCTGACTTTAACACACTGCCGAAGCTGGAGGTGAGCTGTGGNTTGATGGGAGTTGAACCTGAGGTAATCCTTNAAGCTAACAATNCTCAAGCCCACGCACCCACTGCCAGNTCTGCTATTCTCTNGCTAAGACAAGTACTCAGTTGTTTCATTTCCAAGACTCGGTTTTTCCATCTGTGCAATGGGCGAGAGCCCAGCTACCTCCTAGGAGCATGATGGTGGTAAAGAGTGCATCTGAAGGGGCACATGGCTGCTCCTGGAAAGCGAACAAAATGGAGTGACGGATCTGAGGACAGGCAGGCCTCTGAGGGCTTCTCTGCCCAGCCCTGCTTCTCCTCCACCTGGCCTCCCACCTGGAGTGAGATTCCTGGGCTCAGTTCACCCAGAGCTACAAAGCAGCCTTTGTCTGGAAAGAAACTCTAAACCACAGCCCTGACGTCAGCGCTGGAAAACAACACCAAGCCAGTCTTCAATGTCACCCCTTTGCCAAGGCCTGGGAAAGGCCTTCCTAAGGTCCCAGGAGGCCACCTGCCTGTCCCCCAGGAGCCCAGATGGAACCTTGTAATCAGACTCCTGCCTCTCAACCCCAGGGAGAGGGCAAGGAACGTGAGCCCATTTCTCAGCCTGGTAGAGTGAGCTGAGAATGGAGAGTCCTCTCGGTAAACAGCTCGCCTTCCCTCACAGCCAGCCCTCAGGCNAACAGGGCTGCTTCCACAGCCTCACAGAGAAGGAGCCATGAGGTTGTAAGATCCCTGGGGAGGCAGGGACAGAGACACTCCCCGATTCCTGCCACCTGGCAGCCACGGCCTATGCCCTGAATGCTAAGCCATGCCCTCTCTCCTGGTCACCCTGTGGACAGAGTACTAGAGAGGAGGGAGGTCATGACCTCCTCTTCGCAGGCTGTGCTAAGGAGAGGAAATATCAGAACNCAAAAGGCTAGTCTGCCTTGGGGGNAGGAGGAAACAGACCAGTTCCCATTGNGTGGGGACTGGGGAGGGCCAAGGACCAAGTCTTGCTAAGGGCCAGCATTGCTTAGTATGTAGCACACACTATGCCACAGAACCCTGTGATGACCTATGTCTAAGGAGTCACTCCCAATTCCCCAGACAGAAAGACAGAGGTTGCCAGGGTCAGGGGCAGTGAGGTGAACCCCAGTGGCCTGAACCTAAGTCGGGACTCCCACCCTGCATGAAAGGCTAACTCACAGGCCAATGGTGANCCCAAAGAAGACAGACCAGAGCAGTGCTTCTAAGTCCCCACAGTTTAATCACGCCTTAAGGCTCAGGAAGGAACCACCTGCAAGTTGGAAGACCTTGAACTTGACGCTAGGTGAATGTGGCCTCTGCCAGCCACAGCCTGCAGAACTCAGACCTCCGCCGCTCCGGTCAGGTTAAGTCACAGTCTGTTGTCTTTAAAGACAGGTGTAGCCCCACTGCCAAGAACAGCAAGACGCTCAGAGGAAGAGTCAACTACTAAAGCCCTTCCCAGGAGGCACGAACCCCTAGGCAGAAAGAGGGGGTCTCTNAAGACATGGTCAGGGTCAGGAAGTTCAACTAACATCCCAAGCTACAATTCTGCAGCCTACCTTAGAGGAGAGGGGAGAGGCCCAGCACTCACCCCGATGCCCTGTGGGTCTCTCCACCCCACTTCATTCGAAAGGAAACGGAGGCACAGAAAAACAATGCCACTATGCATGTATCGGGCAGATCAGGATGGGGGGGTCAGTCAGTACCCCAAGACCCCAAAGTGAGGCTGAGTCTGGTTCAGGGCCCTCAGTTATAAGCAGATGACCTCTGTAGGTGACCTCCGACCAGCAGTACCACCAACCTAGACATCTGCTCAAGGGCCCGGGGAGGCCACTTCACCCCTCCTCATGCAATCCTTGATCCCCCATCAGTGCCTCCAGCTGCCAGGTATTTTCCAAACTCCACCTTCAAGCCTTATATTAGCTGCCCCCAGGGGGTCTTAACTCAAAGAGCTGCAAGGGAGGCCCGGGTCCAGCCCCTCCCTGTGTGAGGGGTAGCTATCTCAAGGTAGCTGTTCCATAGGGACNNTAGTGGGGCGAAGAGAAAACACTGAGAGGCAACTCTCTGGTCTTACTTAAAACACCAGGCACCCCTACCCACTAGGGATGCATGCAGCTCAGTTGGTAGAGTACTCGTCCAATATGCATGAGGCCCCGGGTTCGATCCCCAGCACCATATAAACCAGGTGTGATGGTGTATACCTATTATCCCAAGACCTGAGAGGTGACAGCAGGGGATCAAGAGTTCAAGGTCAGTCATCATCAGCTACATAGAGTTGGACACCACCATGGGCTACATGAGACCCCAACTTAAAAAAAAAAATAAAGGAACAGCAGACACCCATCTGGGGATGGCAGGGGAAGGATTTTGCAGGAAGGAAGAGGTGAGTAACCTCTCATGAAGAGAGCCTGGAGCCGTGTGGACTNTGGGAATAGACACAAGCATCATAAGACGTAAAGTGGTCCCTACTCCCGCTGCATATGAGCTTAGGCCCCTCGGCCAGCAATGACCTCTAAGATCTGTCGGCCAATGTCCTCTACCCTACCACTGTATAACACTGCAGCCCATTGCACAAGAGTCCAGAAGGGAGGGGGGCTGACCTTGAGGGCTCAGAGTATACACAGAGGCTCTGGACACATGCTTGAGCGGCACATGTGTACACAAACACTCTCACAAGCACACACACACACACACACACACACACACTCCTTCCCAAAGCCTCAGCAGCAAGAGCTGCCCCTCAGGCCTGGCAGTTAAGGAATACAGAACAAAAGCCCTATCTTCATCCAGCGATGTCCCAAACGGGGGAAGGAACACAAGCCATGAAACCGGAAGCAGAAATGGAAAGAGCAGTCGAGAAGATGAGAATAGGGACTTGGCAGCCAAGAGCACAGAAGACCACGAGAGGGACTGAAACCAAGAAGATCTTTGAAAACTAGACCTAGGAACGGCCCCAGCTTGTGGCCCTGGCGGTGGCCTCCCTTCCAGGCCGCTTAGCCCACNATGCTCTCCTCAGTTAAGAGCCCTTTTCTCTGCAGCTTCTCTCCCTGCCCCTTCAAAATGTAACCCAAGTGCTGCCTCCTCCAGGGAGCTTTCCTTGACCGGCACTATACTGTGCTGGGGTGATTCCTGGGATCCTGGGCCTGGGGGCAGCCCAGGGCTTCACCAGTGCCCAAGTCAGAGTTCTAGGACTTTCTGACTTTGCGAAACTTCCACTTTGCCCTGACTCTGACAGGATGGCCTTTGGCCCAGTATCACAGTGGGCCAGGGCAGAAAGGGGGTTCCCAGTAGTCCCTGGGAAGCTGTCCCTGCTCAGAGAGAAGCCTGAATGCCAGGGGATTTCACAAGGTCCACTTAGCCTAGCAGATATGTCCTCTCCCCCAAGACAGCCAATAGGTGGCAGGTAGCCAAGAACCGCCTTGAATAAACTGAATAATAAAAATGACCAGCTAAGAGGGCAGAAGGCAATGTNTCCACAGCAGGAGCCTCTTCCTGCCAAGCGACAGATGGGCTGGGCAAACCTGCACATCTAAAGTCAGGGCACACACAGTAAGCGCACAGAGACACATCTCTCTAGTGGTTCAGTCCTGCCAATCAGAGGCACTCGGAGGGACAATGCACACTGCCATTCCGGGCCCACCAAGTTCATCTCTCCAGGCCCAGCCTCAATGGGAAGATCCAGAGCACCAGTGAGAACCCGAGGGCTTGGGCACCATCATCTCATGGCTCCTCGTGCAGTCCATTCCGCGTTTGTGACCAGGCACATTTCCCAGGTAAAGAAAAGGAGACTCTGAGGGGCAAAGACTCTACCAAGGTCTCACAACCGNTATCAGTGCGAGCACAGGNAGGCTCTCATTCCTCAGATGGGTTCTGCAAGCGCTCTGCTCCAAGCAGCATCCTTCAGCAGCTTTCCATCCATCACCCTGTGCCAGCTGGTCTGGCACCAGGGAAGGCATGATGGCAAGGACAAGAGGGAGGAGNAGTGTGTCACAGAGCTTGGGGTATCCCNGGTGGCACTGGAAGTCAGAGGAGGCCCTGTGTGGGATCCTGCACTTTCACAAGGCACATCCCCAGCATCACTGAGGCTCTCCACACAGCCTCCTGAGGTCAGATTGCTCACCCATTTCACAGAAGGAAAAGCTGAGGCTTGGAACAGGAGAGCTCTTTGCTGTGNGCTCCTTTCTCTGAGCACAGTGTAGGAAAAAGGTTGGATCTTGGGGGTTAAATCTCACCTANNCCAGTTCCCTCAAAGGTTGTTTCAGCATCTCTAAAATGGGCTGAGGACCGTACCCACCTCCCAGGGTTGGAGTGAGGTTCTGTGAATTAGATGTGTGTAACCCTCTCTCAGTGGAGCCTGGCAATGGGTGAATACTGCATAAATATTTGTTTATGAAATTAACTAAGAAATATTGATCGGGTTCCTATGCATGGACATTGTTTAACAGGCACTTGGCACATGGCAGTGTCATATGACTCTACCATGCGCCATGACACATCTGTCTACCCCAGACTCCGAGCTTCAGAAGCACAGGCTGTCTGTTCCTTGGTTCTCAGGTGAAGCATGTGGCGCATGCTCAGTGGTTGCCATGAGGATGACAGAACACTGACGTCTCAGACAATCACATTCACCAGGCTCACAGTCCCCAGCAAGAGACAAGAGAAGATGGTGACCAGTTCTTGATGCCCGGGCAAAGTTCACAGTGCTTACCGGAAGCAAAAAGTTAGGGGGTCCCCAGCTCCCATGTTTTCCCCAAAATGTTCCCTGCTCCTTCTTGCTTGTTGTGAACAGATAAGACTTTCAAGCCATTGTCTTAGGGATACCTTGGAACTAGGGACAACAAGAGTATTCACTGAGAGCCTGGGATGCACAGTTAGCCTGACTTCAGTGTGCACTGAGGGGCTGAATGGCCTGTAGGGTGGCTCAGAGTCTCAGCTGCCTGCCGCTGCCAGTGACTAATTTGCTACCTAAGAAATCACTGCTGCAAAGTGACAACGGGAAGTCTTTGCAGCCCAGTCTCCGCCTTCTGTTCTGCCACCCGCCATGGCAATATTTTGACAGGCACTGGAGAAGACCTTGCTCCCGGGCCACTCCTGCCTCCTCACCTGGGGCAACCTTTGTGAGCTTCCAGGTGGTATGGANTGAGTTCACAGCAGGGCAGAAGCACAGAGCTTGTCATCTGAAGGGACTAGTAGTGGAGCTCCTAGGTGACCTGAGGGAGGTTCTTGCACCTAGGCAAGCCATCTGGCCAGCCCCTCTTCCTTTTGAGACAGTTTCACCATGAATCCAGGGCTGGCCATGAANTCACTAATGAACTGTGTAGCCCAAACTGGCCTCAAACTCTCAGCAATNCTCCTGTCTCAGCCTCCCAAGAGCTGATAGAGAGACAGACTGAGGTGTAAGGCAGAAAATGGCCCTCATCAAATCTAGACCCTCCAGGAAAGTCACAAGGAGAACATGGCATTCACGGGCATGTTCTCCCACTCCCAGCTGGGCAAGGTGAAGCTCCCACCATCCCTAGGCCGGTCTGTGCAAGGATTTGACTCTACAGGGCTCAGGCAGCCCACACCACCATCTAGGGGGTTCAGCCAGGCTACAATCCTCCAGAGGTCCAGGTGCTTTGCTGGCTTTATGCTAGGTGACAGCGCTTCTCATACCAGGGACTGTGAGCAACCACATCCTGTCCCGGTAGCAAGCACCAGTCCCCTGACATGAATAGAAGGGTGCTCTCCTGATATCACTAACCATTGCTCACCAGCCAGCCTCCCACCTGGCCCCAGACCTTCCTTCCCTGAACCTCCCAGGATGGTGTACCCAGAAGTGTGCACAACCCCTAAACTCCTGCCCAGTTCCCAAGCAGGCACTCAGTGCTCAGCCTCTGCCTGCACAGAGCCAGCCCAGCTCCCATACCACCTCTTCCCACATAGCTCTTTGCCTCATGTGTANAACCTCCTGTAGGCATGTGAGCCCACTGGCTCCTCTCACATCCTGGGCACAGAGCTTAGCTTCCCCAGTTGATCAAACTGATTGAATCTGGTTTTTTGAAACAAGCTTACATTGTAGTCCTGGCTGTTCTAGAACCTACTATATAGCCCAGGCTGGCCTCAAATGCATGGAGATCTTCNTGCTTCAGCCTCCCTAGCAATGGGACNAGAGATGGGCAGCTGATCGAANGAGGCTCAGCGCCTAGCCCAGGCTGGCACTGCTTTTCACTGTTGTTCTAGGCCTGGGCATCATGCCAGCTCACAGAGTTACTGCATTGAGACTGAAGCCGGGTCCAGATGACTCCAGATGCTGACCCTACGTCCCAGCATGCCAGACCCCTAGATGCCGAGTCTGCGTCATCTGACCTCCCTGTCTCCTGGATGCCTAGTAGCACACAGCAGCTAGACTTGCAGTCCTCCTAGGCTGCACAAATATTTACTCAGTGTGGACTCTGGGCCGGCCTGGCTGAGCTCTGTGAACACCAGAAGAAATCTGGGAGCAGCGGAACTCAAGCACATTGGGGAGCAGACACATCCTGGGAAATTAGGGTTCAAAGTGTGGGGGCTACAGGGTGGGAGGAACTGAGGTCTCAGGAACACTGTGGGCTCACACCTTCACTCCTGAGTGCAGGGGACAGAGGGCTGTCCTGTCTCAAGCCTCCAGCCGTCTGTGACACGCAACTACACAGAACGCCAGCCTGGCTTCATCTCCCTGATGCCAACAAAGTCCCACCCTCCAGGATCTGATACCCAGCGGGGTTCAGATCAGTTCTGCTGGAAGCCACGGAGTCTGGTTGCAGCAAAGGACGCATGATTCTGTTAGATTCTGCTCTACCCTCCCGTGTCCTTCAACAGCTACGTGACAGGACACATGTGGAGAGTCAAGCTGCAGACCCAAAGCCAGAGACCAGGTGCTTGCATGCATGTGTGAGTGCGTTTGTTCACTGTGCATAGCGGCTTGGGGTGGGGGTGGGTAGGCATGCANCCGGTAGGGCCGGCAAGAGCCTCGCCTGCATTCCTCTGGGAAGGAAAGAATCTTCAGAGTCAGCTGTCCCCTGGTTTCTCTTCTTTTCTGGGACCTTCCTCCCTCTCCTCCCTCTGGCTCAAGCTCTGAGAGTCCTTCCCAAATCTGTCCCCAGGGAGATGCCTAGCTAGCCAAGAGACTCAGTAACCCGGTTCTCCAGTGAACTGAGGTCCTAGAAGGCGGGGGTGTGGGTGTGGATTCCTTTAAGACAAAGGGCTAGTGGGGGTATCGGGAGTTCCGGAGGCACAAATCACTACTGAGAATGGCCAGACTGCCNTTCGGCAGGACAAAGAGGTGGCCCGGTTTCCCTCCACCCCCAGCACCATCTCTGGCGCCTTCCATGGGACACAGAGAGANGCAATGTGTCCTGAAATGGATTTGTTGGGCAGCCCAGGGCTGTGCCCAGAAGGCCTCATAAATTAAGGGAACAGACTTTGTGGACTCCAGTGAAAGACATCCTCAGAGCGTCCCAAGCCACGGAGGCTTTCACAGAACTAAGTTACTCCTTCCCAGCATCCCTCTGTACAGAGGGGCAAGCTCAGAGAGGCCAAGAGACCTGCCCATGGTCATACAGAATGGCAGACTCAGGATTCAAATACTTTCCCACCATCCTAGGCCACCTCACTCGGAAATCAAAATTATAAACCTCTATTGTTGGGAGCATCAGAAATTAAAAAAGTGTCAGTGGCCTGGGGACAATCTTNTGAGGCAGTCTTTGGGGCTTGGGGCATTCAGGGACCAGTGCCCACCTGCTANAGGGACTCCCTGGGCTATGCTGGGAAAGGCAGGGGCACTCCAGCTGCCCACTTCACATCCCTTTTTGGAACCCTCCATTCTGGCTCTAACAGCCCAGCCACTTCTGTCTCACCACCAGAAATAGCTGTGTCAAAAGTCCCTCTATCCTAGGAAGGAGCTTTTTAAAAAGATTCTGATTTNAAAAAGATTTTAAACAGCCACATGAGAAGGCGACAAGAAAGCCTTGAGAAGCCCCTGCTGGAGGCAGATGTGGGCATCACATCAGAGTCAGGATGAGAGTAAGTGACACTTAGAAGAGCTGCCCAAAGCCACCTGTGGATGGCAAGCCTCCCCAGGCCTCAGTTTCCCCATCTCTGAAATGAAAATACACAGCTGAATTAGTGAATTCCTTTTCTTTTGTCAATCCCAAGCCTGTCTCCACAGACTATCCTTTAGAATCACGGAAAACAAGCCTGTGGTTGGATGTGTTAAATTCCAGGGNCTCAGCCCCCCACTGTCCCCAGAACCACCCATGAGGTACCTTACTACAGGCTCCAGGGATCTGAAGGGTCCACTTTAAATCCACCAAGACAAAAGACAACACAGGTCCCTCAGACCCTCCAATAGCCCTCCACTTTCGCCAGGCACCAAGGACAAAGCCAGCCAGGAGCACATAAACCCTGCCTGTCCACAGCAGAGAGGGGAGAAAGTCAGTCACCCTTTAATCACACTGGGCCTACAGGGCTACAGGGGCTTTGGACCTGGGACAGTACAGAGTCACCCCGCCCCGCAGGCAGCTGGGCTGCCTCTACCAGTAATTGTTACTTCCTGGAACAGCCATGACAACTTCCCTGATGCAGTCAGTGGGACCTATACAAAACTTCTTCTTGACAACCACAAAGTAAGGAAGCCTCCTCCAGCAAACCAGAAGAGAATCATGGAAACATGCCATGGTATGGACCCTGGTCATCCGAAGCAGAGACAGGAAACAGGATGCCCAGAACATAGCAGGCACAATAAACACAAAGTCATCTGAGAAGGCAAAAAGATCAGCCATGACACAGACCCAGGGACCACCCAAGGGAGTCCGGGGCTCTCGGAGGCCAGTTCAGAAAACGCATGCATTTAAAGTTCAGATAATTTGCCAGGATTCTCCCAGGGAAAGCCCCCAACTTGCAAACTCAGAACAAGAGATCTTGGTGGCACAGGGTGGTGACAGAAAAAAGTGTTTATTTTGGTTTCCAGATCAACGCTTCACAACTTTGCCCTCTATGCAGTCTCAGTGACCACACTTCCTACATGGTAAAGAGCAGGTTGGGCTGAAGGGAAACCAGAGAAGCGGTGAGAAGGGCGGGGGGAGGGGATGGGGGGAGCCCCCAGAGTCAGTAGCTCTGCTTTGGGTTAGTATTGCTGATGGTACACCACGTCAGACAGCACTCGGGTGACTTAAAGCTTGGAACACAAGGCTATGTAAGGTGAAGGGACAGATGGACGGGGTCTACCCATCCGTACATGTGATTTAGCAATGATGAGGGATATTCTACAGATATATGCAAGTACAACATGAAGAACCCCTAAAATACTATCTATGATGTGAAAGAAGCCAGATTTGGAAGACTACATATCGTGGGAGCTCATTCCTGAGTCATCCAGAAAAAGCTTATCGGCAGAGACATCAGGCAGGTTGGTGACTGCTCCAGAGGGGAGCTGTTTGCAAATAGACAGGAAAGAATTTGGGGAGGGGGGATTCAAGAGTTCTAAAACTAGACCCTGGAGATGGGTACACTGCTCTAAATTTTCTTTAAAAAAAAATCATTGCCGTACTTAAATTAGGTGGCTTTAAGACGGACCAATTCTACCTCAACGAAACCAGGAAACTACAAGTGCAGGTGGAAAGAAACCAATCACGAGATGGGACCACAAAGGCCTGCAGCTTAAAAAACTGGCTGTACTTCCATCTTACCATTAGCCATTGGAGCAGGAGCCTCCAAGGTTCTCCGGATTCATGCCAGAGAACACTGGAGGTCTTCCCTCTCCAGCCAGGACCTCTCCGGTGCTCAACACTGGGGTTCCACACTAGACACCCCAGGAAGCTATGATGCCTTTGGCAGTCTACATACCAGACAGGCAAACACCGTGGTCTCATCTCCTGGACTGTGACCTCTTAATAGTCAAAGTACCAGAGGTAGGCTGGCAGCTCAGATACATTCANTTCTTGCAACCTAATTTCCCCTGCACTNTGGGCAAGTGATCTGTCACGGAGTTTCAANCCCAGCACAGATGCAGATTCATATACTGACAAGCCTAGGCAGCCCCTCTCAGGTCACGTAGCCCAAAGTTTTTTGGTTTTTGTCTGTTTGTTTTTTGTTTTGGCTTTTGGTTTTTCGAGACAGAGTTTCTCTGTGTAGCCTTGGCTGTCCTGGAACTCTCTCTGTANATNAGGCTACCTCTGAACTCACAGAGGCTCTGCCTCCTGAGACCTTTTTTACTTTTTTGAAGTTAATTGTCTTCCTGCCTTCCTCCAGAAGGAAAACTTTTAGGAGAAACTGCAGTACAGCAGTAAGTGAGACCAGAATTGTATATATTCATATTGNAGGCTTGAACACCTAAGTTACCCAGTCTAGGTTCAGTGGATGCAACCAATGGGGCTATTAGCAGAAAATCAAAAGTATCTTGACACACGCCGGTAAGCCGGTACTACCAGAAACTTTGTAAGCAGCCTGCNTAGTCAGCTGGCGATATTNTCCAAAGAAAGAGCCTTTAACTTGAAGCCAACTATTAAAAAGTAAGCACGCTGGGCTAGAGAGATGGCTCAGCAGCTAGGAGCACTTACTGCTCTTGTAGAGGACCTGGATTCAGTTCCCAGCACACACATGGCAGCTCACAACTGCCTGTAACTCCACTTCCAGGGAGTTACTCCTCTTCTCACTGGCACCAGACATGCACAGGATGCCCATATATATATGCAGGCAAGACACTCACGCACATAATAAATAAATAAATAAATCTCAAAAATATCGCATGCTGGTGGAATCAGGTACATTGACAGCAGTGTAAAGCAAGAGCNCTTTCATGGCTGTACTAATATTTTGATGCATTTAAGCTTTGGCTCCCCACACACACACTTTAGTTTTTCGAGACAGGATTTCTCTGTGTGTAGCCCTGGCTATCCTGGAACTCTCCCTGTAGACCAGGTTGGCCTCAGATTCACAGAGATCCACTTGCCTCTGCCTCCCAAGTGCTGGGACTAAAGGTGTGCACCACCACCGCCCAACTAGATGTATTTGGGTTTTTAATACATTTATTTATGTGTATCTGTGTGTATTGTGTGTGCATACATGCCATTGCAATTGTGTGGAGGTCAGAGGACAATTTGCAGAAGTAGGCTCTCTCCATTCACCATTTGGGTCCCAGGGATTGAACTACAGTCGTCAGGCTTGGCAGCAAGCACCTTTACCTACTGAGCCATCTCACAGGCCCTTGCTGTATTTTTATTAACTACTCAAGGAGCTTTNCCCAAAGTATTACCGAGGAAGCCCAGGGCTTCAAGGAGCACAGCTGTTATCCAACCACCTTGCTTTACAGGTAGGGAAACTGAGGCCTGAGCAAGGCAGAATACTCAATTTGGAAAAAGCCAAAGCTTTGAATCAACTTCAGAGAAGATAGGTCTTCCCAATTCCTAAGACAATAAAGAAAAAGAAAGGAAGGTGTACATGAGCCTCCCAGGAAGGCGGGAAGAGAGATGCCTGCACCCCACCTGTCTCAGCAGGGCTGGCTCATTCCAGGACAGTGCCAGAAGCTGACATCACACCCCACACCCTGGGTGCAACCTGAACAGCTCATTGCTCAATGCCAACCCATCTCCCTCTAAACCTGGGCACAGTCTTTCCATCACCTTAGTAGCCAGGGCCAAAAAGCACACACACAATTAAACAAATACAGCGCAAGCCTGTGTCATGACTACACTGCCAAGGGTGGCAGACAGGAGCGCCANCCCAACCCTCCTCCTCCAGTTTCACCATCGAAGGCAACCGTCTCTTTCCCTAGCCTGCCCTGATGGGGATGACCACCAAGGGCAGAGGATGGCCTCACTATGAATGGCACAGGACATTGCCAAGGCCAGAGAGAAAAGTATCCCCCAGCAAGTCAGGCCCTGCATATGCAACAGGGACTCCAGGCATGTCTACACCCTGCTTATCACAGGTAATGACATCTACTTGATTATTTTACCCTTCCAACAGAGCCTCATCCCACATAGTCTACCCTGGAGCACTGGCTGGAGTCTTCTATTTCCATTTCCCTGATGAGCAAACAGGCTTCCAAGTACCTGACAATCTCCCTCCCCTGAAGGTNATGGACTTCTCCCCNGTCAGTAGACCTCAGCAGCGGGTAAGAAAGGAGACCCAGGCCCAGCTTCCAGGGAGACTGTAGGAACGGAAGGAATGGCCCCACTCCCTTAAGAGTCAGGACAACAAAAGNAGAGTTACACACGCCTGAGATAGGAGCCTAAGACCAAAGGGCCCCTCCCCCATGCAGACCTGAGAACTACACACAGACCCTCTCTTTTTNTCTCTCTCTCCCTCGTGTCAGAAAGCTGAGCAGACAGTATTGTTAGCCAGGCTGCAGGCAGAAAGCAGTGCCAGTATTGCAGCCAGGGAATCTGGACTTCAGGGAGCACACTGACCATCTTGCAGGCAGTCNGCCNCTGACCTCCAGCTGATAGACCCATGATCTGGGTCCACCCAGTTATTCTAACCCATGGGTATCTCTTCCCTGGGGGATCTCAATAAACCTTGAGACTTGGGAGAATGTGAAGAAAAGGATGAATTTTCTTAAAGGCTGGTGGCTGGTTCTGATTCTGCAGCCCAGGGATCTGGGCCTTACAGACCTGGAACAAGACAGCCAACCCTGCGGCCCTAGGGACAGATCTATCCATCTCTTCACATGAGCTCATTAAATTCAAGGACAAAAAAAATGACAATGTGCTAGTTGAGTTTTTCTTTCCANTTGCTATGGGACGGGAATCTACCACCAACATCTCTGGGTTAAATACCTAGCCTAGGAGGCACACCAGCCAGGACTCCCATCAACCGATCAAATCTTGACTTTCACCACGGATTAGCCAAGCCGCCTTGGGTAAGTCACTTAGCACCTCTTCACCTCAGTTTCCTCATCTGCAATATGGGGACAAGACTGCCTCACACCGCATTGTCATGTGGACAGAATGAGATCACCACAAGTCCGCTGGTTATTACGTCCCTGGGAAACAATGTGCCTGGCCCCGAGGGTCGGCGCCCAGGTATCCTGCGCAGGCCCTGTGCTCGTGGATTCAGATGGCCGAGTCCTCCCTGCCAGGCCCTGCTACCCGTCCCGGGAGCAGCGGAAGAGGGGCGCATCCACTCACCTCCGTTTGTACTCGTCACGCTCGCGCTTCACCTTGGCCAGCACGTTGTAGAGTGCGCGGATCTCTGGCGTGATGGTGTCAATCTGCACGCCCACGCCGTCCGGGTGCACCCAGGACACGCCGGGGCCCTGCACTGTCTCCACGCCGCCGCCGCCGGTGCGCCGCACCTGCGTGTAGCTCCAGATGGTCCCAGGCAAGCGGCCGTAGTGCTGCGGGTGCGAGCCGCCGCCGGGGGGCAGGCCGCCCAGGGCCACAGCGTTGGCGTTGACGCCGGTGGCCGCGCCGAGGGCCTGCCCGCCGCCCGCAGCCGGCGGCCGCAGCAGTTCGGGCCCGGTCTGCACGGCCTGCTCTCGGGAGAAGGTCTTGTAGCGCAGCCGCCGNTCGCGTTCGCTCTGCTGCTGCTCCAGCTGCTTCTCCAGGAGCCGGTTGCGCCGCTCCAGCTCGTGCACCTTGGCCAAGAAGCAGCGGAAGCGCACGTTGAGCCCCTTGAGGAGGTGGATGTTGGAGCCCAGATCGTCCCGCAGTGCCGCCGTTACCGGCGAGGGCCCCGGCCCGGCCCCACCACCACCGCCACCGCCTGCGCAGCCGCCGCCCCCCGGCGGGCAGCCGAAAGCCAAGGCCATCTCCCCAAACAGCAGCGAGTTGACCATGCGCCGGCTGCGCGGCTCAGGGCCCCGGGCCCGCGGCTCCAGATGGGGCTCCAGCTCGGGGCCGGGCTCCCGGCGTGGCCGGGCCAGGGTGGGCGCGGGCTCCAGCGCGGCCGGGGTGGTGCCAGGTACACGCCAGATGCAGCTCCGCAGCGCCGGAAGAGAGAGCGGGACGAGCCGGAGGTCGCTGTGACTGTGTGGGGCTGGCGAGGGGCTCGGTGCCTGCGCCGCGACTGTCAGAGCTGCTGTGGACCGGCCGCAGTAGCGGCGCGCAGAGGACTCTCGGCCGGCGCTGCCCCCTCTGCGGCGGGCCCCGCCCTCTGCAGGCACAGGCCACGCCCCCAGGGTCCGCCCTCTGCAGACACAGACCACACCCCCTGCCTGGCAGTCCTCTGCAGGCAAAAGCCACGCCCCTCCCTGGCCCTCCCTCTATAGACGAAGGCCAGGCCCCCTTGCCTGGACCGCCCTTGCGGGCATAGACCACGCCCCCTCCACCCAATGCAGCGATTTCACCCGCTGAGACTCCGCTCCCAGGCCCTGCAGCCCGGGCCACGCCCACAACCCCTTGAGCTCCGCCTACCCACAAGCTGCGCCACTTGTCTGGAGGCGCCCTGCGACTGCTGCAGCTCAGGCTCCGCCCAGCAACGGCCCGGAAAGCCCTGGCCTGCGTGCGGCGCTGCAGGCCTAGCGGGGTTCAGGTATCTAACGCAGTCTGCATACGAAACTGCAGCGGGGAGCGCGGCAGAGTCGGGAGCTGCAGCTCTTAAAGAGGCGGGCGGTCTGGATCTGCTCACTTCCCCTCTGGGGGAGCCCTCTCCCACCAAGTCTGCCAAGGGGCTTGACTTCCCGCCCGCCCTCCCTCCGCGCCCCAAATTTCCCTGCCCCAGATTCTCACGCCTATGGGTAACTGTGGCCTGCAAAGATCTGGCAAACAGCGTGCGAAGATACATGCATGCCAACTCCAGCCTCTGGCGGCTTAGGTCGCCCTCCCGTCCCCCACTAGACAGATCCAGGGCTCCTCACCCGCCTCTACCCGCAGCCTTCGAGCCCTCTGATCCACTGGCAAACCGAGATTCAGGGATGCCAGGTAGGCTGGAGAAGAGCAAGCAATGACCCTCCCAGCATGCCTGTCCTCAGCCGTGACTAACCACCTCCCACCACCGCATTCTCACAGGCTGCGATGATGTAGCAGAGCCCAGGGCTGGGGGTCTATTCATCTATTCTCCCAACTGCCTTGCTGCACTGTGGAGAAGCACCTATTTGGAGGACGCACTTATCCATCCATCTGTCCATTGATTCATTCTTTCATTCATTCATCCAGATGTCTTCACACCTACTGCCCTAAAGTCAGGTCTCCTGCAATCTCCAAGTGTCTCCTGCATCCACCGCAAGCATTAGCATACAGTAGGTGCCTACTTAAGTATTATTCTCACTTTATAGAGAAGGTCACTGAGACCTGAGCATCTCAAAGCANGCTCTAACCAGCCTTCCAAGCTGCTGGCCTTTGGTCCTCACCACAAACTTCATAAAGGAGGAGTCCTTGAATGCCTGTGGCTTACACCACCAGCTCGTAACCAGATATGTGGTATGTTCTAGATTCATCCAGCCACATCTTTTTTTCTTTTCAATGCCCTGCTGTCTTTTTACTAACTCGTGTATTTGTCTTATCTGTTTGTATAAGCTTGTGGGCAGGTACCCTGTCTTACAGGAACAATGCCTTGGTGTTCTTTGTGACAGAAGACAGTAGCTTGCTCTGGGGTGGTGCTGTGCCTCTGATGTTACTGCTGGGTTTCAGGTTTGGTCATATTGCCTTCCCTCACTCCCAGCTCTGTGCTCCCTGACAGAGGGACACACCTCTGAGCTCTGACATTCCCTTCTGGCAGTCTTTCTCCTCTGAACCCAACCCTACCTGGTCACTGTCCTGAGCTCCTAGATCTCATAGCCTTTAATGCTTTCCTTATCTACCCCAAAGAATCAGGAACCCTTTGCTTTGAATGGCTCTTGGGCTCCCACGTGGACTGAGAATACAATTCTGAGGAGGCTGTGACACTGGGCTGGACCCAAGCTCCACGTTTATGGTCCCTGGTCTTTTGAATGCTAGTCAGCATTTTCTTTGACTCTGAATGAAGTCCTTGTGATTCTGTCGCCCATAGAAATCAGATATGCTCATATGATAGGTGCTGTAAATATCCTGAGACCTGAGCTACCAACATTCTGAAAGCCGTCTTGGGCTTACTGCTATATATGTTTGCTTGGTTTTTGTAGTCTTTGGAATGGAACTCAGAGCATCCCAATTGCTAGGCAAGCCACATCCTCAGCCCTAAATCTCATTTAAAAAAATCACGTGTGTGTGTGTGTGTGTGTGTGTGTGTGTGTGTGTGTGGTGTGCAAGTCCTTACCTTCTGCCTTACTTGAGACAGGATCTCTATCAGATGCTCTGTATGCCAGGCTAGCTGGCCCTGGGGTTCTGGTGACTCTCCTGTCACCTATCTCGTTGTAGGAGCACTGGAATTACAGATGTTTGCCATTGCATCTAGTCTTATATGAGTCCCGGAGATCTGAACTCAGGACCTCACACTGTGCAGCAGGACTTCACCCACTGAGCCATCTCTTAAGCCCCATTATTTAGTGTGTTGATAAAGAAATAAATATATCATGATACAAATTTGCTTTTTGAATACTTTAGTNACTTGCATTTTAAACTCTTTTTGTTGCATGAATTTTGTCAGATTACAAAAAAAAAAGAGATGGTTTTTGTTTGTTCATTTTCGAGAGGGGGTATNATGTAGCCCAGGCTGGCCTTGAATTTCTGATCTTTCTGCGTCCACCTCCCAAGTGTTAAGATTACAGGCATAGGACATCACGCATGGGTTATGCATCAAAGCCTTCTGCTGGCTAGGAAAGCCCTCTTCTGACAGCTANATCATAATGCATTGTTTTGCTCATTTGTTGAGGCAGCAGGGTAGCCTTGAACTCCCAGAGATCCATCTGCTCTGTATATGGAATGCTGGTATTAAAGACCACCATATGCACCCTTATGATGCATTCTTATAAATCATTCCAAGCAGGGACTGCAGGCTTCACCAGATGTCTGAGAAGCCCACGGCACACAAAGAGTTAAAGAGCCATGCCTCTGAAGAAGCTCATACAAGCTTTTCCAGAAAAGCTCTGTCCTGCCAAGTTGCCCTAGTTGGGTATAAAGCCCTGGGTGGGGGGACAGCCCTGTTCTGAGCACTGAGGGGCTCAGACATCCCATGACCCTGATGGACTCCTGCTTGGACACAGTCCTGCAGTGGAAGCTGAGGAGGGTGCTGGAGGGGGACCTGCTGGGGACACTAGACCCTCCTGAGTCAATGGCAGGGTGTGAAGGAGGAGATTGCTGAACAAAGGCCNGATCTGAAGAGGGCCACAGAAATGGTCCTTGAGATTGGGTTCCAACAGAGCTATGCAGTGGTGGTACCTACAAACGAGAGGGCTGGGATGCTGCTTATTCACACAGAGTGGCACCAGCAGTGAGCCGTGTGTTCTGCTCTTTGTACATAAGGGGACAGAAATACCAAATAGCCCACCAGCTAGGGGACCAACAGCCTTCCAGTTTGCCCAGAACTTAGAGGTTTGCCTTGATGCAGACATTCAGTGCCCAAACCCAAGATCAATTGCCCTGCCCTCCAGCCCAGGTAGAGCTGGATGCTTCTGAAGCCGCAGTTCCTGGCCATCCCTGTCAGCAATGACTGCCAGTATTACCATCATTCTGCACTTGTTTGGGGTTGCTTTGCTTAAGCCAACAAGAGTTTTCAGTGCCCATCACGCACTGATGTAAGATGAACTTCTANCCAGTCTTATTAATAAACACAGGGAACAAGAAATAAGGGTGAAAATCTGACAGAGATCAGAGGAATTAGGAGCAAGCCACCACT
>LZPO01107921.1:383537-397160 GCA_001675575.1 Neotoma lepida
TGTAGACCAGATCTGCCTGCCTCTGCTTCTCAAGTGCTGGGATTAAGGGCATTTGCCACCACGCCTGGCTGCATGGCTCCATTTTCAAAGAGTTTACGATGAATGTAAACACTAGTACAGGTAAGCTACATTAGTTANATACAATTATTATATACTAATTTCAATTTTAACTTTTATGTGTTTGTGGTATTAGATCTGAAACCCAGGATCTCATAAATACTAGGCAAGTGTTCTGCCACTGAGCCATACCCCCAACTCTTTAGTTTTTTTAATTATACAAGTAGTGCAGAATGACAGCCTCGTGGTGAAATTCAAACAGAATTCATAAAGCTATCATCAACCGTAACCACCACTGACTCCATCTGCCAATATCCATATCCCTCCCACGAGTGACCATGAATGCTTCTTCCTCCAGACTTTTCACCATTCTGTGTGTGAGACTGTATGTATGCATTTACAAGTATGCAGCCTGCTTTTGAGGCTGGAGGACGGCTCGGCAGTTAAGAGCACTGGCNGCTCTTGGAGAAGTCTTTGGTTCAATTCAGCAGGCTCACAACCACCTGTAACTGTAGTTCCCAGGTGAACACCCCACTGTATACTCCAGGGGTTCTTCAGGCATGTGGTGTATATTCACACATAGAGGCAAGACACTCACACCCATAAAATAAAAATAAATATTTTTTAAGTAGTCTGCAGCTGTCTTTGGGCTGTTTCTGTTTCTTATATCATTTGGATCATAATGTGTATGCTGTACTGATGAGCCTTGAGCATCTTCTTTACCACAGGCCCAGGAGATCTTTACATGATGGCTCANTGAGATCCCCTTTGGTCCCTGGAACCCACGGTATGTACAGTAACAGTTTTCTAAGCAATCCCCAACTGTTGGATGCTTAGGTTATTCCTTTATGGTTTCTGACTAGTCCTCTACAGTCATGTGCCTGGTCTACATTCACCTCTCTGGGGAGAGTCTGAGAGGCCTGGTCCCTGGTCACACCGATTTTAAGTTTAAGTGACCAACTCCCAATTGATTTCTCACCACAGCNCTTANGGAAGGAGTTTTCCCAGTTTCTTTGCCAACATATGATATNGAACTTTTAAGGTTTTCTTATTTTGTTTTGTTGTTGGTGTGTGTGTATGTGTGTGTGCGCATGTGCATGCATGCGTGTATATTTCTATGTGTGTATGTATGTGCACGTGTGTATGTGTGTGTGTGTGTGTGTGTGTATTACTACTTCGATTCTAAGGAAGGAAACAGGGTTGCCAAAGGCCACCCTGATTATTCTTTCACCATCTAGTGCTTGACTGGGCCCTTCATGTCCCCCAAGGAATACATCTGCTTTCTTTGTCCTCCATGAACAAATAAGAAACCAATGTTTGACTCAGTGCCCAGCATTGACACAGCTAACAGTCACATGAGGAAGCCTACTGGGGCTGCCACCAGCACTCATCAGTTGTCCATCCATCCAGAAGAGATTGATGCCATCTGACTTAGAGTTTCTATGCTGTGAAGACATCATGGCCATGGCAACTCTTATAAAGGAAAAACANTTAATTGGGGCAGCTTACATTTTCAGAGGTTTAGTCCATTATCATCATGGTGCGACATGGTGGCATGCAGGCAGACATGGTGCTGGAGAAGGAGCCAAGTGTCCTACATCTNGGCTTGCAGGCAACAGGAAGTGGTCTGAGACACTGGGTATGGCTTAAGCATATATGAGACCTCAAAGCCCATCTCCACAGTGACACACTTCTTCCAATAAGACCACACCTGCTCCAACAAGGCCATGCCTCCTAACAGTACCACACCCTTTGGGGGCCATTTTCTTTCAAATCACCACATCATTTAGCCTGCTCCCTCCATTCTCTGTAACTCCAGCCCAGACGCCAAAGGTCCCATTCTACGGCATGCAGATCAGTGTTCCTTCTTGCCAGGATAATCCCTCTAATGAAGACCTCCTTCATTCTAGCCATATGCATCCTGCAGCCCTTGTCTTAAACACAGCCTATGATGAGANTTCCCTTCTTGTTCTGGTTTTCCATCCTTTGCCTTCATAGAATTTATTAGAGCCAAGACTATGCGTTGTTTTTAGTCCATAGTCCCTCCATCCTTGAAGTCCTCAAGGACATGTCTTAATTGTTTTCTGTATCTCCAGCACCAAAACCCTGAGTCTGGTACACCTTAGATGTTCAATAAGTGTGGATGGATGATAGATGGATGGATTGATGGATGGGTGGATTAATGGATAGATAGATGAATGGATGAATGATGGATGGATGATGGGTGGATAGATGAATGGATGATGGATAGATCGATGGATGGATGGATGGATGGATGGATGGATGGATGGATGGACGATGAATGCATGGATAGATGGATTGATGGATGATGGGTGGACAGGTGGCTAATGGATGAATAGATAAGGAAAGGCAGTCTAGAGACTGAGAAGAAAAGGTAGAGAAGTAGGAAGGTGTGGAGGAGGCAAAAAGTCTTTAACATGGAAAGAGGGCTGGGGCAGTGGTGGCCTGGAGATAGATGGCTGAACAGATCAACATCAATATCTCTTTCAAAATGTCGATTCTTCTTCTGGTGACCCCACATCTCAGAAGAGGCCCATGCTGCTCCCAGGGGTGATACCCAGAGAAGGAGCTGAAAGGAAGAGAGGAGGGACAACAGCTGTGGAAGCCTGAGCCAACTTAAGAAACAAACACAAGTGNCCAAGAGTCCTGTGTGGTGATGCCAGGAGTCCTGAGAGTGAGGACTAGCCAAAGGCCAAGTTATACACCATTGATCAACCCCATTGGCCATCTAAAACCTCAAAGGGAATTATGTTGGGGGGACCAAGACACAAAGAACAAGGTAGCTTCTCCCAGGGGGGTTGAGGTGCAAATGCAAGGCCCAGACTTGGACCCAGACAATGTGGGTTCAAGTCCCAGGTCCTTCTCTGCAGCTGCATTTCCTCATAGCAATGAAGGCCTGACAGCCAGCTCCCACGTCCGGACGTTGAGATATGTGAAGTAAGTCTGGGAAGCACTTGGTATGAGCGTGGTATTTGGTCTTGGTGGAGGGAGTAAGNATGGGGTAGGGAGGTTCAGGGTGGAGGACAGATGAAGGCAAACAGCTAGAACCTCATACTGTGCATGTGTAGGGCTGCAACCTGGGCCTTTGAATAGAGCAGTCATGTGACCCGTGCTCAGAAGGCTCCTGAGCTTGGCTGGCACTCTGCAATGCCATCTTGAAACTGAACTTGGGGGTTGGTGCATGTGAAGGTCAGGTGAGCATACACATGTACGCATGTGCCTGTTTGTGTGGAAGCCAGGGTTCAATGACAGATGTCATTCCTCAGTCCACAGTAGTGTTTGACATGGGGTCTCTCAGTGGCCTAGAATTTGCTGACTAGGCTTGGCTGGCTGAACAGCAAGGCCCAAGGCTATCTCCATACTTCATTATGCNTGTCTTCCTTATGTGGGTTCTGGGGATCAAATTCAGGTCCTCAAGCACTCTGACTGAGCCATCTCCCCGGCCCCCAACCTGAACTTAGGAACAAAGGATTCCATTCCTCCGCTCTGCACTGGGTCTGCAAATTACATTATGCAGATAGTCCTATGGATCCATATACACGTGTATGAGAGGCAGACAGACAGACAGACAGAAGTGAAAGCTGCTGCCATGAAGGAATGTTAGCAAATGATATTGACACCCCAGCCAGTCCCCACCCCACGGTTCTGAGCCAGCTTCTTACACCAACAAGCCGAGACTTGGCCCAACAATAGCCCCTCTCAGTTCCAAACATCAACAACATAAACAACCCCTCCTAGTGTTTGGGCTGTTACCCAAACACCCCCACACCCACAGGCCACAGCCTCACTCCACTGCCAGGCGTGGGCTCCTCATGAATTTTCCCAAGGTCCCGTCCAGCTCTTGGTAGACTCAGCTGGCACCGGAGGCTGCTGGCTGGTGATTTCCACTGGCCAGGTGTATGATCGGCTCACTCCCACAGCACTGTCTGGCAGCTATATGCTGGGCTCATGCCACCCAGTGCAGAACCTGGATGATAATGTTTACTTGCCTGGGTCAGAGGTTAATAGCTGGGCCACCTTCACGAAGCCAGACGCCAAGCTGAGTACTCAGTTGATGCTCAATTAATGCTCCCTAGAACCTTTCAGACTCTGAAAAAATACCTATCTCCCAGTGATGGGAACTGGTCACACACAAGATGAGCATAAAATGAAGGAATGCTGAATGTTCAGTCTGAGGAAGACATTGAGCCTTGGCAAGATGGGGAGTCTTAACAGTAGGCTGGGCCTTCTGCAGACTTGGAACTCAGGTTTCCGGAAAGTGAGGTGGGCAAGGAAAATGACAGACATACTCTGGGACTCTGCTTCCCAAACCACCACATTTAGGGTGGACACTCCCTTTGTACTGACAGCAGGGCAGGCAGTGAAGCGGTACCATCAGCCCTGGTGGACTCTGCAGACACTGCCTGCTCAGTGCTGCTCTGCCACTGTGGATGCCTTTCCCCTCTCTGGGTCCCANTTCTGCCATCAGACAGAAGAGTGTCTCCCTTCAAACATGGCTCTGGGNTTTAGGGACCAGGTCTAAAACCATATTTTACTTAGATGACATTTTGTAAACAGTTCTGTAAGCCAGTCACAAGAGTATTGTTTAGTTTTATTTATTGTTTGAGGCTCAGGGCCTTGTGCATTCTAGTCAAGTTCTCTGCCACTGAGTGACAGCCCTCAGCCCCAAGTAACTTAAAAAACACAATTTTTACATGTGTTTGGAAAAACTTTTATATGCAAACTTGCTCCTTCAATTATAAATTTTATAATATCTTAACACAGCAGGAACTTCTGAGGAAAATTTGGCACTAGGACTGTCTATATATAAAATTCATATTTTAAATACATATTTATTTATTTGTATGGAAATTTGTCAACATGAGTTATATGCACCACTTGTGTGCCAAGTGCCTGTGGAGGCCAGCAGAGGGCAGTGAATCACATGGAACTGGAGTTACTAGGTGGTTGTGAGTCACCTGATGTGGGTGCTGGTAACCAAACCTGGGTCCTCTGTAAGAACAGTAAATGCTCTTAACCACTGAGCCATCTCTCCAGCCCCAAATACAAATTTCAAAAACTAAATATGAAAGATAATATATTACTTTTCATATTAATATTTTTGTTGGTTACAGATTGAGCAGTAAGTTCAGTTCAGCAAAATTCCACCTGCTTCTGTTTATAGTCAATTAGAACATTTAATTCATAGAGATTTACATTCCATTTCTACTGGACAGCCCTGGATTGGGAGCATGTCTTACAGTGATTCTCTTTAAAAATATTCTGGGCCAATGAGATGACTCTGGGGGTATAGGTGCTTGCCATTAATNGTGATGACCTGAGTTTGATCCTTGTGCCCACACGGTGGAAGAAGGGAACTGATCCCCAGGTTGTCCTCCGACTTCCATGTGTGTAGTGTGGTATGTGCACAGACACACAGTAAACAGATAAAATGTAATTAAACAATTAAAAATATCCTTAGCCAGTCGGTGGTGGTGCACACCTTTAATCCCAGCACTCAGGAGGCAGAGGCAGGTGGATCTCTGTGAGTTCGAGGCCAGCCTGGTCTGCATATCGAGTTCCAGGACAGCCAGGGCTGTTACGCAGAGGAAAAAAAAATCCTGATATTCTTCTACAAGTCCAGGGATGTGTGCCGTCACCACCTGGCTGACCTTGAACTCACCATCCTCCTGTCTCTACCTCTCAAGTCCTAGGATTACAGTCAGCACACCCGACTGTAAATTACAACTTTGTCTCTCAGTGAATAACACTGAGACCAAGTTGGTGACTCCAGTGACCTGGCTGATGGGACGGAGAACAGGAGCCACCGTGCTGTCAACCCTTTCTCAGTCTCTGTGTGACTGACTCCCCACCTCCCTGGCTCTCTGCCTTCCCACAGCCCAGCCTCTTCGCTTCGGCCCCTGCCCTAACTCTCTGTCCTTTGGCACAGCCTGAGTGGCTTGGACCAACCCAACTCCTCACCTTCCGTACTTTCCGCATACATTCCCATCACCCCTCCTACATTTCCTACTTCATAAGTAGGATCCCCAAACCCTCCATCTTTNAAAGCTCAACTGTTCTGGTCAAGGCCATCATAAGCTNTGAGCTTCCACATCCAAGGGTCAGGTCTCTGTCTTTGTCTTATGTAACTTGTTAGCAACATTCAACACAGCTGACCATTCTGCCTTCTTAGGTCTTTCTCCTCTCTTGGTTTCCACAGCACCTCATTCCCCAACTCTCATGGCCCTGTTAGTCTCATCTTTAGTCAAATACTAAGGGCCTACTATATGCTAAGCCTTACACTAACACAATAGGTGGTCGATCAAATCTCTGCTTCCTGTGGAGTTACATTTGAGGCAAATCTTTTTTTATATATACTGTGTGTGTGTGTGAGAGAGAGAGAGAGACCATGTGTCACAGCTCTTAGGAATCAATTCTCTCCTTCCACTATGTGGGTTCTAGGGACCCAGCTCAGGGTTGGCAGCAAGCGCCTTTNCTTGATGAGTGAGTGCCCTGCCGGCCCAAGGCCAATCTTTATCACTGTCAACCTCAATGTTGGCTTGTGCTACAATTAGCTGGAGACCCCTGATCTTACCCTGTCTGGTGACTTTGAAGTCCATCCACATGTTGACGACTCAAATGTCTAGCCCTGCCTGAACCCCTGAACTGCCCCCTTGGCATCAAGGTTTGGATCATCTGGCTATCGCCAGCTCGCCTGGCTGTGATGTAAACAGCCTGTCTCCCTCCCTCCACTCCCAGCCTGAACCTGTTTCTCCGCCTGCCCATTTCCATCTCAGTCAATGGCACTGCCATCCACCCAGTTACTCGGGCCAAAACCCAGAATCATGCTGATGCTTATCTCCTCTCCCAATCCATCAGCAAGCTCCGTGGGATCCACCTCCAACCTGCACCCCACAACCATCCACTTTGCTCTCTTCCCGCCGTGGCCACCCTGGTCTAGGATAGCCTCATACTCCTTGGACCACCAAGATAACCTCCTAACTGGTGTCACCACCCCCATCCATTCCTCATCCCTAGCCGGAAGGACCTTGTAAATGGGATCTTGTCCTTCCTCTGTCTTTAGAGCCCTCTGATAAATAGTGTGGGAGAAGACATTTGCAACATTATGAAGACAATGGATTAGTAACTCAAATATATAAACAACTCCCACAGGTCAATTAGAAAAAGGCAGCCTTGTAGAAAAAAAAATGGGCAAGGAATATGAACAGACAGCTCATGAGAGAAGCAACTCCCAGCGCCAATAAACATAAAATGGGACGTTCCGCTCCCAAGCAATCAGGCAAACGCAAATTAAAACAAGTTGCCGCTTTACACCCAAAACATTGTCAAAACTTTAAAAGGCTGACAAGATCAACTCTTGGCNAGGGTTCAAAGACAGAGGAACTTTCAGATGTGGCCAGTGAGAATAAAAATCAGCCTGGGGACTCCTGGGAGCCGAGTGACAATTTCTCACGATGCCCAAAATNTGCGTATCTCCCACCTTTCAACCACTCCTTCCCAAATGAGCTATGGAGAACAGGATGTGGTGGCCTCCTTCTGTGAATACCTGCATCCAAAAGCTGCTGGCACCACAGTATCATTGTTTTCCTATGTGATGCAGGATGGCAGGCGCTGCTGCCCGCTGCTTGCTGCTCCCCACCCCCCCCCATGGTCCCATCTGTCACAAGCCAGCCCCAAACAGCATACTGATAACCCAGGAGATCAACTTCAAAATTCAAAGTATAGTTTCTGGGGAATGCACATCAGTTTAACTCACAGAAAAGTTGGAAAAATTAAATTGGGAGCTGTTGAGATAGCGCAGTGGGTAAAGGCACTTGCTAAGCAAACCTNACACTCCCCTGCCTGAACCTGAAGACCTGAGCTCAATTCCCAGAATCCACATAAAGATGGAAGGAGAGAACTGACCCCACAAAGNGCTTGTCTGACCTCTACATGTGTGCCATGGCACTTTCATGCATCTGTACACATATCATAGGCATCATTAGCAATAATCATTAAACTTTAAAGTTATTTTTGAGTTTACAGATGGTCACAAGCCAGGTACCATCTGTATAGGAATTAAAAACAAATTAATTACACTGGAGATGGAGCATGGTGGTAGAGTANTCACTTTGCAGTAAGGCCACATATTCCATCCCCAGCATTGTTGGAAATAGATCATTGATAACTAACTGACAACCCTACATCTATTAAATATTGTCAGGAANAGAAGGGAACTATAGATGATGCTCCCACCACTTCTGTTTGTGCAAGTTTAAAATTCTAAACTTAGAAAGGCACTCGGGATGTGGCTCAGCGGGGAGGGTGCTTGCCTACACGNACACAGCCCTGGGTTTGGTCCTCAGCACTGCATAAACTGGGCATGGTGGTGCACCTGTANCTCTAGCACTCAGGAGGTAGAGGCAGGAGGATTAGNAGTTCAAGGTCATCCTTGGCTTTGCGATGAGTTCAGGGTTAGTGGGCTACATGACACTGAGGGGGAAGAATGGGGAGGAGGAAGAGGGGAGCAAGCAGACAAGGAGAATGATAACTTAGAAAAATGGCTTTCCACGTCCCTCAGTGAAAACCACAGCATCTGAACAGCAGCATGGCCTGTGTGATCCAGCCCTTGCTCACACCTCTGGCTCCGTCTCAGGCCACTCACTAAGCTTTCTGCCTTCCCATCAGCCCCAGTACCCCTGCATGGCACTTCAGTGTGACAAAGCCAGACAGTCTCGAGGCTTGTGTATCTCCTACCAGACATAACCTCCAGGGAGTAAGAATGTTNCCATTCTCATCAGTGANGCCCCAGTGGGTGGCATGCAGTAGGTGCTCAATGCATGCTTAATGAATGAGTTGCTGTGACTTCCTCCAGGAAGAGATTCCTGAATTCCTAGAGCAGGAAGTACTCACAAGTCAGCCCTCTTTCAGCTTCTGGCATGGCTGCCTCAGCAGAGGTCTGACTCAGGAACTGGGGACATCTGGGGAATCAGTGAATATCTTAGAGTTGTAGCTAAATGCCCCGTGTGTGTGGCTTAATACGCTCTCTGGAGCAAATGTTCTTAGTTCTCATTCACTATCGCACCAACACACACACATACACATGCACGCACACACGCATGCACACACATAAACCCACCAACACACACACTGTCTGTGACACTGCCCTCTGTCGGTGGGTTATAAGTGACCACATCCTCCAGCCTGTGGATGTATGGTAGCCATCAAATGCNTTACTGGTTCCCAAAATGCTAAGTCTGGTTGTAATATGTCAGTCTCAGTAAACTCTTGACTGGAAGGATGGATGGATGGATGGATGGATGGATGGATGGATGGATGGATGGATGGATGGATGGATGGATGGANTGGATGGATGGATAAATGCTTTGAGTGCCTGAGTACTATGTAACTCTATGACTATGTAACTCTCAGACTTCCAGGAGCCTGACACATTGGGATTTGGAAGACACAGGGAATCAAAGCCTGCCCTATGAGCAAAGAGGACCAATTATTTGGTTCCTGGGCCCAATGGGGTTCTAGACATGACTACTCTTGTGCAACCCAAACTTAACTCTTGGGTCCACTGAAGTTTCTGTTCCCAGCCCAGTGACCTCGCCCCCCGGAGGAAGGCAAACNTCTCCCTCCTCCTTGGTCTCGCCCTGGAAGGCAGGCTGCAGGCACAGTTTCTTCTTGCCTCTGGACAGCCCTGGAGCAGGGGTGGTGCAGCCAAGATCATAGGCGATCACCAGGCCCGGCAGCCCCATGGAAACTCAACAACAAAGCATCACAACAGACCCAGCCCTCCCGGGAAACCCAAGGGGTGCGGAGGGCGCCACCTTCAGTGTCCGGAATCCAGAATTTCTGGTGGATCAACTGAGCTGCAGGTGCAGGACACCAGGCCCATTCCATATAAAGAAATCCCAACCTCCCTAACAAGGTCCCATCTGTCATGTGACCAGTCTTTGTNCAAGGTCATAGAATTCCACCGGTCCTCTGTGGGGTGGAGGAAATCTTCCAGCCACAGAAGGGGCCCCAACCAATTTGCCCACTGTCCAGTAGACAGATCCATGAGTCTGTAAATTGCAGATAAGTCATAGTACCACATAAATGTTAACAGGCCAGAATAGAAATTTTGAAAGGACAAGATTTTTTGATGTACATTCATATTAAGTAAAAATTGGTCTTAACCCCTTCCCCAGGGGCAAACATCTCCAGAGAAACTTACAAATGCCACCCAGGCAGGCTGACCCTCAGGAAGCACAAAAGTATTTTATACCATGTGCCAGGCCTTGCACTAGATAGTCCACATTGTTGCTTGGTTTGGGGTCAAGTCTTGCTATGTTGCCCAGGCTAGCCTCAAGTCCCTAGGTTCCAGTGGCCCTCTTCCCTCAGCCTCCTGAGAAACTGGGGTTATAGGTAGGCTGACACACTCCACTGATGACCTACATTTAAAAAAAATTATTTTAGCGGGGCATAGTGGCACACACCTTTAATCCCAGCACTAGGGAGGCAGAGGAGGGTGGATCTCTGATTTTGAGGCCAGCCTGGTCTACAAAGTGAGTTCCAGGACAGCCAGGGCTGTTACACAGAGAAACCCTGTATCAAAAAAACCAAAATAAATAAATAAATATTTTATGTGTATGGATGTTTTGCCTGCATGCATGTCTTTCAGCACATCTGTGTGGACACCCACGGAGGCCAAAAGAAGTCAGATTCCCCTGAACTGGAGTCACAGGTGGTTGTAGCCACCATTTGGATGCTGGGATTTAAACCTCATATCCTCTGGAAGAGCAGCCAGTGCTCTTAACTGCTGAGCCATCTCTCCAGGCCCATAATCTACATTGTAAACAATTTAATCTGCACAATACTTAATGAGTCCTGCTAACAGAATAGGAAATCGAGCCAGGAAGGACTCAAGATCCTCAGCCAACAAATATCAGAGTGAAGACTCAAAACAGGTCACCTCAACACCTGTAGCCTTAACCCCCATCCTGGAAACACCATGTGTGGAGTGTTCATTTGGTCACCCAGGGTTGCACACACTCAGTCCTTGGGCAATCTTTGCATGGAGACCCCATCACATTCACATTTTGCAGATGAGCAGGCTCAGAGNAGCTAAGAATCTACCCAAGGTTGCACAACAATATGTTTGCTGTCAACCCAAATGTGAAACTGTTGCCCCAGAAAGGCTAAGGCTAGGCTGGTCAGGCCATGCCCACTTCACTCCCACTTCCCACTCTCAGAGTCCAGACCCAGTGGAATCTCTCTCAGAGCGAAACTTTTTATTTATTTATTTATTTATTTATTTATTTATTTATTTATTTATTGTGTTTGTGTATACACGACCACAGAGGCCAGAAGTGGGCATGGAATTCCCTGGAGCTNGAGTTACAGGCATTATTAGCTGCCTGATATGGGTGCTGGGATTCAAACCCAGGTCCTCTGGAAGAGCAGTCTGTGCTCTTAACCGCAGAGCCATTGCTCCAGCCCCAGCCCCTTGGGATGGTTTCTAATTCCAGCTTGGAACTTAAGCTGGAAAGTAGGTTGAACTTGGATGAAGGAATGAATGAGCTAAGGCAGATGAATGGATGCCCAAGCGTCTCGGATCACATTCTCTCTTCTCAGTTCCTGCCACGAGAAGAAGACATAAACATTTCTCTAAGGAATCTGGGGACGTCTTCTGAAGAGTCACCCGGAACACAACTTATCCACATGCCCCTGGAAAAGGAGTCACATGTTCACCGACCCCATTTCCACACCTTGGAGGTTCCCCTTGTGTGGTGGGTATGAGAAAAACTTCAGCGCAGAGAGAGGAAAAAAACTGTCCAAGGTCACACAGGAAGTAGGAGACAGTGTAGTGGTTTTACCTGTACACCTTATTTCTCTTGAGCTAGTCCTGGAAACTGGTCTTTTGTGTTCTCTTTCTCTCTCTCTCCCCCTCTCCCTCTCTCTCTCTCTCTCTCTCTCTCTCTCTCTCTCTCTGTGTGTGTGTGTGTGTGTGTGTGTGTGTGCGGTGCTGGGAACTGAACTTAGGGTCTCTGCCTACCAGACAAGTGCTGTACCACTGTGCTGCACCCAAATCTTGCTCCTGTGTATTGGCTGCTGACAGCCACAGTTCCTCCACAGGACCGGTAGGGGTCTGGCCAAATCCACGGGCTGACTAGCCAGGAAGCAGTCTCCCAAGCCCTTGTTTAGAGGGAAATGAAACAGTAACAACACATTCCGATGAGCTCAGTAGACGTCTGGGCTAGGAACCAGGCAGGATCAGGAGTGTCACCCGTAGATGACAAAGTAGGAGCCCAAGGAGGCCTGGCTCCAGGATCCTGGGGGACAATCAGCAAGGGCCTTGTCTGCCTTCTTGCTCACCCATCCTGGTGGCCGAGTAATGGGCTGGGAAGACAAAACTCAGTCTGGAGTGGGCACAGGGCTGTGGTATCTGAGCTCCACCACAGCCTGGCTCAGCCCAGCCNGCCAGGCCCTCAGAAGACATAATACAAAGGCCTTCTCAGATAGGCAGACAATTCACCCTTTCAGGCAGAGGGCNGCCAGGCAGCCATTCCAGCCCCTCTGTTTCCCTTTGGCTCCTTGGAGTGAATCACTCTGGCTAATGACGCTGGGAACAATGAACTGAGAGCAGGTGTGGGCTCCTCTGGCACAGACAAGGAGCTGGATNGGAGGGAACACCCGTCCCATCGATGCTGATGGAGATCAATGCCATGGATGCTTTAGGACCACAGAGCCACACACCACAGGACCACAGGACCACATCAACTGCGACCATTAGAATAGCAGAAGCCTAGGGTTACAGAGCCACAAAAAGCCAGTGTCCCAGAAACATCTGAACTCCTGGAATCACTGAGTCCCTGGCTATTAGGCCTGGCACTGGGGCCAAATACTTGACTCCATTAAGGGACAATGACACAATATGTAGGAAGAAATAGGAAAATGAANTTATTTTAGTTTGGGCGAAAACTAGGGAGGAAGTCTCTACCCTGCCTATCATGGTGTCAAAGTATCTAGGAAAAAAATGAAACAGAAGCCAGGAAATAGGCGTGCGTAGATTCAGCTACGTGGTCTAATCATCAGAACCAGGAGGAAGACGGTCCCAGGCTGTCATGGGAGCCAGTCCTCAGTCCAGCATGGAATTTCATAGAGAAGGCATAATCTTTATGGGCCCTGGAACACCCCTAAACCAGCCCACCCGCAGTGCCGGACCCTGCTTGTTGGAAGAGGAAAGAGCCCAGACGCCATACTGTCTGAAACTTCATTTTACAATCAACCAGGACTACAGTTGGGGAAACTGAGTCAGCTAACCGAAGTGACAAAATTGGGGCTCATATCCAAGCATCGCCTCGTCATATCTTTACTACACTTCTGGGCAAGCCAAGTATGGTGGCCCATAGCTGTAGCCCAGCGATATGGAGGCTGAAGTTGGAGGAGGCTGAGTTTGAGATCAGCATGGACAACATGGGGTGACCTTGTTAAGGGGGCAGAGAGAAAGAGAAGAAGGGTGAAACAAAGAAGGAAGACAAGTAGATGAAGAGAAAGGGAAGAAAGGAGAAAGGA
>LZPO01107921.1:401114-412905 GCA_001675575.1 Neotoma lepida
TAGACCAGGCTGGCCTCCAAGTACTGAGATTAAATGTATGCACCACCACAGCCTGACTCATTTTTTAAAAGTCAGAAATAAGTGGAATTTGTTTGAGACAGTCTCAGGCAGTCCAAACTGACTTTGAACTTACTATGTAGCCAAAAATGACCTTGAACTCCTGATCNTCCTGTCTCTGCCTGCCGAGTACTCAGGTTACAGGTCTGAGTCACCAAAGTTGGTATGGTATTTTTAATAATTAATCCAAAGAAGGGGACAAAGAGAAAACAAGGGACACAGAAGAGATAAGCAGACAGAAGACAGCAGCTAGACAGCTTAAATTCAGCCAGCTCAATGATGACACCAAATGGACACTCTTGAGCCGGAGATGTTGTCCCAGTTGGCAGAGAGCTTTGCCCAGCATGTATGAAGCTCTGGGTTTGGTCTCAACACCACATAAAACTAGATCTGGTGGCACATGCCTGCAATCCTAGCACTTTCGAGGCTGAGGCAGGAGGATCTGGAGTTCAAGTTCACTCTCAGCTACATAATGGGTTCAGGGCTAACCTGGACTACAAGAGATCCTATCTCAACTATCCAACCGCCCACACACAAAAACCCTCTAAACTGCATGCACGGTCCTATTTAAAGGCAGAGGTTATCAGACTGAATAAAAGGAGGGGAACCTAATTGTATAGTTTATAAGAAAACTATCAGGTGTGATGTCTCATCCCTGTAATCCTAGTACTTGGGAGGCTGAGGCAGGAAGATCACTAAGAGTTCTAGGCTAGCTAGGACTGTCTCAAAAATAAATCCTCAGGGCGGTGGTGGTACATGCCTTGCATAGGCAGGCAGATCTTGAGTTAGAGGCCAACCTGNTCACAGAGTGAGTTCAAGGACAGCCAGGGTGACACAGAGAAACTCTGTCTTGAAAAACCAAAAATAGGGGCTGGAGAGGTGGCTCAGAGGTTAAGAGCACTGAATGTTCTTCCAGAGGTCCTGAGTTCAATTCCCAGCAACCACATGGTGGGTCCTGAGTTCAATTCCCAGCAACCACATGGTGGCTCACAACCATCTGTAGTGAGATCTGGCGCCCTCTTCTGTATACATAATAAATAAATCTTAAAAAAAAAGAAAAACTAAAAATAAAATAAATCCCAAAGATAAGAAAATCACTTTAATTTTCTTTAGATTTATTCATTTTATGTGTATGAATGTTTTGCCTGCATGTATGTCTGTGCACCGTGTACGTGCCTGGTGCCCACAGAAGAAGGCATTTGGGAGTCTTGGAACTGGAGTTACGGATGGTTGTGAGCCACCATATGGGCGGCGCTGGACCTGAACCGAGCAAGAGCAACAAGTGCTCTTAACCAGCCAGACCCAAGAAATTATTTTAAATATAAAGAAACAGAAGAGTTAAATAGAAAAATACCTAGTGTGGACAAAATACTCACGGAAAGAAAGCCAGAGAGGCTATATTACTGTCCCAGTGACTTCAGAGCAATTATCAGAGATTAGTAGGGACATTTATCACTGAGTAAGGGGTCAGTGAATGAAGACGCTCTGACACCCAGGCCTCATAGCAGAGCTCCAAGAGAGAGTAAAGACGACATACCTAAAGGGACGCTAACAAAGCCATCATGCATTCTGGAAATTTCCACACTCATCATTGATGAAGCAGATGGAAGTCAAAGCCTTGAACACTGTCACTCAGCTGGACCTCTCTCAGTGAGCATGCCACCCACCTGCAAAACCCACCTGCAAAAGTGGACATCTGAAGAGTACATGGGACATTCAAAGGCTGGGCTATAAAACAAGCCCCCAGGCATTTCAAAGACCAAAATCAGGACCCTGGCTCTGTAGTGAGATGAGGAGGCCCCTTTGTTCTTGTGGATCAGAGAATGAAAAGCAGGACCTTGGACACACTGCCCATGAGTCGCATGGCTGTGAGGGGTGGCCAGGGTGGCTCTTACACTGGCCTGGAGTCCTGACACCTTTCAACACAGCCATGAGTCAGGAGGGACTCCAGGCCAGTGCAGTGTGTCACCTGCCCTGGGAGGAGCAGGCAGTAATGGCTTGGGTAAGAAGTAGTCTTGTATGTCACTCATCCCCTGGCTCCTGAGGTGACTCCCACTCCTGGCCCTCCTCGCAGTGACCTTCCTGAGTCTAACACCAAGACAGTAGCATATTCTCAGCCCACCTGCCTCCTCCTGCTGGAAAGATCGCTCTGAGCTGAGGGCTTGCCTGGTCGCTTTCCATACCAGCTCTGGATTCTCCCTCAGTTTCCTATAAGGTCTGAAAATCTCTCGGGGCTGGTGAGACACTTAGACAGGGGTAAGGGTACTTGCCAGCAAGTCTGATGACCTGAGTTCAATCCCTGGAACCCATTTAATGGGATGGAAGGAGAGAACTGACTCTTCTAAGTTGCCTTCTGAGCATCACATGTATGCAGTGGTTTGTGCAAGCGTGCATACGCATGCTCACACACATACACACACACACACACACATACACATAGAAATAAACAAATGAAAAGTGAATATAAAATTATTTTGAGCTCTCTCCTATTTCCATGCCTTACAGTATCTGGAGTATAATGGCAAGCCACCAAAAGGCGGGGACAGTGCAGAAACCCAGGGACACAAAGGAAGAGTCAGCAGCAACAGAGGAAAGGTAGCAAATTCTATTTAGACAGACCTCTGTCTGTTGTGGGATATTTGTACACTGTGTGAAGCTGTATTGCTGTGATTGGTGTAATAAAAAGCTGAACAGCCAATAGCTAGGTAGGAGGTATGGGCAGGACTTCAGGACAGAGAGAGGATTTAGGGAAGAAGAAAATCAGAGATACCAGGAGAAACAGAGCAAGTAGGATGTGCAAGAGGAGAGGTAACAGCCACAAGCCATGTGCAGAATGAAGATTAATACAAATGGCTTAATTTAAGCTATAAAAGCTGGTGGGACAAGCCTAAACCAAGGCCAAGCTTTTATAATTAATAATAAGTCTCTGGCTCTAAGAAAAATCTGTCTACGTATGGCGCTCAATGTGGGACCATGTATATCCACATAAGGCCTGAGAAAGCTTTAAAAAAAGTTCAGAACATGGAATCAAACATGGCTTCCTGGTGACGAAGATCTCTCAGGCTGGAGCCAGCTACCAATGCCATGTGCCAGTGCCATGTGCTAAGCTGAGCTGAATGCCAGCTGATGTGGCAGTTCAAGATTTGTCTCACGTGATCAGAGAATGCTACAGATGCTCAGTAAAGACAGATCCAGACAGGGAAAAAAAAAAAAAAAAAAAAAAAAAAAAAACCTCTAACCAGGTTACAATGTGTATAAAAAAATGTGCATAGGCTTAAAAAAGAAAAGAAAAAGGCTATAGACAGTCATGGAAAACATAATTTATAAATAAATAAGATAAAATCTTTAAAGAGAGAATAAAATAATATAAAAATGATAGGCCATATAAAAATGGAAAATACACAGAAAGTCTGGATCCTATATGATGTCTTGCTGATTTTGAATTTATTAAATACTAATAAACAGAGAATGACAGCTGCTGAGAGACAATGGATTATGGAAGGGACTGTGAATTAAACTACCCTAGATACTTTAGGAATGCTTTAACTTTAAAATGGAATTCAGAAAATGTATTGCCTTGGGGAGGAGGTTATGCTTTTGTTTCCACAGAAAATGAAAGACTGGATTCCTTCAAGGTTAAAGAGGAACAGGTTTAATCAGGGGAGACCCCCCCTGAAAATCCTGGCTTCAGACATAAAGAAATAAACCTAGAAAAAACTACAAGACAGGTGACATATTTTACCTGCTAAAACATAAAACAAAACATCATCTTTGTCTGGCTTATGTACAATGCACAGTCTATACTTGTGTTAATACAGATATGTATGTTACCTTTGAAAGTTTGTGTGTTTTCAGAGCAAGGGGACCAGACACCAATGAAAATGGGTGGCCCAGTCTCTGAGTGTCTCTGTTACAGTTTCCTCAGACTTCTACATCCAGAACAGCTTCAAGGCTGCCGGCTAAGATGATCCAGCTTCAGAGACTACTCCAGCCAGGACTACAGATAAGCCTTGTGCTTTCCCATTGCACAGAGACTGGACAACAAGTGTTATGACCAGTTTTTCCAGGACTTGACCATTATTCTCAATTTTCTCAGGGTCCACCAAAGATGCCATCACCCCCAGACAACAGGAAGCAGTATAGAGAACACAATGCCCACATTCCCAAGAGGTGGGATGGGTGGTTTTTGGTCATTCAATGGGTTATGGATGTTTGCCATCGCATTAGGGGATTGGTTACAAGTTGTTATTGGTCATAATCAGGGAGGATACTAAACAAAGATTAGAGTCAGGGATCTCATCCTGAAAAGAAATAGGAGGGATATAGATGATAGGATAAAAGGGTAGATTATTGAATCTACTTTTAAACTAAAAAACCAACTACTAGTCTTAAATATTTTACATCGGTATGGATTTTTGTATATTGATACAAATTTAAGGTTTTTTTTGTTAGAACATACTGTGCATACATATCTACTATTCTTATTTAAGGATTGTACCTATGCCGCTCATGTAACAATGTAATGTAAATTTCCAGTCCTTGAAAGTTATTATTACAAACTATTTAGGATAATAAAGAAATGCAGGTTAGTAGTTTGTCACCCATAACAATCAAACTTGAAGTCATGTTAAGTATGTTTTCAAGGTCAAACAAAGATGTATTTTAGATAGACAAATTGTCTTCATACACTTCAGAGATCTACAGAATATGGCATTTAAGATGTTTAATAACAATGAGAAATGTCTGCTCCTGGAAGCACCAATCTACTTCATAAAAGCATGATGGACATCAAAGAACCTCCATATGGAGTTTGCCTTCTTTGTGACAAAGTTAGCCACTGGGCAAAGAAACTGCCCTTGCCTCAACTGCTGACAGTATGCTGTCCAAATTGGACAAGCAGAACACAAAAGAAAAATGACTGCCAAACTTTGTAAAGCCAAAGTAGGGGCAGTTCTTCAAAATTCCTGCTTCACAGAAAAGCCTGTCAGATATTCTAGGCCTGTAGGCTGAAGATGGATGCCCTAATGTTACAGAGGAGTCTTGGGTGACTGTCCAGGCAGCCAGCTGTTTCTGTAGTTTTTGAAGTTGTTTGCTCTGCATTTCCTGTTTACTCAGGTAGTATCAGATCCTTCTTAGGTCTCTGACGGAGTTGAAGACTAGGTAGTTATAGTTACAGTTTTCCTTGTTACCAAATTCAGAAAAGAAACTTACAAAAGACAAATAAAGAATATAAGGTTGAAAGACATAAAAGTTTAAATTGTTTATCTAAGAAAATGTTTTGAGGTCTAAAAAGAGAGTTTGGGGTTGGTAATGCAAGTTAGGAGAGAAAGTTAATTAGGTACAAAACCTTGGACTCATCAAGATAAGATAGATAATGGAGTAATTTCTCCAAATTTGCCAAAAGCAAATAAATGGACATTGTGAATGTAATCCTTACTTGATTATTGTCCTTATTGAATATAATTTTATGGTGTTAGAATTGAAACCTTTCCTTTTTATTTAGACAAAAAGGGGGAAATGTTGTGGGATATTTGTACACTGTGTGAAAATGTATTGCTGTGATTGGTGTAATGAAAAGCTGAACAGCCAATAGCTAGGTAGGAGGTATAGGTGGGACTTCAGGGCAGAGAGAAGATTCTGGGAAGAAGAAAGGTGGAGATACCAGGAGATACAGAGCAAGTAGGATGTACAGGAGGAGAGGTAACAGCCACAAGCCATGTGCAGAATGAAGATTAATACAGATGGGTTAATTTAAGTTACAAGAGCTAGTGGGACAAGCCCAAGCCAAGGCCAAGCTTTCATGATAATAAGTCTCCAGGTCATTTTTTGTGTGTGTGCGAGCTGGCGGCCCTAAGAAAAAAGGCTTTCAGTTTTCTGTTCTGAGTGTCTTATCATGTCCATAACGAATCTGTTTGGTGATGCTCCCTATAACTCAGTGATGAATACATGATGGGGGCTTTCTTGACCCAAGCATGTCCTAGAATCCAGTAGACATCATCATCTCATCAGTCCTGGTGTGTCCATCATGGTCCACACTCTGCCCCTACCCTCAGTTTGATCTACCACCTGCCTTGTCCCTGATAAGATATACCAAGCCATTGTGTGAGCAGCTAAAGATTCCTGTCAAGCTATCCTCATCATGCCTCCCAGTTTATGAGACTCGGATCAAGTGTTGCCTCTGCCAGGAAGCCCTCACAGATACACCAGCCCTTCTCTGAATTCACATAGTATCCTACGCATGCCTATACCACCATGGTGACCACAGGACTCTGTGACCACTGGCTTAGCCCTTTGGGACCAACTCAAGTTTGGAGTTGCTTTTCAGGTCTGAATCCCTGTGGCTACCCAGCCCAGCACATGCCACTCCATGTGACTGGCTGTCCTAATGTACCTTCTTGTGCTGGGATAAAACACTGACTAAAACCATCTTGGGGAGGAAAGGGTTTGTTTTAGCTTACAAGTTATAGGCCCTCATCAGGGGAAGCCACACTGGAGCTTAAGGTGGGTGCTTGAAATAGAGACTATGGAGAAATGCTGCTCACTGGCTTGCTCTCTGACGTGCTCACCCTGCTTTCTCATGTAAGCCAGGCTCACCTGCCCAGAGACAGCATTGCCCAGAGTGGGCTAGGCCCTCCCACATCAATCAAAATGCCCCAGATATGCCACAGGCCAGTCTGATGGAAGCAATTCCTCCGTTGAGGTCCCTCTTCCCACATGACTCCAGCTTGTATCAAACCGGCCAAAAACTAACCAGCCCACGGACTCTCAGTGAACAGAGCAAACAATAATGAACACACATGTGCCACTTGGTACCTGTCAGGCTCTGCTACAAGCACTTGACACAGTCATTTATACAAAGAATGGCCCATGAGGTAGGCACTTTACAGATGGGAAAAAAGAAACACAGAGAACTCAAGGTACTTGCTGAGATCACATGGCAAAAAAGCAGCAGAGCCAGGATCTAGACCCAAACAGGGTCTACACTCTCAGACACCACGCCTCGCCATGAAANAATGAACAATCAAACCAGGAACGAAGACACACGTGAATGAACAGATAGGGAAGGATCGCATGAATGAATGCCCCGGCCTGGCATCCTGACACCGTGACCAGTACACTGTCTTTATAGACATTGACAGCTGCTCTGACAATCACACCCTGGCCACTTTCCATCTCATGCCACTTGCCAAGTGATAGTTGGGCCTGAATTGCCATTCACATGGTTCCTTTACCAGCACCAACCTTCCCCTCCCCTCACCCCTCCGTAGACCCACAGAGTACTGAGTACCAGGACTGCGGGATCACTGAGTTTCAGAGATGGAAGGAACACAGAGTCTTTCCAGTCCAACCCTCTGTTACAGACATGGGAAACCTGGGACCCAGAGAGGCCAAGTAACTTACCTGAGGCTACACAGCAAGTTACTGCCAGGGTCGGGGTGGGCTCAGCCTCCTGGCTTCCACTCACATACTCCCTTTCCCTTTCCAACCTCAGCTGGATCCTTATCTGCAAAACAGAACACACAGGACAGACCCTCTATGTGATGTCACCCCGTTATTACTGTCACTTTAGGGAAAGTGCTAAGAACTCTTGAGATGGTCTCAAGCCCCTCCATTCTCAAAGCTCTCTCTCATAGAGCTTCTCCCCCACAGGAAAGTCTCCGGCAGGCTGGGGTCACAGGTGAGCCCATTACACCTGCTGATGGCTGCAAGGGGTGTGGAGGCACACAGCCCTGTCCCTTGAAACCCGGGCAGAGTCCCCTCTGGCTCTGAACTGGGTGGGTCATGAGTTGGCTTCCAGAAGTTGTTGTGAACAGCAATAGGAATGCAAGGTAGTTTGCACAGAGCACACTGTCAGAATCTATACACAGCCCGGGCTGTCTGGTGGGGTTGGTGGGCAAGAGTAGCCAGTCCACAGATGTCAATGGACTCACACTAGTGACTCACAGGTAGGACCACTGGAAAGAAGAGAGAGGATGAGCACACACTGGAAGGTCCATTAGGGCTAGGCAGAGCCTCCCACTGAGCAGCCTGTAACCCCATTCACAACCTTCACAGGAGCCCAGCAGAACAGAACAGGGAGGTTCTAACCTCTGCATTCCCACAGAGGACACTGCCAACTGTGGTTAGTCTCTCTCAGCACTTCAAAGGCAAATGACGTGGAAGGGGAGGGATGGAAGGGAAAGGGTGGCAGCTAGGAGCTGCTGGTGGCTGAAGCCTGGGGTGGGGCTCTTGGGACCTGGAAGACGGTTATGGGCATCAGGGGTCTTGCAGGGGCCAGGTGTGCCCCACAGCAGCCAGCAGGCAGGCCCACTGATGTTCAGGTGGGTGCTGTTAACATGCCCTGGTACTGTTCAGGGTCTAGTGACAATGGAGAGGTTGGCTCTGTGCAGGACAGAACATGTTCCAGGAGGGGTGGGAGGGGTGGACATGCAACAAGTTAAGCCTAGCATCTGGCCATGGCTTGCCCCACTTATCCTGTCCCAGGGCCGAACAGGGCACAAGGCANGCCAGAGGGGTCGATGAAGTCCTTATAAAGTGAAAACTGTGGTGTGAGTCAACCCCAGCTCAGAGGCTCGGCTCATTCACAGCAAAGGCATCTCTTTCAGCTCTTTTGCAAAGCCTTTCTCCGCAGTGGAGGTGAAGTCATCTTTTGGTAAACACTGCCTTGCGGTCAATTTCCTCTGAACTTTCTGCTCTGCTTAATCTGTCAAGCTTGGAGGGGAGCCGATAACCTGGGGAAGTGCGAAGGTCCTTAGCTGAGTCACAGGCCCGGCCAAGTTCAACTCCTGATCTGGCTGCTGGTGCCTGTCCCATGTAGGTCATGTCTCTGGGACTATTTTTCTGTGAAGTCACCACTGTGGAAAGAATACACAGCCCTGTATCCTGTACCCCAAACACTTATGGAGAGCCTCGTATGTATCAGGCACCATGCTGGAACAATGGGAATCCAGCAAACAGTTTCCAATGGGAAAATACTCACACACAGTGTGCACACATTCACATACTTACACTTGTCCATCATGTATACACACATACACAGTGGTGTGCACACAACACACACACACACACACACACACACACACACACACACACACACACACACGTTATACTCCTTGCCCTTCAAAAGGACCCATTCTGGGGCTGGCAAGATGGCTCAGCAGATAAAGGCACTTGCCACCAAGCCTGACAACCGAATTTGATCCTTGGAGCACATATTGCAGAAGGAGAACCAACTCCTGCAAGTTGTTCTCTGCCCTCCACACTAAAGAGAAAGAGAGAGAGAGAGAGACCCAATATAAACAAAGGTTAAAAAAGTTTCTAAGTGCACATTGTGGTGGGGAGGGCGCTCGGGAGTCAGATGTGCCCATAAACAAAGAGCAAAGCACTCTGGGGTTGGCACTGAGCTGAGGTCTGAACTCAGCAGTAGAGGCTGGCGCTGGGTCTCAGTTGGCTCTGCGCTTGCTGAGCATGTGTGAGACCCTGAGTTCGGTTCCCAGCACTGACAAAAACAAGTCTGTAACGGGGATTTCAGCTGGTGGGAAGCAGGCAGAGCAGGAAGAATGTCCCGAAGGAGAGCTGATGGAGTAGGAGGTAGGGAGGTGATCCGGCAGCTCTCAGGCAGAAGCTGAAAGCTAAGCCCCCCAGGGTTCTCTGAGGTCAGTAAGGAAATCCATCTGCTCATCATCCTTGGTCATGACAGGACTGTGGGTGTCAGGAAAAACAAGAGGACATAGAGCCAGTAGCTGATCAGTGTGAGCCAGTGGCTTTTGGGGACAAACATCATGAAATGGCACTACTTTAACTAATTTGGGACTGGGACACTAGTCATATCTACAGTTATGATGTGGACAAAAGGCAACAAGTCCTCAAGTATATCTGAAGTCACTCCATCCAACAGTTCTGTTTGCTGAGATCTGATGAACTCTGCACGGTTTTGTTCAGGTGATTTTAAATATTTCAGGACATATCATGGGGCAGCAGATTACCAGAGAAGACCAGTCTCCTGGGTCCAACTAAACTCAGAATTCACTTCCCCAAGGCATGGCACCCATGGGGCTGCCAGGTGGTACCGCAGGGAGGGTCAGCGGGATGCTGGGGAAGCCGCTGGAGAATAAAGTACCCACAGCTGTGACAATCTGCATCCTTTCACTTCCGGGGCAGAAGAAAATGCAGGTCCCCAAACCAGGCGCCATTTCTCTAGACTATGCCTACTGGGCAGGCCTTGGCCAGTAGTGACCTGTTACTTGACCTTGTATCGAGCATCAAGAATGCTGGCCGATGGCTCCTTAGAAATATGTATATCAGGACTGACCACTTCTAGGAATACACAAAGGAAAGAGAAGAGGAGAGTGAGTGGGGAGGAGGGGAAGGGGAGTCATCTAGATGTGTATAAGAGACAGGGGGTGAGTGGGGAGAGGTGAGTGGAGAGTGGTAAGTGGGGAGGAGGGCGAGTGGGGGAAGGGTGAGTGGGGAGGAGGGCGAGTGGTGCCTGCTGCATCTCCTGTGGAAGCTTCCACTGCTATGCTGGCTTTCATGACTATCAAGCTGGTGCCGTTTTGTTTTCTTTAAGACATGATGGGTTTAGAGGAGAGGTGACCCAGACAGCTCGGGGTCCCTGTGCAGAAAGCTGAACTAGGAGGATGAAGACAGAAATGCCTCCCTTTCCTCGATTTAGTTTCTTGAAACAAGACTTAGGCATCCCACACCATCCCCTCTGAGCACAGAATGAAAGAGGGGAAGGGAAAGAGGGGCAGGCGTCCCCAAGCATCTCTGGCTCCTGTCTTGTGCCCAGCCGTGCTCAGCCGGGGTTACCAGAGGCATCCAAGATCTCAGATGCTGACGAAACAAGACAGGCACGGTCTCCACATACCATGGTGCCAATCACAGTACAGGAAAGGCTCTAGGCTGGACTCACGCTCCACAGTCACCCTGAGGACTGACCAGGGGCAGGCAGCAGGGCTCCCGAAATGGTGGACCTGACTTCAGTCCAGACTGCAGATCTCTATGTGAGTAAGCTCCCTCCCTGCCCACAGCCTTAGTGTTCTGGGCTGTGAAGTGGGACCATGTGAGACCTCCTCCCCCAGAGCAGCTCCCCGAGTGTAGCCCCCAGTGCAGTAGGAAGTGAGGGGGTTCACCGGAGCCACCCCAGCATCTGAGAGGGCCTCTCTGGTGTTGACAGTTTTNGAAGCCAGGTGAAAACAGGTCTGTAGGGAACAGTGGTGACCCACTGTGGGAACTCTGGATGCAGGTAAGCCTGGGTTGTCTAGGTGCTGGGTGGTGCAGGGAGCCCTTCCCTGCCTTGCAAAGAGACTCACTTTCAACAAGGGCCAACCACACACTTAGCCACTTCAGGCTCCATTACCTGCCTCAGTTGACTAGACCTATTCAGCCAAGCCTTGGGTTAAATAAAGGACACCAGGGCTCACACTTCATTAGAAATCCATATAAAGCACTAGAACCATTAGAGTCCTGTTAAAGGAAGCCAGAACAGGCTGTCACTGACCCAAGACATTCCCCTGAGAGTGCCTTCAGACCAAAGAGGCAGAGGTGGACAGCCCCAGGGAAAATCCGGGCGTCCACACTCACTGCAGCATAGCAAGATTCAGTGAGAACCAAGGATGGAGCTGTGGTGGGGGGAGGTGTGTGCCTGCGATCCCAGCATTCAGGAGGCTGAGGCAAGAGGACTGTGAGTTCAAAGCCAGCCTGGGCTCTCCTGAGGAGAGGAGAGGGGGAG
>LZPO01107921.1:417612-443480 GCA_001675575.1 Neotoma lepida
GGGGCTATAATAATAATAATAATAATAATAATAATAATAATAATAATTTTTTAAAAAAGAAAAAAAAGGAAAGAAACCAGGGGCTGGAGAGATGGCTCAGAAGAGCACTGGCTGCTCTTCCAGAGGATCCAGGTTCAGCTCTCAGCACCCATATGATATCTCACAACTGTCTTGCACGTGGTGCACATACACACACTCAGGTACCCATTCATACACATAAAATTAAGCAGATAAAGTTTTTTAAAAACTTATTTATGTATTTTATGTGCATTGGTGTGAAGATGTCAGATCCCCTGGAACTGGAGTTACAGGCAGTTGTGAGCTGCCATGTGGGTGCTGGGAGATGAATCTGGGTCCTCTGGAAGAGCAGCCAGTGCTCTTAACTGCTGAGCCATCTCTCCAGCCTAGATAAATATTTTTAAAACACTATAAAATCATACCTCTGCAGTATTCCTGGCTTATTATGGCAATCATGCCTCAGAAAAGCTATTATAAAATAAATACAAGCAAAAGAAGAAAAAGGACAAAGAGGGTGGTGTGGACAGCCTTATTCATCACACTTGAAAATGGAGAGGAATCTNACAGACACACACAGCAAGACAAAAAGTGCTAGAACCCACTCAGTGNGATGCAGACCTAGAGAGCTTCTCATCAAGGAAACAAAGGAGCTGGGGGTGGTGACACACACTTGTAATCACAACACTTGGGAGGCTGAGGCAGGAGGATGGTGAGTTGATGCTAGTTTGGGCTATTGAGTGAGACCTGGTCCTAAAACAAACAAATAAACAAAAAACAAATGGGAAAGAAAAAAAGGTCCAGATGGTTTCACCAGTGACTCCTGCTCAACACCTAGGGGAGAAACGATACTACATATCCTACAGAATGCAGAAATTACAGGAGGTGGAAGCTGGTCCCAGATCACCTTAAGAAGCCACTGTTAGCCAGATGGTGGTGGTACGTGCCTATAATCCTGTAAGTAAGCCCAGCAAACTCCCTGATGAGGGCAAGTAGAAGAATGCTCATGTCTCCAGGAAACACAAAAAATGCAACACAAACCAGGTGGTGGTGCACACCTTTATTCCCAGCACTCAAGAGGCATAGGCAGGTGGATCTCTGTGAGTTCGAGGCCAGCCTGGTCTACAGAATGAGTTCCAGGACAGCCAGGATTACACAGAAAAACTTTGGAAAAACAAAAACAACAAAACAAAACAATAAAGCCACTTTCTTTCTGATAAAGAAGCCAGACAAAGAAATCATGGAAAGAAAATCACAGCTCAGTGGTAGTNCAGAGGTGCCACTAGCAGGTGCAGAGCCTTGAGTTCTGTCCCAGCACCTCAGGAAGGAAGGTTGGGCGGATGGAGGGAAGAAGAGATCAATATTCCTCATAAACATTGAAACAAAAAATATAAACACAGTGAACCCAGCAAAACACACTCAGAGGCCAGCACCTCATGCCAAGGTCTATCCTAGGAAGACAAGATTGATGTAACTATGCTACATTATTAGCTAAAAGGGAAAGTCACCAAAAACAAAACAAGACACACAAAAGAAAAAGTGGTCCAACAAACACCACCACCCCCCCGCGCGCGCGTGCGCGCCCCATACACCAGGACCACAGGTAACCACTACCTTCCTCACCCAGTAACAGGCATCTGTGAAAAACCTACAGCTGGCCTCACTCTGAACACAGAAATTCAAGCTGAGGCAGGGATGTCTGTTGTTGCCCTTTCCACGCACACAGTGATCAGATTGGCTAAGACAAAAACCAGAATGGAACCGACTACCCCAAGCACTGATGCAGACGGATAGACAGACACCGGTGCCTTCCATCTGGGAGTGAGAAGGCAAATGCCACAGCCACTCAGAAAGACAAGACAGCTGGGTGGGCTTCCTAAAGAACGAGTATCAACTCTTACCCCAGTACAAGTTGGAGACCCCTCATCTAAAATGCTCAGAACCCCAAGTGTTTTGGAGGTTTTTTTTGCAGAAGACCAGACTCAACCAGATTCCTTCCATTTTGCATGCACCTTCTATACACAACCCTGAGGTAACCTCCTGCTTTGTTTTGGTGAGCCGGTGTTTGGCCTGAGACCTGTCACCCAAGTGGAATTTTCCACTTATGGCATCATGGCAGCTGTCTCAAAGTTTCAGATTTTGAGATTTTTGGCTTTGAGACGTAGGCACACTTCCACCATCTCTACCTGAGGGAACTGAAAACACATCCCACAAAGGTTTGGATAAACCCATAGCCCTGTTCATACATCAACAGGCTGACATCTGACACAACCCAGATTCCTTCTGTCTTCGGCAGAACAATGTTGAACAAAACCAGATCTGATGACAATGGGAGGCAATTGGGCATCAGGAAGGAATAAACAAATGGCAGACACTTGCTACATACCCTGTGGGCAAACCTCAAACCATCATGTTAAGCACACAGGCTTCAGGGATTTATTTACATGAATTCTAGGGAAGGGAAAGTTTGGGGACATTTCCAAGGCCATNCAAGGGTGGAGACAGGCTACCAAGGGGCAGGAGGAGATTTGNGGGTGCTGGCATCATCACCACTGTGAGAATGAATTGATGTTCACTGAACAGAGTGCTTAACATGGGTGACTTTCACTGAATGTGCAGAGAGTCACCACGGAGTAGAAAACTACAGGGACAGGCTGGAAGCTGTGACCTACTTCACGTCCGCTCTGACATCCGTGCACTACAAACTGCCAACTTCCCAGGCAAGACTGACCAAAAGAGGAGTTACCATGGATACAGCCGGCCGGTCCATGGGGCAGGAAGGCACATGACCTAGTAACTGCTAAGCAATATGACAAGGCTCCACTAGAGCCACAAACACTGGCCTTCTGGGACAGGGAAACAGGGTGCTGGAGGGGGTCAGGCTCCTGGAAGCTGAGACTGTGAGGACACTGGGAGCTGGCTTCAAGTTCTTGAATACTATCTTCCTCTTCCTGCCCACCAAAGGGCCAGGTGACTCTTTTAAAATTATTATTACATTCTTTTATTTGTGTGCATGCACTCATGTACATACATGCATGGGCCACTGTTGTTGNTTTTTTTCTTATTCTTTTGCTCTTTAGGGGCCCGTCACCCAGCTCCCAAATAAATACACACAGAGAGACTTATTCTTACTTATGAATGCCTGGCCTTAGCTTGGCTTGTTTCTAGCCAGCTTTTCTTAACTTAAACATCCACCTCTGGGCTTTTACCTATCTCTATTTCTGTATATCTTTTCTTCCCTTCTTATTCAGTGTCTGGCTATGTGGCTGGGTGGCTGGGTGGCTAGCCCCTTCTTTTCTCAATCCTTCATCCTTTCCTCCCAGATTTCTCCTCCTATTTATTTCTCTCTGCCTGCCAGCCCCACCTATCCCTCTCCTGCCTAGCTATTGGCTCTTCAGCTCTTTATTAAACCAATCAGGTGTTTTAGACAGGAACAGTAACACAGCTTCACAGAGTTAAACAAATGCAACATAAAAGAATGCAACACATCTTTGCATCATTAAACAAATGTTCCACAGCATAAACAAATGTAACATATGTTAAAATAATATTTCACAACAGGCCAGTAAGCACCTTTACCCACTGAGCCATCTCACTAGCCCCCCCCCCTCTCTCTCTAAGTGAATCAAATTTATTCTTGCCTGGAGAGTTTCCTGAGGGGTAGTTAGAGTAGTTTCCTTCTTGGGGTAGTTAGAGTCCACTTGAGGTGGTGCAAACATTGTGTTGGGCCTCTCCAGTCTAACTCTGAGAGTAGCCATGGTGACCATGGCCTCAATGCTGATAGGATCCCAGATGCCAGGAGGGCTGAGGGAGTAAGGACAGGGTCCCTGGGGGAGGGGACCCCTGGTCAGAGACCCTCAGTAAAACCTAATATGTTTAATGAAGTATCCAGAAGACCCATCTGGCCAGAGCATAGTTAGCAAGTTACCTCAAGAAGCCACGAGGGTGTGGAGTATAAACTGTTCTCAAGGGCAGGGCAGGATCTTGCCATGTTATGTGATATTGTTCGTGAGTGAATCTAATTGTCTGTCGCAAGGGTGTAACTTTGTCTCGGCTGCCTCAGCAACCCTGAAGGGCAGAGCCTGGTTCACGGGGCTTCCTTTTATGCCTAGAAAGGAGGAAGCAGTCTTATTGGCTGCCTGTTGTATTCTGTTTGTTTGTTTGTTTGTTTGTTTTGCCAGACAGGGTTTCTCTGTATAGTCCTGGCTGTCTTAGAACTTGCTCTGCTCACCAGGCTGGCCTCCATCTCAGAGATCTGCCTGTCTCTGCCTCCTGAGTGCTGGCATGAGCCACCACTGCCTGGCTTTGTTGTTGTTTAAAGCACACTTATTTGTTTTGTTTATGTTTGTATGTGAGGCCACAATGGTGTAGAGGTCAGAGGACAACCCCAGAGGCTGGTTCTTGCCTCCCACCTTGTTAAAGTGGAGTCTCTTTTTTGTTTGAAGCCATGCTGTGCACTCCAGGTCTATAAACTGGCCTATAAGCTTCCAGGAGATTCTCCCGTCTCTGTCTCCCATCTCACCGAGGGAGTTGTGATTACAGACATATGTCACAGTATCCAGCTTTCACACAGGTCCTGGGGATCTGAACTCAAATCATCGGGCTTGTGCAGCAAGCGATTTTACCCAATAAGCTGTTTCCCCAGCTCCCGCTGCAGGGTTTGTGAGCAGTATCTATGCATCCGATCTTTATGGACAGGTATAAACTCATTCCGTTCCCCATTTTAGGACACGGAGACTCAAGTCCAGCAGGGTAGAGTGACTTCCCAAGGTTGTACAGCAATGTGGCTAGGACGTAACCATGATGAGCTTTATTCACCTAAGCCCCAGAGATACAGGGTAAAAATGAGACAGGCATGATCAGCCCTGGGAGGGGGCTGGCAGTGGGTAGTCTGAGGTCAGTGCCTGCTTGCTTCCCTGGCTCCCTGCCTCAGTTGTCCTGGGTGCTAAGAAAGTCAGGATTACCGCAGGCATGACTAACACTTGAAAGATGTACTGAAAGTTAAGTCCTATGACTAAGAGGAAGGAAGGGATGTCCCTGGCTTCTCACCCCAGCCCCACACAGTTGTTTCCCAATTCCTTTACTGGTTTGGCAGTCTGAGCAGGGAGGTGTGGGTCTGCAGGATTGCAACAGCCTTACCATCTCTAGCCATCCACCTTGCATCATCCCTCCTGTCCCACAGAGGCTGCCCATGTGCCTGCCATTGCCACTTGGATCCTTTAGGGCTTTTCATACCCAGAGCTGAACACAGTTCTTTGGCCTGCACTTGGCCCTCCATTCATCCCCACATTTCGCTGACAGGAAGGAAGGAAGAGAAGGAATCTTGCACAGTGCTCAACCCATGGGTAGGGGTGGTTTTTTTTGTTGTTGTTGTATTTTTACCATGCTGGAGGTTGACCCCAGGCTCTTGAGCATGGTTGGCAAGCACTCTATCAACTGAACAANGTCCTCAGCCTCTAAGTGTGAGACAGAACTAGAGAGAAGATTCTTGGAGCCCTGCTTGCTAAGGGGAAGGAAAGGCATTGCCTTCCAAAGGGCACATCCTTTGCTGCTTTGATTGTGATTGTGGTAGTGCAGGCCCTTGTGGTTTCTTTTCCAGACCGAGAGCTGGCTACTCTTCTCTCATGAAGGCCCCCGGGAGCTTGTGGGTCACAAGCTGGCTGAGCTTATCTTTCTCTTGTCTGTTAATTAGTCTGTCAGTTTGTTTATGTTTGTTCATTCATCTGTTTCTATGACCCTTTAAAAAAATGTAAAACCCAGGCTGGGACTGTGGCTCAGTAACAGAACCCGTGTCTAGTGTAAGTCCTTGTTTATATATAAGATCTGGGTTTAATCCCAAATACTGCATAAAGGAGAAGAGGGAGAGGGGGAGGGAAGAGGAGAAGGGAGGGGAAGAAAGAAGGCTGAGGTATGGCCCAGTTGGTAGAGTGCTTGCTCAGCACACACAAAGCCCTGGGTTCCATCTCACACTACATAAACTAAATGTTGTGCACTGGGAAGGTGAGCATGAGTTCAAGGTCAACCTCAATACAAGTCTGAGGCCAGCTTAGGCTATATGAGACCCTGTCTCAAGAAAGAAGGNAGGGAGGAGGGAAGAGACAGGGAGAGAGGACAAAAGAAGAGGCCAAAGTCATTCTCAGCTCAAGTTGCCCAGGAGGCTTACATGCCAACCTAGACAGAAAAAAAGCCTCCCTGCTCCCTGCCTCCCTGCCTCAGTGTGTCAGAAGAAAGTAAACACCCTTCCAGGGTGCCACAGTCCACACTGGTGGACTTCCCCCAAGACCCTCTCTGGGGGCATCTTGCTGATCCAGGCTCATGCTCCCCAGTGTCTCCATTTATCCACACATGGGTCCTGGAAATGGATTTAGGACACCAGTCTACAGACAGTGACACTAGTGGCCACCTTAACTGCTCCCACAGTGGCCTCAGGGGCTCACTTTCTGGTGGGGAGGGGGAGTTTTTCTTTTCAGCCACTTCTTTGCAGTGAGGGCTGAGGGGCAGAGTGTGGTTGCAGTCAGTACTGAGGAGCCAAGACCACAGTCTGCCTTGACCCCAACCTCTCAGGAATGACCTAACCAAAGGAGTAAAGTGTCAAAGGGGTCAGGACTGAATGGCCTGCCTGTCACATGGGGTTGTGTGAAGGGTACTGTGGGCCAGATACCTGAAGTCAGCTCAGAGTGGAGTCCTGTAACCAAGCATGCATCCTACAGCAGCCAAGTGATTGGCAGGCAAGCAAAGCAAGGGCTTTGGTCACTACCATAACACACCACTGTGTCCTCAAGTGCAGGCTGCCAACCTCAGTACATCTCTCCCTGACCTAACAGGAAGGCCTGAAAGCACAGAGACCCTGCTGACCTGCTTAAGGCTCCCTGAGGGACGTGTGGCACCGGGACTTCACAACAGGCCCTCTCCCATGATGCTCTGGGGAATACCCAGGGCTGGGATGCTGTAGATAAGGTTTTGCAAGTCCGGGTCAGAACCAGCCCCACGCTATAGAAACTGAAGGGTCTCTCCGGTCCTCTGTGCAGGTTAGCCACACTTTGGATGGGGTCATATAAGGAGTGACACGCACTGGGTAAATCAATCTATCAGAAATCTTATAAAGTAACACCAGGGCCCGAAATAGGACAAAGACACTGTCAGCTAAGAAAGATCTTTTCTGTGGCTTGCTGAAGCCATCTCCACCTCTCAGTCCCCTGCCGTGTCATGGTCCAGAGCCTTCCCCTCCCTGCCCTTGACCACCGTTATGGCTCCCAGATGGGCTTCCTACCACCTGTCTCCTCCGTCCAGCTTCCCAACCCAGCTGCCAGCAGGGATATCCTAAAAAGGAGCCCAGCCATGTCACACTGATTCAAACCCTCCTAGGGCTCCAGTGTCCTGGTCTGAGCCCTGGGATGTGGTACAGAAACTGCCACTGTCTGGCTTCTCTCTCTTCCTCAGTCTCTCATTCTTGGTCCGAGTGTGTCTCTGGGTCTTTGTTCCTGTGACTGACAGATCTCATCTCTAGCCTTGGTGGCTTCCAGTGTGCCATTCAAGGCTCATCCNAGCATCCTCTTTCTGCGAGTCTTCCAGAACCCCAGGCAATGGAGTTCTGAGGCAAAGAAGGCAAAGGCTTCTCTGAGCAAGGGGTGCCCACAAAGAGTCTGGCCAAGAATCAGCCTTTGGCCCCAGGACTGCTCAAACAACGCGTGGAAAGGAAACCAGGCCAGCCGACGGGCAGGTACCTGCCTCTGCTCACTGACCACATGTGCAGGGTCCCAACCCACATGCCAGCCCAGGTGGAGCTGGGTGCCAGTGGGAACCCAACAGGCAGGGCAAGAAGGTGCTTGTCTGAGACCCAAGCCAAGGGTGACCTCACCGCTGAGTCAGCCTCCCAAACACGAAGGGTGGGGGGCAGGGGTCCACCCTCCCAGCAGGGGTGGTACCTGGCACGCTTTTAACAAGCAAGGTGCATGCTTGGGGGCCAAAGAGCAAAGTGGTGAGTCAAGGTCAGGGCACCGCCTTGCCCTTCTAAGGGAGCCATCGTCCTCTCACCTGGCTCTCTTGAGCACATCACTCATTAAGAGACAAAAAGACATGGGAGGGAGAGGGCCTGAGCCTGGAGCTGGCCCTGCTTCTTAGAGGCAGTTAATACTCATTCGGAAAAAATGATGATGACACCATCCCTGNCTGAGCCAAAACAGGAGCCCCAGGTGTGTGCCAGGTGGAATGCCAAGACCCAGCCTTCCTCTTCCCCACAGCACTGTGTCCGGGACCCCANCTACCAAGCTCCAAACATACCTGTCCCTTCATGAGGCCTCAGTACCTCCCAGGGGGATTTGGGCTGGGCTGTGCCACCAGTATCCTGGAATGAGGTGAAGATGGGAGAAAGGAGGCCGTGTTTCCCGGCCCTGCCTGCCAAGCTTTGGTTAGGCTCACTAAACTCCATCTGCCCCAAGCCACAGCAGAGCTGCAAAGTGGTTGCCAATGACCCAATGCGTCTTTGTTCCATCACGAGTGAGTGGCAATGCCACCACACAGGAGGCAGATGCCACTGCCCCCTCAGTATCATCCTTTTGAAGAAAGGGACCCTGTCAGCTGTCATTCTCAGGCAGTGGCTGCTCCATGGGGCCCCCACTGAGGATGAACAGGGCAGGAAAGGAGCTGAGTCATTGCTGTGGTCATGGAAGGGGGGACTTGGAGGGGAGGGGGGGTTAGCTGGTCACCACTCAGTGGGGTGTCAGGCAGAATCTGCTCTCTCAAAGCCACCTTGGGCACCCCCAGTCCTCAAAACAGTACGCAGATCTGCCAGCTGTCAGGTTCTGAGAGTTTACCCTGACTCATGCCAAAGGGTTCGAGNACACAGGAGGCCTCCACAGCAGTCTGCTCACCCTGGGAAAGAGAGGGAGATGGCACAGGTCCAGTGTCTGTTGACATCCACTGTGCTGTACCAAACCAAAAGGGACCCATCCACAGGCTCATGTGAGGGCTGTGTCTCCAAGAAAGGTCTGACAGGGTTCTGCTCTCTAGATAACCCCCCAGAGTGGCCTGAGGTGGGGATGGAGTCTACCGAGGGATCAGGTTATAGGAGGCCATGAGGGTGGAGGTGCGGATCAGTTGGCAGGGTGCTTGCCTGGCGTACATGAAGCCCTGGGTTGGATCCCCCAGCATGGAGTAAACATAGTGTGGTAGTGCCTGCCTGTAATCCTCGCACTTGGAAAGAGGAAGCAAGAGGACCGAAAGTTCCAGGTTACCCTTGGCTACATAATGACTTCAAGGTCAGGCCTGGGAAACATGAGATCTTCTCTTAAAAAATAAGTAAATACAAATAAATAAATAAATAAATAAATAAATAAATAAATAAATAAGATCTTGGGTGTGACCGTAACCCAAGACAACTAGAATTCTGCTAAAAGGGGGAAATCTGGACACAGAATGTTCTGAACAAAGACCACGTGAAAGCTGACTGTGTGACAGAAAGGACAAGGGGGTGTCCTCGGCAGCCAGAAGCCCAAGCCATGTCCCTTGGGGTTTCTGATGGTACCAACCTACCGATGCCTGATTCTCAGCCCTGGCCTGCCCATGTGGGAGGCCAGAACTCTGTTATTTTAAGTCACCCATCTGTGGCGCTTTGTTTTGGCACACTGTCACCTCCAGCCCCTACCAAGCAAGCTGACGCAGCTGGCTACATGGGTGTGTGACCGCCACAGTCACGCAGGGCTCTGAGGGTCAAGTTTGGTTTAATGTCTATGTTTTCCAGCCCTCCACCCTCAGGGGCTCCTGCCTGAGGGGCCCACATGTTCATTTTGCACAGGACCCACTGAGGGGGGGTTTGAGTTATGAGACCTCCCAGGCAAGCCCCTGCCTCAGGTCCTGTGCTTCCCCCAATCATCAGGGCCCAGCTTGGGGCTAGGCTGGGTATTCACTGGGAGTTAGCCTCACTGTGACCTTATGCTGTGACTCCAGGGCTCTGGTGTGAATTGCTACCTGGCTTCCTCAAGGACCTGCTTGGGATAAAATACCCCCATCATGGCTCTCCTGAGTGGTGGCCTCACCAATCACAAATCTTCCTAGCTTGAGCTCAACATGGGTGTGTGTGAAGCAGAAGGGTCCCCAGGAGTCATGAGTCTTGGCCACCTCTTAGGCCCACCTGGCTCTTTGCTTCTGCTTGATTCGGGTCTGGCTCTCCACCTTCTAGACTAGATGTTCTCCTGAAGGGTTAGCTTCCCCCACAGAACAGACTTTGTTCCCCTAGGGGAATGTGCAGCTTCTATTTATTGATTCTTTGAAAAAAGCTAGCCAACAAGCGCTCTGGGAGGCTGGCAGGCCACCTAGGTGGAATCTTCTGGGAGGGTCTTGTTTTTGCCACTCAGGAGGGGGATGAGCTAGCTGCTCTCCCATGACCTGGTAGCTGGGAGGAAGCCCTAGGCTGGGAGAGATGGGTGGAGGCAGGAAGGGGGCCTGTTTCTCGGGAGCCCTCCTGCCAACAGTTGTGTTTGGAATAATACAGTAACTCCCGGGTAACAAAACCCAGGCCAGATGGGCAGATAAAAATAAAGCCATGATAATTGAGGCCTGCAGGTAATCCCTCAATCTGACTTTAGCTTCCACTTTTACGGCCAGTGTGAATTCCCCTCCACCTTGCCCCCACCCAGTGACAGGATGTAGTGGTCATGGACCAAGCAGGGGAGCCTGTTGAAAGTGACTTGGGGACAAGCAAGATGGCTGAGCCAGCAAGCCCAATGACCTAAGTTCAATACCTGAGACCCACGTAGAGGGAAGAAGAGAACTGACTTCCAGACTCAGACCTCAGTGGCATGTATCTTCTCCCTCAAAATGCAAAAATAAGGAAATAAATGTAGTAGAACATTCTTCTAATAAGAAGACCAGATATTTTTGATGGTCCTGAGGAGGGTAGGGCCAGCTGTACTTCCTGGGAACAATGTCATGGCCATTGTCCACAATTCCCTTTCTTACTTCCCTCCACTCAGCCGGCTCCCCAGTGTCCTGGGACACTCCTACAGAGGCTACCCATCTTTGAGGTGGGCTGGGTACCTCACCTGGGCCTTTCTCCTTCGCCGACTGATGCTTGCTTAGAGTCAAGGCCCTTTGAATATTTGGCCTCTGTGCCTTGCTTAGGTCCTGGCCCAGAAGGAGGTGTACCCAGAATCTTTCTGGGAGGGGACACTCTTTGGAGATGGGACACTAGAAAATCAGTGAGGAGAGTCTGGTGGTGGTCTCCATGAATCTAAGAAGCAGGTTAGGCTAGAGGGCAGACAAGTGACTCTTGCCTGTCTTCGGCCCTGGGTCTCTACCTCTTGGCACACACACGCACACAGCTCCCTTGGCAACAGTCAGACTGCGAAGCTTACTGGGTAGTCCCTGTCACTGTTTAGGGCATATGCCTGACATGGGCTCCATGGTGCGCCATCAACTCCCCTCCCAGCCCCCTGGAGTAGCTCAGACCAGCCAGGAAGCCCAACAGCTTGCACAGCTTAGTGAGGGTGGCGGGATGCAGTTCCTGTGGATCTCAAAAAAGGGAAATGGAGAGTAGGGGCCTGAGGAGCCAGCCAGGCTTCCTAGAGATCATCGGAGAGGTTCTGTGCAGGGTTCTAGAAGTATTCAGGCTTGCTTCAGTCAGAGATGAACCTGGGAATTTGGGAAAGAGTGAAGCAGGCCCAGGTCACCCTTCACCTTCATTCTCGAGCCTGTCATGGTTTGATTTCCTTGCAGTGCTTTCCATGTGTGGTATTCTGCAGTGGGGAGAGGAAAGAGTCCTCTGAAGTAGGAAGAGGTTTCCTGCCCACTTCATCCTTAGGACCCTCACTGTTCCAGCTAAGAAGCACAGAGCAGCCCTTCTCTGGAGACTCTTGAGTCTCCCCCGGTGCCGAGCACATTTCATAAGGTCAAGGAACTGGCCACACCTCACAAGTGTATGCACTGTACAGGGACATAGGGACTAAGAGAAGGTAGGTGGGGGAGACTTTGGGGGCTTCCCCGGAACACTGGATTGGAACTGTTGCCCTGAGAATGTTACCCAGGCCCTGCCTCCAATCATTCTTTCGTTTACTATCTACTGTGACAGTTCAGCAGTCAGTCAAACCTCCCAGAGACCCAGGCAAGAGAAAGGCAAGTTGGCCCATTGGGCAGCTTGCCTCTGGTGAGACAAACAAGCCAGGATAATCAGATTTGGGCATGCTGAAGGCACCATGGAGCTGCCCTCTGACCTCCAACTTCCATGGTAGTCCAGGGGGTTCCCAGAGAACAGGGACCAGCCTCTCTGTCCCCACCCACCAACAAAGGGTGGGGACCCAGGATGCTGTCAGAGCTAGGCTCTCTTAGGACATTCAGCAGCAGTATCTCTTCTGTCTGCCCTGAAAATACTGGAGATGCATATTCTAGACAGTTCCCCCGANGCTGGGACGATTGAAGCCCCAGCTACCTGAGATGGGCCAGAGCTGCCCTTGGTACTCCATCACTTAGGATCATAGGCACGAAAGTACTTGTGAACTGGGACTGAGGCGATGGCTCAGTGGTTAAGAGCATTGGCTGCGCTTCCAGAGGACCTGGGTTTGGTTCCCAGCACCTACGTGGTGGCTCACAACCATCTGTAACTCCAGTTCCAGAAGATCAGATGCCCTCTTCTGGTCTCCATGGACACTGCACACATACATACATACATGCAGGCAAAACACCCACACACATAAAATAAAATAAACAAATCTAAAAGAAATTTTAAAGTACTTATGAACTGGAAGGCATGGAACTCAGTTGTTCCAGAAAATCCCATATTGTTTATACAGAGCCTCCATGCCCAGCCAGTGCTTGAGAAAACTTTCAGGAGACAGCCAATAGCACAGGAGGCCAATCCAGTAGAGTGACAGGAAGTGACAGATGTGGGTTAGATACTAAGAGGGCTTAGAGGAGGGTATTAAAGTACAGAATTAGGAAGCCACAGGGATGATGAAGTCCGGACCAAGAGGTCTCCAGTGCAGGAATGGGCTTCCTTATTGGATACTGATGTTTGGCAGTCACATCCCTCAAGCAGATTAGGAAGTTAGGCATATAGCCGAGTGTGGTGGCACATACCTTTAATCCCAGCACTTGGGAAGCAGAGGCTCATGGATTTCTGTGAATTTGAGGCCAGTCTGGTCTACCAAGTGAGTTCCAGGACAGCCAGGGCTGTTACACAAAGAAACCCTGTCTTGAATCATCTCCNCCCNCCNAAAAAAATAGGCACATTGCCTCGCCAGAAGTCTCTGGGCAGAGAAGTGGGGGGCTGGTGAGTGAGGAGGTGTCGGGGACAACTTAGATAGAATTGGCAAGAGGCAGGACAGAGTCACAGTGGCCTGGGTCACAGTCACAGCAGCAGCCTCTCGTTGGAGGAGCCATAGAGGGCTCACCAGGTTGCTCTGTGACAACCACCTCCTCAGCCAACCTCCACACCTCAAAGTCAGAATGGAGAAGGGCCTGGATTGGTGCCACCCAACAGTCACAGAATACAAGCTGTAGATATCCCTTTGTCACATTTTAAAAAGCAAAAATAGGCCGGGCTTTTNGTCGCAGCACTCAGGACGCTGAGGCAAGAGGATCACCAGAAGTTTAAGAGGAGCCTGGGCCACATATCAGACAAAAAACAAAAACCAGGGTTGAAGAGATGGTTCAGTGGTTAAGAGCACCAATTCCTAGCACCCATGTCAGGAGGCTCGTAACTGCCTGTAACTCCAGTTCCAGGGAATCTGCTGCCCTCTTCTGGCCTCTGCAGGCACCCATCAATATGGGACACATTGTAAAAGTGTAAAAGGGTAAAAAGTAAACAAATTCCTTTAATTAGATTAAGAAACAGGAGGTGTGGAGATAGCTTAGTCAGTGAGGTGCTTGCACTGCAGACATAAGGCCNAGTTCCACTCCCAGAGCCCACGTTAGAGCAAGGCTGTGGTGGTATGCGCTTGTAATCCCAGCTCCAGGAAGGCAGAGACAGGCAGATCCTGGGCCCTCACTGATCAGCCAGCCTAGTCAAATTGGAGTGCCCTGGGTCAGTGAGAGACTTTGTCTCAAAAAACAGGGTAGACAATGCTTAAGAAACGACAGCCAAGATATTCCTCTGGCCTCCACATGTGCACAATCAGGTGTGTGCACATATGTGAGCATGTGCACAAATGTGCATGCACACACACACACACACACACACACACACACTCTCTCTCTCTCTCTCGGGGTCTGTGGGACAGATAAAAAGCAGTATCAAGTGTATCATTTAGCTGTGTGGGGGGTGCATGTGTATGTATGTGCAGTTGTGTGTGTGTGTGCGCGCGTGCGCACGCGCGCTCTCCCATATGTAGGCATCCATCAACTCTGCCTATAGCCAACATAAAATCTCCTAATCACTGCATGTGTGTCGTGAGTGTAGACCAGGACTGGTAATGTCACCATGACTAGACATCTGTCAGTCACTCTACAGGGCAATGCAGATGGGAACATTATCTAGGAGGTCCCCTGCATCTTATGACTGGGTCCCAAGGCCAGGCTCAAGCCTCAGTTTTTCCTTCTGTAAAGTGAGAATAATAACAGTTCACATACAACACTTACTCTGGTCCAGGCATATGTACTGACTCCTCATTCCAGATTCTATTGCTCAACATCCCCACTTACAGGCGGAGGGTCGAGGCACAGAGGATCTAAGTAACTTGCCCAAGTCATACAGGTTGTATGTGGCAGAGCTGGGATTCAAACCCAAGCCATGAGCTCCCAAGTCCCTGCACTGAATGCCAGGTCCACACTGCNAGCCTGAGGTAGCCGTGAGAACTAAGGTAAGGACTTCACTGAAGTGCTTGGTACCAGCCGACACATGGATAGCATCCGACTGTTGCTGCTTCTGCCCTCTACAGAGGTGAGAGGGTGTGGGAAGAGCCCCTGGGTGACCTCTCAAAGCCTAGGGCACTCTTGGATCACAACTCCCAGGAGGCAGTTTCCCTGTGCCACCCCCAGCAGAAGCTGAGTGGGGAATTCTCCCCGAGTCTTCCTCATAGCTTGGCGCGGAGGCCTGTGCAGGTGTATGATTCAGGCTCTGAAGAGCCTGGGGCTGATGGCTTTGGGACAGTGGGTGGCTGAGAGGGTGGCCAGGCTGGATCAGGAGTGAGTTTTAACGCTGTCTGGGTTCTAATGCTGGCATCTTTAAAGGCAGTGGATAAANCCAACAGCATAGGTCAAAGGGCTCTGAGCCTGGGTGTAGCTATGGTCACAGCAGGGCCCAGGCCTAAGGATAGAGACCCATGCTAGAGGTCTGGTCTCTCTACAGTGAGCTAAAGATCTGTCTCAAGGCTGGGAAGATGGCTCAGTCAATAAAGGGCTTACTTTGTAAGAACAAGCCCTGAGTCTAGTTCACAGCACCCACGTACAAGCTGGGTGTGGTGGCACATGCTTGTAATCCCAGTGCTGGGGAGGTGGAGACAGAAAGATCTCTAGGGCTCCATGGCTAGCCAGCCTACCTGAATTAGCAAGCCCAGGGTCTCAGTGAGAGACTCTGTCTCAATAAACAAAATGGATAGCATCCGAGAAATGACACCGGATGTTGGACCTCTGGCTCCCACACACATGTGCATACAAGAATGCATGTAAACAATAATCTGACTCAAGCTGACCCACCAGTAGTTTTTGTTTTAGATGAAGATCCGAGAACAGTCCTGCTTTAGGCACAGCTGGATTCAGCTGTTCTAAAAGCCACAAGTCTGCGTTTCTTCTTACCCCTGCCAGCTTGCTGCAGAGTGACCAACACTGAGGCTGCTCTAGGCTACAGCATCATATACCCAGACCATTCCTGAGACACAATCACATTGGTCCCACTTAGGTCACATGTCTACCCCTGATCCAATCCTTGTGGCTAGTGGGGTGCATGTGCTGATTAGCTGAACTTGGGACCTGTGTGGGAACTGTTGGATAGGGGGACTGGTGCTCAGAGAAGGCCATTGGCAAATGTCCCCTGCACCAGACCCTGGTCCCCTATCAGCAGGCTGCCTCCTGGCTGTGTGGCCTGGCCCCTCTGGGGCTGTCAGGTCTCCCTGGGGCTCAGCACACAAGAGCAAAGGGCAATTTTACCTGGAATTTCAGTGAGTAAATGAGATCAAATCAGAGATGTGTGGGTGAGGAGTGACAGCTCCATCCAGTGCCTCCCCTGCAGGGGATTGTTGTGACTTACCCTGGGGAGACATGAACAAATGCCTGTTATATGTGTCCCAGATGGGACACAAACAACAGACCAAAGAAATGCTTCCACCCAGGTGTCACTCAGTGGCCCAGTAAGTTTACTGGGCTACTTACAGGAACATGGGTGACTCAGAGGCAGCTGCCACTGAAAAGCCCACCATAGCTCAGGAAGGCTGCATCCCCCACATCCCACACCACTTGCAGGAAGTTCAAACCCTAGAGGATCTCCTATCCTGGCAACTGTTACTGCTGATAACATGTTGGGATCAGTTCTGTGAATCTTGTAAGTTTTAGGAGCCTCCTGGGCCTTATATGTTTCCTTCATTTCCTGAGTTTTGTGAGCCTCCTAGCTCCCTCTAGGAGACAGTATTTCAATTAAGAGGAAATGGCTATTTAACAGGACCCCAGGAGATCCAGTCTCCCTTTCCTATCTGGCAGGGAGAATAACTAATTGGGGGTAAGGGGGTACATAACAACATGTTGTCCAACTTGAAAGGTCACAACCTGTGTTCCAAGTCAGTCCAGCCACCAATCCTTAATAAGCCAATAAAAAGAGCCAAATTAATAGTGGAAAGCAGCAAAAGGAGATTTACTCAACGTGGCCACAGTGGGAAGAGGGACAAAGAGATACAGTGAATCCTGCAAGTCCATCTTTGTGGTCCTGAAGAGAGATCAGCTTAAATAGAGGGCCAAGGATATGCACATCTAAGCCGTCAAAGTGCAGTCCCTCCCACCACCAGCCCATCATTGTCTGGGCTTCAGCCTCATCCTGTAAAGTGGTCCTACAAGTTGTTGGAGCTTTTGTAGAATTTCTTTCTAGAAGACAAAGGTCCCCCTCTGGCTTTGGCCTTTTCTTTCTTCCAGCATGAGACTCCTGGGGGAACTCCACTTCCTTGGGGTCCATTGTTTGAACAGTCTGACAGTCTTGAGAGACTCAAGTGTCTCTTCAGAGCATGTTCACTTCTGCTAGACCCATTACCATGTGGCCACCCTGTGCAGTTCCTGGCATACTAACTCAGTTGGTGAGCTGAACAGGTGACACCCAGGGAACCCCATACCCAGGTGGTAACAGAGGGCCTTGTCTGTGAAGCAGAGAGAAGGATCTGTGACCCCCTCAACCCCTTCAGCTGGTGACTGTGATCTCACACCTGACTAGACAACAGTGCGAATAGGGATACCAGTCAGAGCCATCCCCACTGTGGACGAGAGAACGATAGCCACCAACAGAGCCACCTTTGATGCAGAGGAGACAGTCCCTTTCCAGGACCATCTCTTAGTTTCCTGATCTCCTGGAACAGTTTAGACCAAGGCTGAGCTGTTTCAACAGGGAGCAAGCAGCAGCTGGCTCTGCCATGCACAGTGCAAGAAACCCTGTATCCCTGGTCCTGGACAGCCACCACATCCAGAAGAGATTCTGTGAACCAAGGCATGTTCTGCCGTCTGGATTAGTGTCTACTGAGCCCTGCTTCATGGCAAACACTCTGCCTGGATTAACTCTTGGCTGTGATGTGGGAGGCATTGAGGCTCTGGGAGGTTTAAGCCAAGCCCAAGCCACCCTGCTGCCAAGGTAGACCTGTAGTTACAACCAGATCTGGATAGTTCCAGGTCTTGTGACATAGCAAGCCACCATCCTCCATCCTGTTGGTGAACCCCTAGAATGGTCACTGCCATCTGTTCCTTGATGGGCTAAGAAAGAGAGATGATTTGGCTGAAATTCAGAGAACCACATCCACCAGGGATGATTCTGGAAGGTCGTTTTAATTCAGGCCTGTGGAGACAGAAGCCNGGACAGCCCAGTGGCATGTCTGAGTGTTCTGTCACCAGGAATGTTCTGTCAGAGGCTGGATGGTCTTCAAGGACAATGTGACAGAGTCCTGCAAAGCTGGATGCTGGGTGCCCCCATGCCAGAGCTTCACATTGTTTGTCTAATGCCTATGGTCAGCACTCTTACCCTCCGTGTTTGTTATTTTTGATGGAAACAACTTAAGGAAGGGCTTATTATGGCTCACAGTTCAAGGGTGCCCAATCCATCACAGCAGGGAAGTCATAGCGGTAGGAGCTCGAGGTGGCTGCTCACATTAATCACCAGTCAGGAACAGAGAGATGGATGCTGAGGCTCAGCTCACTCCTCCATTTCATTCAGTGCAGGGAACGATGCCATCCACATTCAGGATGGGTCTTTCCACCTCAGCTAACCCAATCTAGAAACTTCCTCACAGCCATGCCCAGAAGCTTGTCTCCAAGGTGACTCTAGATCCTGTCAAGCTGACCATCAATATGTGTGCAAAAGGACACATGCACACACACACCCTCCCTAAATACATGAAGTAATAGAGTTGGGACATAGTTCAGTGGTTGAGCACTTGCATAGTGTGTTTGAGACCCTGGGTTCAAGCACCAGTAACGCAAAAAATAAGTAAAAAATGAAAAAGAGAAGAATTTTATGATCTAAGCTTGAAAGCCACAGAGCATCCCACATGAAGTTGTACCATATGAACAAAACATCCTTTGTACTTAAGGCTCTGACCAGGTTTGAAGGCAGAGGACATGGCCTCAGTATTGGATGGGAGGGACATGGAGGCCATGTGTGATGGTTTAAAGAAAACAGCCCCCAAAGGGAGTGGCACTACTAGGAGGAATGGCCTTGTTGGAGTAGGTATGGTCTCATTGAAGGAAGTGTGTCACCACTGTGGAGGCAGGCTTTGAGGTCTCATATATGCTCAAGATTCCGCCCAGTGTCTCTGACCATTTCCTGTTGCCTGCAAGCAAAGACGTAGGACACTCGGCTACTTTTCCAGCACCACATCTACCTACACGCCCATGTGGCACCAAGATGATAATGCACTAAACCTCTAAAAAAGTAAGCCAACACCCAATTAAATGTTTTTCCTTTATAAGAGTTGCCATGGTCATGGTGTCTTTTCACAGAAATACAAACCCTGAGACACCATGTTACAAAAAGAGCAACTAAGAAAGGAGACAAGACTGTGGCCACCTCTGGAAAATTCTACCCTGCCATGCATCCCTCTTCAGATGGGATGAATGCACACTGCAACCTAACAGGGCTTCCTTCACATGGTGTCTCCACCCCTACCCCAAACTCTCCCCGCTCACACGCCACACCTCTGCCTCCTGGCCCACCTCTACTCACCCTGCAAAGATCCAGCTCTGACCAACACTCCCAATGACTGAGATGGGACTTTCTTGTCCATTGCTCAAATTGTCACCAGAGACAACAGCTTCTCTACTTACTGGTCTCCAGTAGACTAAGTCCTANATATGTAGGGATGGTGTTCAGCATGAACACCACTATATCCCCAGCCCATTATATCCCCAGCCACATTCTAGTCCTTTTAGACTCTCTTGCTGGCAGCCACTTCCCCTCCCTCAGATGATGCCAGACACCATGGGGGCATCCCCTGAACTCCCAGAGCTCCTCAACTGCCAGCAGGTGTTTGGGAAGGCCAAAGGGCAGGAGAGAGCCACCTCTCCTGCTCCCAAGGCCCAGATGTTACTCCAGAGAAAGAGGCAACAAATTACTGGGCTCGGAGGGCAGCCATTAAAACCCAGGCATTGTTCTGGGGCTGCTGATTGCATACCTGAGGAGTGAGGCCACCCGGCCTGTGGGAGTTGACACAAACCTTTGCCCACAGTACCAGGCCCAGGCTGGCGGGAGCCAGGATAGAGCTTGGGGAAAGCAGGAGGGGTAGCCCCAAAGCCATCACCCAGACATCCCCCGCCCAAGACCTGTGGGATCTGCCTTTGGGCACTGAGTCCAAAATCCAGTGTTCTTGACCAGTTCCCAGGGTGATTTTGAAGCCCAGGTGAGGTCCAGAGTATATAAATTCCTGCCCTACCCAAAACCAGGCAGAGTCCCTCAAGCCAGAGCCCACGCCTCCTGAGAGGGTTTTAAGATTTACCTAGGAAAGAGTGACAGGAGAGAGGGAAGGTCATCCAGGAAACGGGGTCCCACAGGAGCAGTGGGACTCAACCTCAGGTCCTCANGACTGCACAGCGTGTGCTCTTACCCACTGAGCTATCTCCCCAGCTCTTGTTTGGTTGGTTTCTTGTTTGTTTGGTTTTTTTGTTTGCTTGGTTGGTTGTTTTTTGTTGTTGTTTTTTCCGAAACAGGGTTTCTTTGTGTAGCCTTAGCTGTCCTGAAACTAGCTCTGTAGGCCAGGTTAACCTCGAACTCACAGAGATCCATCTGCCTCTTGAGTGCTGAGATTAAAGGCGTGGGCCACTACCACCCAACTCGTTTGTTTTTTCCGAGTCTTGCGTAGTCCTGGCAGGCTTCGAACTCTATATAGCAGAGGATGGCTTTGAACTTGTGATCCTCCTGCTCCAACTCCTAAGTGCTGGGACGACAGGCTGCACCACTGTGCTTGACTTCTATATTCTTCTTAAAGCGTCTCCTGTGGCTGAGTGCAGGGATACATGCCTGTAACCCCTGTATTTAAAAGCGGCAGGAGGATGACTTCAGGACTGTCTTGGGCTCCACAGAAAGACCTTATCTCAAGGGACTGAACAAGAGTAAGTCAGACTTAGGAAGGACAGCTGAGTGCGGTGGTGCACACTTGCAAGAGTGCAAGCGTGTCTCAAAAACTGGGGGATAAAAGGCTGGCAATGGAGCTCAGTTGGTCGGGCTAGTATGCAGGAAGCTCTGTGCTTGATCCTCAGCCCCTAATAAACCAGATGGTACAGAAAGTGGAGGCAGGGGGATTGGAAATTCAAAGTCATGCTCAGCTGTAGATTAAGTTTGACTTTAGATAAGATCATGTTTTGAAAACAACAGGAAGACATTGGGTCTAATGGTCAGGTATGGTGGTGCATGCCTTTAACCCCACGCTTGAGAGACAGAGGCAGGCAGATTTCTGTGTGTTCGAGGCCAGCCTAGTCTATGTAGCAAGTTCCAGTAGAGCCAGTGCTACATAGAGAGGCTCTATCTCAAACACAAAATACATAAATAAATAGATAGATAGATAGATAGATAGATAGATAGATAGATAGATAGATAGATAAATAGATAAATAAATAAATAAGGAGGAGGAGGAAACAGACAGACAGACAGACACTGGGTCTGGGAGATGGGTCAGCAGATAAAGCCAATTACTGCCAAGCCTGACAACCTGAGTTTGAGTCCAGAATCCAAAGGGTGGACAGAGAGACTGATTCCTGAAAGTTGTCCTATGACCTCCACATGTGCACCATAGCATCTGCATACCTCCCCACATACTAAAAGAGGGGAGGGGGCATGGGCCTTGCAGTTACTAGAAGTAGATATGAGGACAGTCAACAGCACAGACCTTTTTAAATGGGATGCTGAGCTGGGGCTGGAGAGATGGCTCAGTGGCTAAGAGGACCCAGGTTCAATTCNCAGCACCCATATCACAGCACACAACCATCTAGTTCTGGGAGATCCAATGCCTTCTTGTGACCTCTGTAGACATTAGGCACAAACATAGTGCACATTCATACATGCAGGCAAAGCATTCATACACATCAAATAAATCTTCAAAACACAACATGGTGCCATGGGTGAGGGGCCCTGCACCTCCGTTTGTTCATCTGCAAAATGGACAGACAGATGTGTCTGTACAGGTGTTATCGGCTGCTCCGTGTCCCATATGAGCTTGAAGGGTGTCGTGGTAGTGACTCTCCAGGCTGACATGGGGCAAATGTCCTATGCTTGCTTACTCTGCCACCCCTACCCCAGAGGCTGCAGCTGCAGCTGGTGACTAACTGTGTGAGCAATTGGGTGCTCACATGTACTTGGTCTGAGGCAGCCCAGCCTGGCCCTGATGATGCCTTTGTCCTTTTGAAATCACGTTCCCTGGAACTGCAAGAAGATAAGAAAGGTCCCTTTCGCTAAGCCAGACTGAGAACTGCCCAGCCAAGGCAGAATGGACCTGTTGAGCCAGACCCACTGAGATTCTGGGGCAGGATGATGGGAATGGACTTGACCGTGGGTGGTGATTTCTAAGAAGGCACCTGTTCCAAGGAAGTGAGTGCACACTCCCACCAGAAGATGCTGAGAGGTTAGGGTGGGGGTAGGGACAGGATGTCATCAGTTCAACCTTCTCCTTTGCTTCCTGAGCTATAAAAAACTTGAATTGAAACAAAGCTGGAAGACAGCCAGGACCAGGAAGTCACCAATTCTCACGACATCTTCCTGGAGGAAATTTCTTTTGAGTGTGGAGGGACATGGTAAGGATCAGCAGGAAGGGAAGATAGATCTAGGAGATTGTGAGCTCAGCGGCCATGCCACAATCATGTCAGTGAGTGTGCGCTGTCTACGGACTTGATAGAAGCTACACTTATTGCTTTCATTTTTGGGCTTTTATCTTTTCTGAGACAGTCTCAAGACTGGCCTCAAACTCACCACCCTTCTGTCCTCCCCCCACCTCTAGAGTGCCAGGGATTACAGGTACCCACCACCACACCTGGTTTCACTTTTGTTGTTGTTGTTGTTTGTTTGTTTTCCGAGACAGAGTTTCTCTGTGTAGCCCTGGCTGTCCTGGAACTCGATCTGTAGACCAAGCTGGCCTTGAACTCACAGAGATCCATCTGCCTCTGTCTCCTCAGTGCTGGAATTAAAGGTGTGTGCCACCACCACCTGGCTTCTGGCTTCATTTCTAAACATTCTTTGGTTGTGGTCTACGGTTGGGCAGGTGTGTGTGTCTGTGTGTTTGTGTATCTGTGTAAGGCCAGAAGTCAACCTTGAGTGTCATTCCTCAGACACCATCCACTTTGTTTTTTGAGACCGAGTCTCTGCTGGCTTGGAACTTGACAAGCAGGGTAGACTGTCTGGGCCATGAGCCCTGNGATCTGCCTATCTCTGCCTCTTCAGCTCTGAGATTCCAAGTACGTGACACCATGCCTGACTTGATTATATCACTTGTGAACACCAACCCAGTCCCTCATACAAGGCAAGTAAGTACTTTATTGACTGAGCCATTCCTCAACTTTTGTTTAATCTCCCCCCTCATGTGTGTGTGTGTGTGTGTGTGTGTGTGTGATCCAGCATATCTGTGCACCATATATTTGCAGTGTCCATATATGCCACAAGAGGGCGTCAGAACTGAAGTTACAGACAATTGTGAGCCACCATGTAGATGCTGGAAGTCAAACCCAGGCCCTCTGCAAGAGCAATGAGTCCTCTTAACCATTGAACCATCTCTCTAGCCCGTTTATGTTTTTAAAACTTATTTTATTTTTACTTTAAATTAAAATCTATTTGTATGTATATGTACTTTGTATGTGCAGTGCCCTTGGAGGCCAGAAGAGGGCGTCTGAATCCCCTGGAGCTGGAGCTACAGGCAGTTGTGAAAATGCAGCAATTCTTTATGGTTTTTTTGTTTGTTTGNTTGGTTGGTTTGGTTTTGAGACAGGACTTTTCTGTGTAACCACTCTGGTTGTCCTGAAACTCACTTTGTAGACCAGGCTGGTCTCAAATTCATAGAGATCTGTCTATCTCCGCCTCTCAAGTGCTGAAATTAAAGGCATGTGCCAAGACCAGATGGCAATTCGTTGTTTTTATGCTGCTATTTTTAAATTCAGAAGCAATTGCAAACCTAGAGAAAATCTGCATATACAAAACTAAGGACTGTTGTTTTGGTTTTTACCCCCCAAATCTTTGAAAAGTTAACCAACCCAGTGCAACAGCATCTCCAAATATTTTATGTTCATTTTCTATAAACAATGATGTTTCACTTGGCAAACAAGGTCAAGCAACCCATCCAGGAAATTCACATTAATGCTTTACCACCACCCACTCCCTAGATGTTATATAAAACTATCCTTCAAGTTCCAAAGGACCCAGTCCAGTGTCCTCAGCAGCTTGATGTCACCAGGGTGCTTTGGTCTGGCCTGGCTACTTAGTACTTTTCCTTCCAGCCTTTGTTGCATTTCTTATGTTTCCTGGTGACACGAACATTCTTCTACTTGCCCAAATTTGTGAGTTTATTGGGCTTACTTACAGGAGTGTAGGTGAGGGACTACTAACAGGACTGTAGGTGACTCCAAACAGCTGCATCACTGAGCCATCCTACCCCAGCATGTTAATGACTCCTGGAAATCGCATAGATGGAGTACCCCCTTCATCAGTTCTCTACCTCATCTAGGGCACAGTGACATACAATCAGGAAGGGGGTTGTGGCATTAAAGACTAGTCTGGGCTATGTGAGACCCAGTCTTAAACAAAACAATAGGCCGAGGAACGGCTTGGTGGAAAAGATTGATGTATTTATCTAATTGTTCTTTATCAATAAAAACTTGGTATCAGGGTAAGAACCTGAATTATCAGAGAAGCAGTAGAGAAGTGACCAGTGACTTCCTATCTCTTTCATTCTTCCATCCAAAAGGGCCAAGACCCTCTCTAAGCCCCGCCCTACTACTTCCTGTCTATCTGTCCTCAGTCCTCCAAAACCTCTATGGTTAATTTTGGTCAGCTAGTAGGTAGCTCTGCCTTGTTTCAAAACAAACTTTATTGTCAGTCTCAGGAGCATCAGAATGCGATCAAAAGATCACTTGCTGCACAATCATGGGGACCCAGGCACCCATGTAAAAATCTGAGTTTGATGTGTGTAACCTCAGCACTGTGGGGGCTGAGATGGGCAGATCCTGGGGGCTCGCTGGCTGGCTAGCCTAAACAAACANTGGGTAGCTCCAGCCAGGTTCAGTGAGAGACACTGTTTCAAGCAAACAAGGCAATGAGGCACAGGACACCCACCATTTTCCTCTGGCCTCTGCGCAGGCACACACACACGTGTATCACAGCACACACACACATATACAAGTTGGAAGGAGGGGCTAGATATGTCGCTCTTTTGGTAGAGTGTGATGCTAAAGGGCCACTACCAGGCTGGTTCTCCTGATGCTCCCATTGGTTGTCACCGCTGCTCTGATTAGCTCAGAAGTGGCATTTCATAGCGTTTGTCAATGGAAGACTGTGAGCCAACTTTGTCGAGGTGGAGAGCCATTCCAAGTGACACTATCTGTGCTTTAGGTTTGGTCTCATAAGGATGACATCAGCTTTGGCTGTTTAGGTGGTAGCTGTGTATGAGTTTGTTTGTTTTAGCAATGCCAAGGACTGAGCCCCGTGCCTCGTGCACACCAAGCAAGCACTCCTCTACTTACCCATACCCCCAGCTCCAAGTTACTCTTTCTCAAGAAACACTTTGAGAGCAAGTAAATATCCCAGGGCCAGTGAGAGGGTTTAGCAAGGTAAGGAGCTTGCTACCAAGCCTAACCAGCTGAGTTCAATCCCTAGGACCTGTAAGTTGGAAGAACTGACTCGTCCAAGGTGTTCTTGACCTTCACTTGTGCTTCCCAGCACATGCATGAGTGTACACATGCCCACTCACACACAGTGTACACATGCGCACTCACACACAGTGTATTAAAAAAAGAAATCCACCCTTATCAGACTTCCCCATTACTGGTTCAGTTACAGCAGCACAGACCCGTGGTCTATATTCAACAGGCTACAATCATCGTCACAGTTTAATTGGTATTCTTTTCTTGAGCCATAAGATTTGTTAGTTTGTAAATTACGTGTNTGNGGGGGGGCGGTGCCCACAGAGGCCAGAGGCATCAGATCCCTCCCTTGGAGCTGGAGTTAAAGGCAATTGTGAGCCGCCTGAAGTGGGCACTGGGAACCAAACTCACAT
>LZPO01107921.1:444719-504343 GCA_001675575.1 Neotoma lepida
CATCTGTATTCACCCCTCTCTCTGATATTGAATACCATGAGCTCAAACAGGTTCCCCAAATTCCAAGCCAACCCAGAGGGCGCATTTCATCTCCTCCTTGCCTCATTTAAATTCCTTCTCATGGGAATTTCTGCTTTTTATTATTGTTGTGAGACAGTATGTAGCTCTCACTATGCAGCCCTGGCTGTCCTGAAACTCACTGTAGACCAGGCTGGCCTCAAACTCACAGAGACCTCCTGAGTGCTGGGATTAAAGGAATGCACCACCATCTGGCTGATTTCTGTCTTTTGCTCCTAACATCTTTCTTTTTCTCTCCTCTCTCTCTCTCTCCTTCCTCTCTGTCTCCATTTCTCTCTCTTCTCCCCTCAGACCCTGGCACTCCCTGCCAGGCCTCCCCTCTACCCGGTTACCCTATTTATTGCCAGGCTCTACCCATTCTGGGATATTTATGTCCTGTGGACTCCTCCTTTGACTCGGCTGGTGGCCAAGCTGAGATAAAAACCTGGGTCTGTGTGACCAGACCCCTGGCTCTCCATCACATTCTCCCCAGGAGCTGAGACTCCCAGGCTGTGGAGTGATTTCCTGGCAGGAACATACAGGGATCGGAGGGGGTTTGCCTTCAGATAGGACCATTTGGGAGTAGGAAGGGCACCCTGTCTGGAGCCCTTTGGCTCCTGCTGCCTCCTGCAGGGCCCACAGGCCTCCTCAGGTGAACTTGGGACTGGAGTGCTTGCTTACCAGCTCTCACTTANTCATGTATTTACTTAGTTTTGAAATAAGGTCTCAGATGGTCCAGGACGACCTTGAATTTGCTATGTAACTAAAGAGGACTTTGAACTNCTGATCCTCTTCCTCCCACCTTTGGAGTGTGGAAATTAAACCTGTGGACCACCATGCCCCGTTTTATGTGGTCCTGGGGATCAAATCCAGGGCTTCCTGCACACTAGCCCCAACTGACCAACTGAGTCCGTCCCCAGGCCCACAGCTCTTTTTCCATGGCACTTTATAGCTTGCCTAGGCAGGGTAAAACAATGTCAGTAGCAGCCGTGACGTCCCACAGGAGGCTTAGAAACCCATTCTACAGTTGGTGCTTTGGAGCCTCAGGCTCAACTCAAGTCCACAGCATCCATGGTGGGTGGGTAGCAGAGGCCAGGATCACACTTAGGGACTGCCTGCCCAGGCCTGGGCCTCTGCAACAGTGCCCCCCCCAAACTCCCACCAGTCTGCCTCCTTCTTTGGGGATGCTTGTCTCAGCAGGCTCCCACCACCCCTGAGCACATCCTGGGGACACTGGGTGTTTGGCTCTGGGTCATACACCATTGGAGCAGGCAGTCCGATCCCTGCCCAGAGCTCAAAGTCAAGGGCTGACATTACATGGGCAGTAACCATACCCCGGCCTCCTGGAACCCATGTTCTCCCCTTCCTGGAATCCCCACTGCCTTCTCCTTTCAACTGTAACCAGCATGTCTTGTGTGTCTTCTGACATCAAGGGTCAGCCCTTTGTTGCCTCATTGTNCCTCATGAATTCCATGACCAATGCCTTTCTTAGAATGGTGGCCTCAGCCCATCTGAGTCTCACAGGCGGAAGCCAGCAGCAATGACAGCCAAATCCCTCAGTCAGCAGGCACCAGTGCCAAGACNGCCTGTGGGTGAAGGCGGCTCCTCCAGCCAGGAATTTGTTCACCTGCTTGGGCCTCATCTTAGGCAGGGTGGCAGGCTGGGCTGGAATATTCATTAGGTCTGCACGTGTACAGGGACTCAGCCACCAGCATGGCCTCGTGGGAGCCCCAGGGAAACCGGGTTCCTGTGGTCACAGNGATGCTGTGAGTCAACCCCATGCTGAGCTCCAAGTGGAACTCCTGGTCTGGCCCCACTGGAGACACCACTCCTTGCAGTGGGAACAGCCTGGGTTCCTCTAAGTTCCAACGGTGCGGGACAGAGTCCTGGTATCGTCTGGGTGTGGGGTTACACTAAGGCAGGCAGAGGCAAGGCCCACTAGGCAAGACTTCCAGGGGACTCAAGACCTCTGCCCACCCCGAAACCTGCAGGCCCTTACCCTCTCCAGTACTTNCCAAGGGTGCCTAGCTTCTCTTCCCAGGCTGGAAAACAAGGTCACAGCTAGATAAAGGCAAGTCAGGGGCAGGACCTTGGTCCCAGAACCTATCCCTGACCATGGAAAGATGGACTTGTACAAAATACCAAGTCCAATGGCTTGAGTTCAAGCCCCAGGACCCCTATGGTAGAGGGAGAGAACCAACTTCACAAGTTGTCCTCTGATCTCCACACTTGTGCTGTGGCACACTTGAGCACACACACACACATGCACATTCAACAAATAAATGTTAAATATAAATAAATAATAAATAAAAGAGAGGTAATTGCCACCACCACCACCACCCCCAGCTCAGAAGGACTGTGGCTGAGCCAATCATGCTCATGACACAGGAGGGGCAGGATTGCTGTCAACAGGCAATGTGGTAACTCTGGTGCATGACAGGACATTATTAGGCAGGAGAGGGGCAGTACGCGAGTGTTCAGACAGAGGCCCTAGAGAGGTCCCTTTGACAGTATGACTTGTGCTTATCTAAGCCCCTCATCCTGAAGGAGCTCGGACAACCTGAGGAAAGGACGGTCAGGCACCAGGCAGCATGNGCAAAGGTCCTGTGGTGGACAGGGCTCAGCTTCCTGGAGGGAAGAAAGGCTGAGACCCTTTCTCATAGGCCAGGAGGCCTCATGGGGGGCACCTGCCTAGTTCCCTGCCTAACCAGGCACAGAGTAAATTCTCTGCTTCCTTTTTCCTACAACTCAGCTTCCCTTGACTCTGGGTTTGGTGGGCAGAGCCTCAAGATGTTAAGAACTCCTGTTCTTTGGGAACCCAAAGTCCCAGGAGGAGGGAGGACCATGGCCTCCTGAACAAGCTGAGAAAATTCCCAAGACATTGAGCCCTGGGCACCNCTCCCAATATGCCTGAACTCAGGTGCCCAGACACATGCCAGGCTGACCCTGGGGGCCCCACCCTGGCAGATGGAGCTTGTCTGAGAGTAGCTGATGCCATGATTTGTGGCCCAGGGACAAGCTGTGCTGAGGGTGATGGAAGAGTGTATCAGTGTGGCAGGACAGGGATGAAGGCTGGGACTGTGTCATGTGCCATGGAGCCCAGCTCCCCTACCCTTCCAGGCCTGTCTGGGGACCTGAGAGATACTACATGAGACTTTGCTGAGGACAACGTGGAGAGCNGCTGACCTTGGGGAAAGGGAAAAGGAGGAATATGGTAGAGAGAAAGAAAAGGACAGAGGGAGAGGGAGAGAGAGAGAGGGAGAGGGAGAGAGAGAGTGCACAGCATGCTAAGGGACTGAAGGAGGAAGGAAAGGTACAGGGAATACCTTCAGCCTTGGAGGGACTGTAGGGCCATGGCTGTAATCCAAACATCAGCTCTTCCACACAGTCACTTGCAGCTCCTGAGGGGGGCTCACCTGAGCTCACTTGAGGTAGGACCTCTCCTGGGGTACCCAAAGTACTTGACATCCTTTTGTGAGCATGTTGCTGGGGCTTGGGGTAGCAGGGTTCTGTGTCCCAGATTGCATTGGCTTAGGGAGCTGAGGGTAAGGGCATCTTCTGTCTTATCTATAACAAGGCCCAAATGGGCTTATCAGGGGTTGCTGACATCTGATCAAGTATGATTTTGTTTCTGTGTTGTCATAGACATTTGTTAAGGTCTTGGGGTCTGTGGTGACCCAGAGGTACACAGGCATGTCTGCTACCCCATCTCTTCCGGTTTCCTAGTGCTGGGTGCCTTAGCCTGATTTCTGGATGAAGAATAACTCCCTGACCTAGAACCAACTCCTGTAAACGTTCCCTGGCCTTCTCACATAGACTGTGGCACATGCACACTACCACACAAAATAAATAAGCAATAAATATTTGGTTTAAAAAGAGGCCTGTAGGTTTAGACATCAGAGAAATCTGGGCATGTATTCCAGCTCAGCCCTTCCCACCCTGAGACCCTGAAGTAAATGCTCCCCTTTCTTGGGCCTGTTTCCTTCTCTGCCATCACAGAATACTACTCTGAGGAGTTAGCATAGGGTGAGAGTAAGAGAAGACACTTATCAGTACCTACTACGGTCTGTTACCTGTTGTAGAATATTCCTTTACACAATGTGAAGATGTATCACTGTGATTGGCTTAATAAAGAGCTGAATGGTCAATAGTTAGACAGGAAGAGGTTAGGTGGGACTTCTGGGGACAGAGAGGTCTCAGGGAAGAAGAAATGAAGAGTCGCCAGCCAGATGCAGAATAACCAGGATGAGCATAATGGATATGGGATAACGAGCACACAGAAGAACATAGATTAAAAAATATGGGTTAATTTAAGTTATGAGCTAGTTTGAAACAAGCCTAAGCTAAGGCTACACTTTCATAATTAATAATAAATCTGTGTCTTTTTTTGTGAACTGGCGGCCCAAGAAGAAAAGCCTGATTACCACAAATGGTGCCCAATGTGGGGCCATATATATNCACATACGTCTTGAGAAAACTTAAAAATAAAGTTTGGAACATGAGTCAAACACAGCTTCCTGGTGACCGCAGTCTCTCGAGTAGGCTCAATGGTGTACAGAGATGTAGCTACTGGCTGCTGCCTGTGGGCTGGAGCCAGCTGCCAGCACCACACGCTAAGCTGAATTGTGCCAGCAGCTGACAGAGCAGTTTAAGATTTATTTCACATGGTCAGTGAACACTACAGATGCTCAGTAAAGACAGATCCAGATGGGGAAAAAAAAACTCTAACCAGGTTACAGTGTGTTAAAATAAAAATGTGTGTAGGCTTAAAAAAGAAAAGAAAATCGGTATAGACAGTCATGGAAAAAAGTTTATAAAAAATATGATAGTTTTTAAAGAAAAAATAATATAAAAAGGATAAGCCATATAAAATTGGGAGATACACATAGAGTCTGGATCCTATATAGTTTTTGTGTTGACTAAATTTTTTGATTGCTGATGAGCAAATGACAGCTGCTGAGAGACATGGGATTGTAAGAGGGACTGCTGAATTAAACCAGCCTAGATACTTTAGGAATGCCTTAACTTTAAAATGGAACTCAGAAAATGTATTGTTTTGGGGAAGAGGTTGTGCTTTTGTTTCCATAGAAAATGAAAGGCTGTAGATTTGTTCAAGGTTGAAGAGATCAGGTTTGATCAGGGAAGACCCCTGAAAATCCTGGCTACAGACGTAAGTAAATAAACCTAGAAAAACTACAAGATGGGTGATGTATATTTTACCACTCAAACATAAAACAAACAAAAAAAAAACCTCTTTGACTGGCTTGTGTACAATGTACAGTCTATACTTGTGCTAATGCAGATATGTATGTTACCTTTGAAAGTGTGTGTTTTCAGAGCAAGGGGACCAAATACCAATGAAAATGGTGGCCCAGGTGATCCAGCCTCTCAGAGTGCCTCTATTGCAGTTTCCTCAGAATTCCACATCCAGAACAGTTTCAAGGCTGCTCTCTGGTCCAGTCTCACAGACTGTTCTAGCCAGAACTGCAAATAAGCCTTGTACTTTCCCACTGCACAGAGACTGGACAACAAATGCTATGGTTAGCTCTCCCAGGACTTGACTATTATCTCAATTTTTTTTAGAATCCCCTAAAGATGCTGTTGCCCCAGACAGCAGGAAGCAGTCTAGAGAACATGATGCCCACATTCCCAAGAGGTGGGGTAGGTACTTTTTGGTCATTCAGTGGGTTATGGATGTTTGTCATCATTTGGGGGGGGTTGGTTATAAGTTGTTATGGATAATGGTCAGGAAAAAATATGAACAAAGGAGATTAGATTCAGGAATCTCTTTCTGAAAGGAAAAAGGGAGGATGCAGTATAGAAATGATGGAATAAAAGAGTGGATTGTTCATTCTATTTTTGAACAACCACTAGTCTCAAATATTTTACATTGGTATGGATTTTTGTATATTGATACAAATTTAAGGTTATTTTTGTTATACTGTATGTATGTTTCTATCCTTAAGGTATCATACATATACAGCTCATTTAAAAATATAAAGTTTTAGTCCTTAGAAGCTATTTAGAATAATAATGAAATACAGGTTAACAGTCATCTATAACAAACTTANAGTCATGTTAGGTATGTTTTCAAGGTCATATAGAGATAGATAGGTAATCTTCAAGCATTTCAAAGACTTACAGATTATGGCATTTAAAATGTTATAACATAAGGCTTTTCATGATAGTGAGACACATCTGCTCCTGGCAGCACAAATCTACTTCAAAAAAAGGTGATGGGCAATGAAGAACCTCCATTAGAGTTTGCTTTCTTTGTAGCAAAAGCTAGCCTTTGGGGCAAGTAAATGGCTTTGCCTTGACTGCTGACAGTATGCTGTCCAAACTGGACAAACAGAACACAAAAGAAAGTGACTGCCAAACTTTGCCAAGACAAGGTAGGACAGTCCTTCATAAATCCTGTTTCACAGAAAAGTCTGTCAGATATTCTAGGCCCGTAGGCCAAAGATGGATGCTCCAATGTTAGAGGAACCTTGAGTGACTGTCCAGGCAGTCAGCTATTTCTGTCATTTCTCATAGTTTTGGAAGTTGCTTGCTCTGCACTTCCTGTTTATTCAGGTAATATTATATCCTTCTCAGGTCTCTGATGGGGTTGAAGACTAGATAGTTATAGTTACAGTTTTCCTTAGTCATNATAGAAAGTAAATTAANTACAAAACTTTGGACTAATCAAGAGAGGATAGATAAGAGAGTATTTTCTCTGAATTTGCCAAATACAAATGGACTGGACATTGTAAATGTAATTCTTACTTGGTAATTTTTCTTACTGTATATAGTTTTATTATATTAGAGTTAAACCTTTCCTTTTTATTTAGACAAAAAGGGGGAAATGTTGCAGAATATTCCCTTATAGTGTGCAAAGATGTATCACTGTGATTGGTTTAATAAAGAGCTGAATGGCCAATAGCTAGACAGGAAGAGGTTAGGTGGGACTTCTGGGGACAGAGAGGTCTCAGGGAAGAAGAAAGGAGGAGTCACCAGCTAGACACGGAATAACCAGAATGGGCAAAATGGAGATGGGGTAATGAGCATGTGGAAGAACACAAATTTTAAAATATGAGTTAATTTAAGTTATAANAGCAAGTTAGAAACAAGCCTAAGCTGGGGCCAAGATTTCATAATTAATAGTAAGTCTCTGTGTCATTTTTTGTGAGCTGGCGGCGCAAAAAGAAAAGCCCAATTACAGTCACCATTGACCTTGTCCTCAGCATCAGCCTTCATCACTGTCATCATGAGATGATGNTGCTCTNCCCTATAACCACTACAGGCAGGCAGAGCTCCCTGGGGAAGAAAGCACAGAGCAGGGGTGTGGTATCCTGGGCTCATTCAGCCTGGCCAAAAGTAGGGGTGTCGTCCTATCCTTCTATACCCCAGGCCTTGGCTCCCCAGTGTATGTTGAACTGACTTAATTCAAGGTACTGACAGAGGACTTGACTTTTCACAACACTGGGTGATAGTTTCATACCTACCCCAGGGACAAGCAGGGGACAAATCTGGGGACAGGAATCATATCGCTNTCCAATCCCCCAAGAGGACCAGGAATGGGTAATTGATGGGCCTTTTGGAGAAGGGGAAGCCTGGGGTGAGGGGTGCTTCCAGGGACACTGGAAGGGGGCTCTCAGAGGTGGAAGCAGGGTTAATAAGGGGTAGGGGGGCTGTCCTCCCATGAAGGCCAGAATCACACCTTCCCTCCACTTCTGCAGGCCCATGTTGAAGGTGCCCTGCACCTACAGCCAACCCCACCCAGCCACCTTTTCCCAGCACTAGCAGGAGGCTTCCCAGTATGTCCCAGGCAGTGCCTTCCCCACTGAAAGACACACTGCTGTGCTCTCCAGGTGTGGCTCCTCCCTGACTCTCCTCCTTGATGTCTGCCCTGCTCCCCTTCTGTATCAATTGTGCTCTCTCAGCCAAGCTCATCTCCAATGCCGCCACCTCCAAGAAATTTCCTCCTGTCATAACCATACGGGGGTTCTTCCTCCCTCGAAGCCCCAGGCAGTCCTTCTGCTTGCTCAGTCCTCTGGTCTCACTCCTTGCATCTGTCCTCTGCCTTACCAGGACTCCTGATGTGGTTCTGAGAGTCTGTGGGTGGCCTGTGTATATGGGTATGGGGAGGGGTCCTGCAGGCCAGCCCTGGGCCAACACCATTCACACTAAGTCATACAGGGTTCGCAAGGGACAGCTAGTCCAGCATGCACTGATCTCGTGTGGCTTGTTTGAGGTGTTATTTTCTCTTTGAGCAACCGAAATCTAGAGAGGCAATTTGTTCAAGGTACACAGTGTAACAGGGGCAGGGCTGGTTGTCTGACATCGACGTTTCTCTGTAAATTACCCCCTATGGGCGGGAGAGGTGGCACAACAGTTAAGAATGTTTGATGCTCTTACAGAGGATCTGAGTTCTGTTCCCAACACCCACATCAGATGGTTCATAACTGCTGGTAACTCCAGTTCCAGACTATCTAACACCCTCTCTGGCCTCCACGAGTACCAACACACACATGGACACATACACAGAAAAAAAAAAACTTAAAAGTAAAATTACCATCTCCATCCCTCAGGCCACCTCCTGGGATAGGCCAGTGTCAGTCTGTAGTGACAATGTCCTTGGTTCTCCCACTTGAGTTCTGAGGCCACAGCTACACTTTCCTTTAAAGGCCTCTCAGGCTTTCTTGGGGTGGAGTGTGGTCATGTGACTTAGACTCAGCCAATCAGATGTACCTGACCACTCTGACACCAGAGGGAGTGGTTCAAAACAGCAAGGGGGGTGCTCTAGGTAGGGGCTGGTGGCAGGGCCATCATGCCCAGTGCTAGAGCCTGTGTTGACACATACTGTTAAAAAGAACAGAAAATGGGACTGCTGCTGGATGACTTAAGACATTGTTGCTGCCCTCCCATGAACAGGGAGCCTGGGCAGTTAGGTGCCTGCTCTGTCCACCCCAGCAGGAAGCATCTATCAAAGCCAACTGGAGTCATTGCCTGTCTCCCGACAAAGACCAGATGGGTGAGGGCCTGCTTTTGGTACATGGGACAGTGAGGTTTATGGGGGCAAGGCTTCCTAGAGGGAATACAGGGTGCAGTGGGCTCTGTTCCTCAGGCATGCTCAGGTGGGTCACGGTCATGAGTGATGAGGGGAGCCAGGCTGGGGTGGAGCCCACAGTCATTCAAAGACTCTAACCCTGCCTACCNGCTGGGCCAGCCATATCCAGATCTACATAGCAAGTCCCTGGATGATCTAGGCTAGTGCGTGATGGTCTGGACTCCCAGCTGCTGGCTCCTGGCTCCCTAGGCCTGGCCCTGGGAACTGCTACAACCGGGAGTCATGAGGGAAGCTCAGAGTCACCTGCTAAGGACTTCTCATTAAAGCTACTACCTAGCTGGGGGATTTCAGACGAGTCCATCCAGGTCGCCATGGTTCAGCTGGACAAAACAGCTGCTGAAGTTACTGTGAGGCCTCAAGTGAGATGTGAAGCTTTCAGCCCTGGGTCGACTCCCGATAGCTGCAGCTGTGACTGTCCCTGTTACACTGTCCTTAACAACGCTTGTGGAAACCCTGAGGGAGGTGTGGCCACAGCACCTCACAGATGAAGAAGCAGCTGCAGAGCATGGNGCTCACCCACCTTAGACCACTCCAAGCTCTTCTTTGAACCCTTGGCTGTCTCATTCCCCCTCCAAGCTGGTTCTCTTCCTGTCTGCTGAAAGAAGAGGACAAAAGTCTTCTCTAACCCACTGGAGTTCCCTTGGCCACTCTTGGCAAGCCATTTCTTTTTGTTGAGACAGGCTCTATGTAGACGCAGCTGGCCTAGAACTTCTGATCCTCCTGCCTCAGTCTCCTAAACGCTGGGACTACAAGCCTATGCCACTATGCCTGGCTTGACAACCTTTTTCTGAAATGAGCCATGTGGCTCTTCTGGGCTTTCAGGGCCACACATGATGTGTGGTGCACACTCGGTATCCCCCCTAAACACCTGAAGTGTAAATGCACTCACAAGCTGCAATTGTCCCAGCCCTGTCAGCCCTTCTGGAGGGACACCCCACCATTAGCCAAGCCAGCCCTTCAGGAACCATAAGAAGTCACTCATGTTCATCCCACATGGAGCTGGGACTGCAGACCAAGACCAGGTGGGAAAGAAATGATGCCCATGGATGGCGGCCAAAGAAGGACCTGGATTTAAGTTCCAGCTCTGACAGGATGACCTTGATCTTTAATGGAGCTGGTCAGATGAAACACCCCATAAGACTTCTCAGCAGCCAATTACTGTGACCTGGGAAGCACTGGGCCTCTCTGCTGGGTGGGATGCTCTGAAGAGCATGTCCACCAGTTTTCTAATGAAGCTGGGTTCTGAAGCCCCTCTCCTCCATTTCCCTCCCAGGTTCCTATTTCTAAAAGTCTTTGATTGGGCTACATCATCGAGGCCCTTGTGACCTTCCGGAGTTACTAAGATGCAAACAGCCACACACAGGGGTCCATCTGCTGTCCACACAGCCCTGCTCACTGGCCCTGGCTGGGGAAATCACAGGGCTCACTTAGCCCTGGAGGTGACAGTGATGCCTCTGACCCAGGTCCTCCCCAGGCTCGCTCTTGGCACTGGGGATCCTGATGGACACTCTGACTCACTGGGCAGCCCTGAAGAGTAATCTAGAGGAGACCTGGTGGCTCAGTGGCCCCACANAGGTCTCTCTTCCCACCTCAGGGAGACACCTCTAAGAACCCATCACTGCATCTACTCAGAACTGCTGGTCCTGCTAGTGGAAAAACAGGGGTCTCGGGGTGAGGCAGAGGTGCCACAGCCAGAATTAGGACTCTGGACTGACACCAAAGCCCCTGAGCTTTCCATTTGCTAGTAAGCCTTACAATGGGGCATGACCATCATGACCTTTGACATCATCACCCCATACCGCACATTTGACACTAGTAAACTGTCATGTGCCTGGATGCCTCTTGTGACAGAAGTCTCTCTGTCACACAGCTCCTGCTTCTTACTGGGTTTTCCTTAGAAGTCAAGCCCCTCTCAGGATGAAGTCATTCAAACTGGAGCCCCTGAAGTATGCTCAGTTCAGACATGCAGAAATGGGCCCAGAGAAGTGAAGGTCCTGGTCTAAGGACACACAGCTAGCCCTAAACTGAGATCTGACTCCAGACTGTGAGCCCAGAAACTTTGTCTTCCACTCCTGGCCTTCAGGGCCCACACAGGCTTGGGCAAAAGCATGGGGATGCCAGAATGGATGGAGAGAGAACCTGGGGTCTCAGTTTGGACATGTAACAGGATGGCTGCTGAAGGGCATATGCCCTCCCACCCCCTACTCACAGATCAGGGCTCCTCATGCTTGAGTAAACCTCAGCCCCTTGTCATCCCATCCTCAACACTCCAGGCCTGTCTACCANACCATGCTCACCCTAGCTTCCAGTCAGGCATGGCTGTGCCCTAGGGCCCTGGAGCTGGGATTTGACCAATGGGATTTTCTCCAGGTGAGGAATCATGAGCCCAAGGGGCTCCAGTCAGTGCCGCCATTTCAGATATTTGTGCTCATACCAACATCTGAAATTCAGGTTTCACTCAGTTCCCTGATGTCCCCAAGGCCTCTGTTTTAATGGAACCAGCAAGTGTGGGCACAAGTGAGCTGCTCATTGGTTGCTGAACACATCCTTGGACAGGCCTCACGATGGGAGCTGCTGAGACAGAATTGGCACTGAAAGGCCTGTTTGCCAGTAGCTTGGACATGTCCATGGGTGAGTTCCCATTTGAGAAAGTGCCTTTGAGAGCAGGGGCAGAANAATAGCTGGCATCAAGCCAAGATTCACCGGGAGAATGACCAGCCTGGGGACAATTGCTTCTAGAGCCAGGAGAGGACGCAGTATTGTCAGGCTGCTCGTAATTACAGGCAACAGGACTGTGACCACAGATTACTGCCACATGAAGGTCTGGGGCTGAGAGGCCAAANGGCTGGGGCTCAGCCTTCAAGGTCCCACCCAGCAAAAGCTACCTTCTAGTTGCACTGACTGGTGCCCAGAACCTGTCATCCTTGCTCTCAGCTGGCTCCCATGGCCTTGCATGTCACCCGTTCTCCAGCCAGAAGCCTGGTCCCCAGCATGAGGTCAGTTAACCTTTTTTGGCTGTGGCTGCCACACCTGCCTGCCAGGCTCTTGGCCAAGCCTCAGCTCCTGAAGCCACNGGAAGCTGCGATGATCTGCATCTGTGGCTAGACAGACAGGGAGTCGGCCCAGGTAAACGAGCAGGGCTCAGACAGGCTGCACAGAGCTGAATCCCACTGGCAAGTGAGCTGGGTTCTCTGAGCCTCAGGATCCTCCTTGAACTGGCAAAAGCAACAGAAACTTAAGGATTAGAGATCATCCCAGGCACAGTGCTCTGGCAGCTAGGTGCTTAGAGTACTGCAGGGTTCCCAAATTCCTAAAGCTATCAACAGCCTCACAGGGTGTCCAGCAAGGACAGACTTGCATGGAGACTGAGGAGGATAGCAAGGGTGGTTGGCATGGCAAGGGTGCTAGGAATAGGAGGTAGAAATACCTGAGGGATGAAGCCCTAAGAGCAACAGGCACAGATCTACACACACACACACACACACACCATGAGGTGGTGGTCACTTTCCCACAGACACTTCCTTGACTCCCCCAATGTCCTGGGATCTCACCTCTGTCCTCTCTGGCTCTGCCCCAAGAGGCTGCTGAAGGGGACAGCACCACCCTCCTGCAGCAGGAAGTCAGGTTTCCCACAGCAGCCTGGGTTCACAGAAAGGTGGAAACANCAATCTGAATTAGGCCTGGGAACCCAGTGTAGTAGAAGAGGTGAGCTGCAGACACTGTACTTGGGTGGAAGTTTATTTACAAGAGAGCACTGTCTCACTTCTGTACCTCTATCTCCTCTCCTGTCTCCCCTCAGTTCAGTGACCATCTTATATGCTGCTCCAGCCCTTTGTGCCCAGGTCTCTTGTGGTAAGGGGTGGGTACTCATAGAGTCCCCCCACCCTGCCCACTATCTCCATTCCTAGACAAAACAGGCCAAAGCAAAGGGACACAGGCTGCTGGTAATGGGGCCTTCTGCTGGGTTAGACCAAGGAGTCTGGAAGGTAGTGCCAATAGGATGAGTGGCAGAGGTGGCCCTGTGTCTGCACATGCCTGGTCCCTAGTCCCGCCCGCCTCTCTGGGCTTGTTGGGGAGGCTAGAGGATGAGTGGCAGCCAAACCTTGGTCAGGGAAGGGAGGGGCCCCACCTGAGACAGGAAACACAGACCAGCAGAGGCAAGAATAAAGCTAAACAAGCATCACCTAGGTAATAGAGCTCTGCTAGCTGTGAGTGTGCACACATGTGCACATGAGTGGGACTTTTGACCTGATTTTGAGAGATACAATGGCTGACATGTTTCCTACNGGCTCCCACTTTGGTCATCCATGATTCCTTATAGTGTGCTGTGGTGACACTGCCTGTGAAAACATCACAATGAAGGTGAAGTACCCTCAGACAAACAGGACAGGAACCTTGCCCAGGCCTTCCGAGACTCAGGAGCCCATGGAGAAAACTGTTACCCTTGGGAAACAGTCCCACTGACCTCAAGGTCTCAGGTTGGGAAGAGGCTGCCCCCATACTGTCTGACCTACCTCTGCCCTCACCATGGAACTTGTTTCACATTATGCAGACTCATTTCTCTTACCAGGGGGCTAGACACCAAATAGAATTGTCTGTCCCAGCTCTTCTATTACCCACTGTGTGCCCAGGCTGGTGGCTCCTATGGGCATGGACAGAATCTGGGCTGCATCTGCCTGTTTGGTCACAGCTTTGCCTCTATTAAATGAACAGAACCAACCTGTCCTATGCAGAAAAGATCGAAGTGTCCAGGAGAAGTCAGAGATTGGGTCCTGGCTCTGCCCTGCAGAAGCCCCCCACAGCATGTGGTTCCAGGGGCTTAGCCTGGGAACTCACCTTAGCCCTCAGCTGTCCCTTTAGCACTGCTGGGATGGCTCAAACTGAAAAAGTTTTAATGTCCTGGGACACCAAAGCCAACTCCAGGCAAATAAATGACCCTGAAATCAGGCATGGGACAGGGCTATCTGATGAAAAAAAGGGGTACAACAGCAATAGTAGTGGGGGGACCCCAATCTGTGTACCTCAAGCTGTCTCTTTCTGGAACCTAACACACTGANGATGTCTGCCTGGCACAGCACCTGGTGCTGACTACACACCAACCGAATCCTGGAATAAACACATGGATGTTGTATAATGTGGGGTCCTTGGGGTCCCACATTGCCCTCAGCTCCCTGCCCCCAGCAGGCCATCTTCTCTGAGACATCACTACCACTATCCAACTTAAAGCTGATGCCAGAATGAAGGCAGAGCCTGGCCTAGGCCCTGGACTCACACATATACCTGGAAAGGGATGGAACAGGCCTAGTGGGATGGGGTCACACAGTCCCCTAATCCCAAACAGGGTAGTATACTTGGAGAGCTGGAGGCCAGGGGGATGTGAGGGTGATGGTAACAGTGTGGCTTGAGCAGTGTAAGGGCCAATGGCCTTCCTGCTGAATGANGTCAGGGACTTAAGGCTACAGACCTCACCAGGCCTAATAGCCAGCCTCAAGCTCATGGGAATCTGCTGCTGAGCACCATGGCCCCAGGAAGGAGGGCTGGCTCATCTGGTGTCCTTCAGTGTTCCTGCTATGGGATGCAGGCGTGGGGAGGCTGTTTACTCCCAGCCTGTTTTCCACTACTGTTCAGGCACAGCCAAGGCCTAGCCCTAGAACTAGGCACAGACCTGCAGGGCTGCTGTGTCAGCGGCTTGTCTGGGATGGTGCAGAACCACTGGGAAGTGCCCTTGAGCAGACACCTAGAAAAGCTGGACAATGAAATCAAATCCTTGGAGGCCTTGTAATGTGCATTCTATGGTAAGTGATGACACGCTATTCAAATTGAGAGCAGACTCTGGAGTAAGGGNGGCAGCTCCCCTGTAGACCTGAGCATGTTTGTCAGTTGGCATTCAGAAGTTCCAGTCCAGGGACAGGCTGGGTCCTGACTCCGTAATGAGGACAGAACAGTGAACAGCTGAGGGTGCTAAAAGTCTTTGAGAACTGTTGAGCCCATGTCAAAAACCCTCAGGGAAAAAAGCCGGATGCTCATCTATGAGAACTCTTCTCTGCCTGGCTCCTCAGCTGAGAACTCGAGCTGCCTCAGTGCCGCTTCCCCAGTTTCTGCTGCATGGCCACGAGCGAGTTGTTTTGTTTGCTCTCCACTGGGCTACTCCAGTTGTCTCTGACGGACATTGTGAGTGCCATTCCATTTGCTATTCATTTGCTATTTATCTGCTACTTGCTACTTCATATGCTCACCCAAAACCAAAAGCATGGCTACCATAGGTCATTCTCCCGAAGGGAGAGAACAGGCCTTTGCAAGAAATAATAAAAAGCAGGAGGGACCTTGTAAAGAGCTTTGGTGACTCCTCCTCTGCAGGCTTTGGTTAATCTTCTGAAGGTGCTGCATTAATAGGAGGTGTGACCATAAATATGGCTTGGCCTACAGCAAGTCCCCATCTGCACCGGCAGCCCTTTCCCCACATAAAGCTGCTCCAATTTACTTCCCACCAAGTGACAGGATGGTGGCTGTCCTTTCCCCCCAATGCCTGAACTCTGTCTCTGGAGTCCAGCAGGACAGACAAGTGTAAGGGGAGACCCCAAAACTCAAAGCCAAGGCCTCCATCCTCCTTGCTGAACCCACCTGGACATGGAGGTACATGGGAAAGGGCTCCAGTCTAAGCAGCTGGCAAACAGGCTCTCTTCCAAGGGGAGCTACTGTGTCCTTCCTCCAGGGCAGGCAGGTAGTCTCCCCAGTTCTAGGTGGCTACCATTCCTCTTCCACAGGTGAGAAGCCTACAGAGGTATCCAGGTGGCAGACTCAAGCAGGGAAGCCTGATCCAGCTGTCCCAGAGCTAACTCATCCCTCAGTGTGCTTGTCTGGTCTGCCAGAGCCTCGGAATAGTACCCAAACCAATCACCTTCGTCCCTCTGTTAGGTCTGAGCACAATACTCCACCTTGTGGCTGCAATGGCTCTGGAGGAGTGACATGGTGCCTTGGCTGTGGAAGTCTTCCAAATGGGACCAGAGGCACCACAGGCCCAGATGGTCTGGCCCAGGGAGTGAGCCTTGTGAACCAGACATTCAGAGGGGCTGATGTCACCCAGGGCCTTTGGTTGAGTGGCCCTCTAGAACAAAGGAGATGAGAACTGGCCAGCTTTTCCTCCCCACACGGCTGTGATTGGGTCTGCCTTTTGCTGAAGTCTGGGAAAGGCTCTGGGGAGCCCAGGAGGCGGGGAGCAGGTCTCAGAGGTCCAAAATGCAACATCAGAGGCACCACACCTGTCAACTGAGGTCCTGGCTGGGGACTTGGGGTCCTGGGTCCATGCACAGGCTCTTTCTTCACACAGCTGCTAGGGAGGGTCAGCAGAAGACAGGCCTAGCAGTGGGAGCAGCTATTCTCACTATTCTGAGGCTTCCCTGGGGTCTCTCCTTTGCCTAGCAGCCAGCAGGAGACTGTCAAATGTTTTCAAGGCTTTTGAAGTTGAAGGAGATGCTGACCAGGGCCTGCTCTACTGAGCCCTCTTTTGGCTAAGGGACTAGAAAACCATCAGCACCTCCCCACCCCAGAATGCAATTCAAATCCAGCAGTCTTCTTGGTATGTCACCACAAGGCTGTGAGTGCACTGGCAAGCACTGGGCAAGCAGCAGCCAAACCCCCTTTCCAATGTGTACCAAGTCATTCATTTATTTCAAGATGTGCACACTCAAGCTGGCCGGGACAGCTCACAGCCCCTAGGTATGTATAGGTCCTTCAATGGCTTGGGCTACACACAACTTCATCGCCAACGCAGCACACACACACGCGATAGAACAGGAAGCCTACAAACCCCAAGCCACTCCGAGAAAATGAGGGAGGAGAGGGGTGCTAATGCAGCATCCGTGGGAAAATGAATGCACACAGAGGGACGGACGAGGGAGGAAGGCAAGCTAGCTTCAATCTCGTCACCGCGATCTCATTTCCGTGGGGATGGTCAGGGGATTGAGTTCAACAGGTCCTTTAGGAAGCCCTCTGGATCGGTGACTTCTGACAGAAGACCTGGAAGACAGAGACAGAGTGGGAGTGGGAGTAGGAGTGGCATACAGGGCCTTCAGCTCCACTGAGTCACAGACACCTCATTCACGTACAGAACATACCGCGCCAAGTATGCTCCGATGTGACCACTTGCTGGATTCCAGCAATGGTGGGGAGGTGATCACTATGCGTGTGACAAACACTCTGCTCCAGAAGTGGGTGCCACCAGAGACAATGCGCCAAGGCCAGTTTGAATTCCCTGGAGCCGAGGATTTCAACCTGTCCAGGGGCCACTGAAGGGGCTGTAACCACAACCACAATTCTGAGGTTGTTTTTGACGGGCTCTCTGATTGCAGACTGGCCTCAAACTCACTATGTAGCTGAGGATTTCCTTTGAACTTCTGTGCTACCACACCTGACATACTTGGTGCTGGGACTGAACCCAGTGCTTCATGTACACTAGGCAAGCACTCTTTTAAGTTGAGCTATACCCCTCACCCCAGAGCAATCTGTGTGTGTGAAGATCGTGTGTCTTTCTCCATTGCTCTCACCATACTTTCTAAGATAGGTTCTTAGAGTTTGCTGGCTGGCTAGACTGGCAGGCCNCCAGNCTCAGAGGGGATCCTACCACCTGTAACCTCCAGTGCTGGAGTTATACCCACACCTGGCTTTTATGGGGTACTGGGGATCAGAACTCAGGTCCTCATACTTGCACAATAGACCATACATAGCTGAGCCATTTCCCCAGTCCCTGCAAGTGATTTCTGATGGGAGCATGCCATCTCCTCAGTCATTGTCATCATCTTAAATTGACCAAAGAAAGGCAAATGCCAAATGGTCTTGTGGGCTGGAAAGGCAGAACAGGACATCAACCTCNGGGTTCTTCTGAGCTTCAATCTCACCACACCCCTGGATTCCTAAGTAAGCTGCCAAGCACAGGGGCTCCATTTCTTCAGTTCTCAGAAAGAGACAGCAGGGAGCCCTTCTTGCCTGCCATGGAGATAAACGGAGGTCTTCGTGGTGGAAGAACCCAGTGCATCCTCTACACCANGTCCCCGGCCAGGTACCTGACCTCCTCAACAGTGCAGAAGAGACACTGAAGCCTTGAGTTAAACATGAGCATCCAAACAAGTTAGCTCCAAGCATCTGCAGTAAGAGGCAAAGCAGTACCTTCTCTTGAAAGGTGTTTTATTTTTTTAATTTGAACAGGGCATGTCTGATGTCCTGGCAGTTTAAAGGTCTGAAATAAGGTGTAAAAGCCTGGCCTCACAGAAGAGGCTGCTGCTGCGGCTGCTGCCAACGCCTGCCCAGGTGCCAGGCCTGGAGGCAGGTGAGTCTTCCACCCCTGCCCACCTCTTCTCACTAGCTCTGACTTTCATGGTCACTTTGACAGTCTCATGTGACAAGCATAGGGCTTGGCACTGAGAACACAGCTCTGTGCTCTTGGTCAGGATTACCTCTGAGGCAAATAGTAGCCTGCTGCCTAAACAGCCAGGCTGGGAAGACACGGGTGGGAAGATCAAGGAGCTATGAAGTAAGAAACAGAGACAAGCAAGGGAGTATGTGGCAGCTCAGACAGCAAGGCCAGAGACACCATCCCAGGGCAGAGCCCCCACTGGGCCATGAAGAAGGGCTGCCCACTGAGTGCCTAGTACTGGGCAAACAGAAGAACACATGCAGACAGGATCCCAGGCCTTTAGTGGGTCTCCTTTCCAAAGGACAGAAAGATAAGAGGGAATGTTAACAGAAGTGTTCACTTGGCAACAGAGCCTGGGGGGACTCTCCCTTGCATCTGTACACAATCCCCCAGAGTGAACACCAGGAAGCTGAGAAGCAGGGAGCCAGCTAACAAACAGGAGCTGGCCAGGGCCGCTTCCTCTGCTTTGGCTTAGCAGCTCTCCTCTCTCAGACAGCACCAGTGGAGGGCTGTGACACAACCTCTTGTCTGGGACCCAAGAGGTGTCATTTGTAATCCTAGGGTGATTTTCCCAGGCCTCAGCTCAAGTCATGCCCCTTCCTATGACTTTTCAGATATGAAACCCAGGAAGTTTCAAAGTATTTGCAATTAAGTGACCAATCTGTACAAATAATGTGTAGATGGGAGAGAATAGACGAGTTCTGGGAGCTGTGGCACAACTGCTCAGATGTTGCCCTTCNTGTGTCTACTCCAAGGTGCTCCCTGCTGACTGTCTCCACCTACTTCACGACTATGAGAGCCTTCTACACCTGCCCAGGCAGCTGTGAGGCTAGGAAGACAAGGGACCTTTCTCCTGTTAAGTCTGAGCTGTCACTAAAAGTCAGAACCCGAAGGAGCTTGCCTCTTCTGTGCTACCCATATCCACCTAACTTCCAGTCTCCATAACAGCACCAACAGAATGAGGCTAAGCAGAGTAGCCTGGAACCCTGAGCTCATGTACTGGGGGGCCANAGGCACTAGTGTGTGCTGCACTGAAGCTCTCATCTGTGGGTTGATTTTTTTTGGAGACAGGTTTCTCAATATAGCCCTGGCTGTCCCTGAAACTTTATGTAGACCAGACTTGCTTCGAACTCAGAGATCCACCTGCCTCTGCCTGAGAGTTGGGATTAAAGGCATGTGCCACTACACCCAGCAAGTGGGCGGTTTGAATGAACACTTCTATGACTGGAGGTGGCTACTGTGTGCCTATTTCCTCTGCTCTGTGAAGATGAAGGTAATGGCAAGTTCCACTGAGACAGACTTGGGCTCCGCCCCAGAGAAAACTGCACTGACCTGCTGCGTCGAGGAACTCAGAGAAGGTCTCCACTGGCATGAACTCCTCCTGGAAGGTTTTCAGGGCTTTGTCGGCAGCTTCGTAGATGGGCATGTCATTGTGGCGGATGTACTCGGCCAGAGAGCAGGACCAGCCGCCCTCTGTGTTACTGGTGGGCACCTTCTATAAAAACCAGTGGGACATAGGGCCAGTGAATAACTGAATGCAGCTGGCTTTCTGTCTCCATCTCAGCCCTGTGGAGAGCCCACCCAACATGTACCAGAGTCTTCCTGGAAGCAAGGAGGCCCTACTTCCAGGGCCCACTGGCCTTAGTTACCTTCCACAGGCCCCCCTTGTTTCTGCAATGTTCTACACGGACCCACAATTTTAACAAGGGACTTGCCCACACCTGCATTTCCAAAACCAAGATGACTGTCATCTCTGACTGNACCACTCCACTCATGATCACCTGACACAACAACCCTCCTAAGATGTGTGGACCCAAGTAGATAGGAAGCAAGACATTCTCTAACTGGGGCTATGTAGGGCAAATTCACAAAGAGCAAAGTGCTACCCATGAGCAACAACATGAGTGGGAAGGCTGTCAGTGTGCTTAGAGGTCATTGCTTGGAGGGTGCATGACAAAGTGTCTTCGGCAGCCAACAGCTGGGTGTGCAGGTCTGAGCTGAGGGTGCTCACCTCTCCCCAAGTGGAGACCTTTAGCTTTTCAAGGGCAAAGCACCCAAAGCTAGTGAGGAGCCTCAGAATGTGGCCACCAATGGGGTTTGGGCAAGGATGCACACATCCCACATCTCTTTGAACTGGCTGAGCCCCGAAGGCTTCCTTACCTTAAACATGTTGTAAATGAGATCAACAAGAGCCCAGAAGAGCAGGGAAGAACGGTAGACAGAATAGTCCTTCACTGCCTTGTCTGTTAGCCTGGAAAAGCAGAGCAAAGACGTCTGTGAGGACCCTGCAGAGATGGGACACAGTACTTGGGGACTGAGAGTGAACAGAAGCTGCTGCACATGGCTGAGTGAAGAACAGTTGTGGGCAGAGAACCTGGAAGCCCTGGCTCCCAGGGACACTGCATGAACTCCACCTGACAGTCTTAGCACTTTTCTAAATTGGAGTAACAGGAACAGGGAGATGTAGGTAAATGGCACTCAAAAGTTCTAACTTAAGCACAAGGATTCCCATGCTCCCTTGTACTCTGCCCCCCCCACAACCTCCCAAATGTAATGGCGCCTAACAATGAAGAAGGAAAATCAAGGTTCTAACTCAGGTTTTACCTGCCACCAGGAGAAATCTATTAGCCAGCCAAATCAGCCAAACATGTGCTCTGCAGAAAACCAGCAAGCTGGTAGAAAATCAGTGTTGAGCAAACCGTGATGTCTAGGACTTCCCAGGCAACCACCCAATACCTCCCAAATCCTAGGGTAATTTCAGAGCCACTCACACACCCCTTTGTCTCTAACAAGTGTCGTTAGCACCTGAGTGACCTGACACAGGCTTGAAGGCCAGCAAGTGCCTGGGAACACTGGGGACGCCTCTATCAAGGACACCTGTGGAGGATAAACCCCTTGTAAGGGATAATCCCACTGGACTCTGAAGGATCAGAATGCCCAGCACAAGGGGAGATCTCATTCATGGCTGTGGAAAGTAAAGGCCAGATGAGCCCCTGTCATGACTTAAGTCAAATTCTACATCTCCCAACACTCTGGTATATATCCTATGACCAAAAGACAAGTAGCAGAGTGCTCAGCATCAACTACTCATTTAGTTTAGGGCTTGCCTACCATGAGAGAGACCAGCGACAACTGCCTTCAGCAGCCGTTTAACTCACAAAGTTAACTCACAAAGTCAAGCCTGTTGGCATGTGCTACCTGTAGCTTCTGCTATGTTCCCTCTTGCCCACCAGCTTGGGAGGTGGGAGGTGGGGGCATGGCACAGCTGTCAATGGTACTTAAGATGAGCCTGAGGGTAAGGACAACTGTTCAAATACCAAGTAAGGTTCCAGTGAAAGCCTAGGCAACTTCTAGGCTAAAATATCTGCTTAATCTATTTTGTTGAATGTTAAACATGCAGAAGTCATTAGCTTCTCTTGAGCTATTTGTTTATATACCCTCTCCTCTCTCCTCTCTCTCTCTCTCTCTCTCTCTCTCTGTGTGTGTTGTCGGGAATTGAACGTGGGGCCTCACACATGCTCGGCAAGTGCTCTACCACCAAGCTATATAGCCCCAGCCCTTTAAGCTATGGTTCTGTGTGTCTGCTACTGCTTCCTACCCCCAAATGTACAGACTTCAGACAGAACCTGCTGCCAGTGATGGCACCGAACCCCAGAATGAGTGACACCTTCTACATGCCCTTGACTGAAAGGCCTCTCCTTCAAAGGTGTCCCAATCCTGGGCAAGCCCTCAGCACCTTTTCTAGTCTGTCTGACAAACAGCAGGCTTGGAACCTGGACCACAGCCGGGCTTGGCCCTCACTGTGGTTGTCCTGCTTTGGTAAGCATGAGTCTTGGGTGACCCTGCCCAGCTTAATTATTTACAGCTAATTAGAAAAGGTGACTAAACTGCTACATAGAAAATGGCCATGCATGAATGCAGCTCAAGCTGGATTTCCTAATTAAGCCATGACCATATCAGCTTTTCCTTAATTTCTGGAACAGGAATGAGTTTCACTCTTGGCTGAAAGAACAGCTTGGGTGGGCTCAGCCTCTACCCCATGTGGAAGCCTGCCTGATAAGTGGCCATCTGTGTGCTATGAATGCAATTCCTGTCTCACTTAACAACTTCAGCATCTGAAGACCTAACTTTTGATTTCAAGCAGCTAGTTAACTATTAACACTAGGGCTCTTGGGATGTCCTGGACATGACGTGTTTGGAATGGGGCAGGAACCTAACAACTCACTCCTTCCCACTTGGCCCAAATAGGCTTCTATTGGCTAGACTCAACAGGACAGCAGCAAACTGGTCATTCTGGGGTCACGAAGTGCCAGAGCTAATAGAGGTAAAGCCTCAGGTGGGCCAACTCAGGTACTACTGTCCCACAGGGCATGTTATCACTATGGTTGGAAGGGAGACTCCTTCTGCTCCCTTCCTGGCCTCTAAGAGTGGTAATGAGTCTAAGCTAATGAGTTCAGAGCTACAGCAGGACTACACAGGGACACCTGATCCTCCACTGGCAAAATAAAGCTACCAAGCCACAGGCTGTGGTGCAGCTTCCCAGGGTGGGCAGGAACTATTCAGGGCCACCATCAACCCAAGTAGTGAGTGGCTGAGTCGATTCTGTGTGCTGTAACCACTGGAATATTGTCAAAGAGCTTGGGGGGAAGGCTCTGACTTCACTTGTAGATGGCTCTTTCAGATAATCCCCATCTGACCCCAACTACAATGCAAAGTCAAGAAAACAAGGACCACTTTCTTCACGTGCTCCTTGGTTGTGCACACAGGACTGCAAAGAGGGTCTAGGAGGCCTGAGGAAGGTGGGGCAGACGAGACGGGAAGAAAGGAAGACAAGCTTTTAGTCACTGGACAAGAAATCCCCAGCCCCAGCCACAGCCCCAGCCCCAGCTGCAATGAAACCTCCCTAGTTTATACCAAAGCCTGCAGAGCCAGAAAGTCTGGCTCCCTGGCTTAGCCTCGCTGCTGGTCCTAACTGCCTCACCAGCCATATCCTCCGAGGCCTGGTTGTCTTCCTTTCTGAATTTTCTACAGATGGAAACCCAAGATTCACCTTTTCAGTAGCTCAACACAAGAAGACCCAGAAGGGCTCAAGCAACTGTCAACCACCAGTCTAGACTTTTAGGGTGACGACTGCAGCCAGAGTCTACAGCCAAGTCAAATGAGCACACCTTCAACAGGTACATACACATCACATGACTGAGAGCTTGGAAACACCGGGAAGACACTAAATGTAGCAGCTCCCCAAAGCAGGCACTGACCTGGTGGCTCCTCCTGGAGCCACTGCCCGGGCATGCGAGGCCACCAGCAGCCTGCGTAGGATCTCCACACGCGTGGCTCTCCACTGCTCAGGGGGTAAGACATGCAGGGCCAAGACAGTGAAGTAGTGGGGCCCGTCCACATCGAAGGCGCTCTCTGCCCACTTCTCCTTGGGCTGCTCCAGGAAGCCTTGGAGGTTCTTCTCCTCCCTGGACGTTGCTCGGGTTCTGGAGGAAAAGAATTCAGATGGCAGCGGGGAAGGGGTAGGGCTAACCAAGATGGCACTAGACAGTCTTCTGGGCTTGTACTTTCTCCCACTCCCTCCTAGCAACTCAAGCCTTCTACCATCTCAGGTCCGTGACTGTGTTACTTCAACACAGTCCCCAACACCTCCTGGCCCTTGGACAGGGCATGGTTACCAACTCTCCAATGTGGACTTGTCGTAATTTTTCTAGAAGCCCAGGGAAGGGAAGCCAGTAAGCACTAGAGTGGAAGAGTGGGTTGCCTGACATGGTCAACAGCCCACCTTCTCTTTGAATCCTATTATGAGGATGTGGTCTGTACTGCATGTGCCCCCGGCACCCAGGCTCCCTGTTTGGACTGTTTGNGCGTGGCCTGTCTTCCCTCCCTATCATCAGCAATTTCTTCCACATGGGCAGCTCCTGCTTCCCTGAACTGTGTGCCGAAGACCACAGCACACTGACTGCCAGGCATCACTCTCAGGGCTGCACACGGCTCATCTCATGTAAGAGGCATAAGAAGCCCAGGAGACAAGAACCGCCTGTCCAACTGTACAGGAGAGCAAGCTACAGTACTAAGATCTAAGCACCATGCCAAGCAAAGACTAGACTGAGACCTTGGGCCTGGTTCTCGAGCCTGTCATCAATCAACTCTATCCCTTTCTCATGACAAGGTCTTGCCAATTGCCAGGACCCACACAAAGAGGCCAAGAATCCATCACTATCTCTATAATCTACTGGTGCTCATTTATGAGGGAAAACAAAACATCACCCAAAAACCCAGTGTCCAGGCTGCAGGTAGCATGGCCATAGTCACTGGCTAGAGGGATGCAGGAGGATGGTACAAAGATACCCTGCTTCTTTTTGCTCCTACAAAATGGACAAGCCCAGACTCAATTGGAGCCCTACCTAGCTCTCCACCCCTGTGGGAACCTCAGACTTCTGGCCATGGCAGGCTCTTCTCAGGCTCGGGTTTGGCTCACTAGTATAGCACACTTGCCTTTGTGTGTAAATGTCTATCAGAGACCCAACTGCCTTATGACCAAGCTCATGCCACTGTCCAATGGCTAGCAAAGGAAGCAGCCTGTGGCTGAAGAAGGAGGCCCTGCCTACCCAAGGATACTACAACAGAGCCGACCTCTGAAGTCATCAGTTCCATCTGGCTGGGTCAACCCTGGGAAGCGTTTTCTTCACTGGGTCTCTGCCTGAGCAGTCCACTCTAGCTGCCAAGAGGCATGTCTCTGCAAAACCCACAGCCTTTGTCAGGGCCCTAAGAACACTGGCAATTAGCACTGCTGGGGCCTGCAAGCAGGGTCCAGACAGTGGAAGGTCTGTGCTGTTGGCAATGCCAGGTGTCTCTTCTGTCAGCCAGGGCGTTTGGCAGATGATGTCATGTGCTATGAAGAGCCCTGCCCTGAGATTTAACAATGAAGCCTGCAGTCTCAAGGTCAGACTTTATCTCACAAGGAAAAGGGAGGAAGAGAAAACAAACTGACAGGGAAAGGACAAGAGCCTTGGTACCTCAACAGCATGGTAGCTGCTACGCCCAGCCTTCCCATGGCTACCAGCTCTACCTCCTAAAGCCATGGATCTTGGGGAGAAGGGTCTGCAGGCAGGTCTGCACCCAGCCAGATAAAACCCAAGAGCGTAGGCACAGAAATATCTTAATGTGCGTCTAAGCCTGGCTGTGAGTGGGACGGCTTCTGTCCCCTCAGAGGCCTCTTTAACGCCCCATTTCCAGCCCCACAGACACAAACAGCTCTTTCTTCCTGGTCACATTCTTGTTCAGTTGCTTTCCCAATATTCAACACCCCCTCTTTCTTGCCAAAAGCACGACTGACAGACTAATAAAGCCAGTGTTCCCTCATGTAGCAGCCTCAATCCCATGGGAAGCCTACAGCTGTACTGGCTGTGTGCTTAGACTAACGACATGATGTGACTCTCATCCATGGTCCCTCATTTGAGTTTGAGAAGTGGAAGAAGCAGCTTCTTCATCCCTGCTCCCTCCGAAGGCCAGCCCAAGACCAGAGCCCCTAGCTACCCACAGTAGGGATGGGGCAGCCCTGGGAAGGAAGTCACCCACACTGCTGTATTCTGTGCAACCCTCAAAACAGTGGATTAAAAATTTCTCCTCAGTAAAGGCTGGGGGATCTAGCTAAGCAGAAAGGGACAGGGAGTGTCAGCCAGGGTAGCATCCGGGGCCATAAGATACTGACGTGTTCAGGACGTAAAGCACGGTGTGAATGATGTACGGGATCAGGTGGATGTTGCTCTCCCGGCCGCCCCCACCAGTGTCTGCACTGAATGACTGCTCCATGGCAAAGCGCAGGAAGAGCAGTTTGATGTCATGAATGTTGAGTTGGTACGTGGGTTCCCGCTGGCCCGTACACTCCTGGAGGTAAGTGTTGTGCCTAGGGAGAAGCAGAGCCAACATGACATGGAAGCCAGACTCCTGGTAAAAGCTTGGGGTGGAGTGCAGAGCTCTCCTGGTCACCCCCGCCTGCTGACTGCAGAGGTCAAGTGGGGGCTGTCAGGACAGATCCTAGGACGCTGCTGCTGCTGCTGCTGCTGCTGCTGCTGCTGCTGCTGCTGCTGTGACTGCACGTGATGCTCTCAATGTGGGCAAGCAACCACCACTTTGGGGGCTCATTTCTTAACTGACAGATGTCATGGCCACAGGTGATGACACACTGTGGAGAAATGTGAACTCACTCATTCTGGTGACAAGGTGATTTATCCTTAAGAATGATCTTTTCACCCTCCAATATGGTGTGCTTTTTTTTTTTTTCTTCCTAAATCCATATACAATTGGTTCTCCTCTTATTAACTGAATGGCCCTGGGTAAAATACTCCACCTATGCCCCAGTTTATTCATGTGTGCAGCAGGAACACATAGCACACAGCTGAGGATGCTATCCACCATCACTCTGTCATCATTACTGTCAAGAGTCTGGTGGACTAAGTACCTTATATCCTGGGCTTTAGACCAGGACTCCACAAAGCCTCCTAAACACACAAGGACCCTAGAGAAGCTTCAGCTATTATAGTCTAGTATGTGGGAACAGAGAGGCCTTAGAAGGAACTCCTACCCCATCCCCAGGTAGTTTCATAATTTAAACACCAGAGCCATAGACCATAGAAGTGAACTCTGGGAGATTCTGGACCTAAGGACTAAGTCAGAGGTCCTGGGTGTAACAGGAAGAGAGCTAATAAGAAATTTTTCATGGAACCCAAGAAACCAAGGATGCTGGTTTCACCTCAGCAGGTCACTTTAGCCAACTCTATTCTTCAGCCCTATCTGCTCAGAACAGCTCTGTGGTCAGCAAACACAGAGAGACATGGATGTTCAATGAAGTGTCCAGGAGATGGCATCACCAGGGGATGGTCTAAAAGCTGATTTCTTCCATCTCCTGGAAACTGCCCCCTTTCTGCTATGAAAACACTCAACACTCACCTTGCTAAGCAAGTGGCAAAAGCTGATTCAGGGACGTGAGGGCCCCAGACTGGAAGGAGCCCATTGCACTTCGTGTTGGCATTCTGCAGGGCGGCACTCTCCCATTCTTCCCGGCCTCTAGCCAATCTGGATGGGGACAGGGAGGAGAGCAGGGACAAGTAACTGCTGGGATTAATCTGGTAATGAGGCACCTGAGTGCTGAGGGCTTGCTAACACTAGCCATGGCCTTTGGGAGAGAATTAGCCATTTGTAAACTCTATAAGTAAATGTTTGCTTCATTAATTCAGTCAAGCAGGACTGCTTCCACTAGCCCTGACCCAATTCAGTCAAGCAGGACTGCTTCCACTAGCCCTGACCCAATTCAGTCAAGCAGGACTGCTTCCACTAGCCCTGACCAAGGCCAAACATCCAAAGCCAAGCACAGTTTCTCATATGGTAAGTACAGTTCATGGGGTCTATGAGGGCTAAGGTAGACTAGANACCCTACTGCTTGGAGATAAGAAAAGCAGCAGCCCCAGCAGCCTAGGGCCCACTCATTTGAAGCAATACAGGTCCAGGCTGGCTGGAGCCACTCTGCAAGAGCCAACACCTACCTGACAGCAGCTAGGTGACAGTCATAGTGCACAATGTTGAAATGGGACACAGTACTGTATCCCTGCTGTTTCCGGGGCTTGTTCTCCATCTCCTCCAAAGCTACCCGCTTGGTGAAGGTGTAAATGCCTAAGACCTTTGTGGGCTGCAAAGACAACACAGAAGTGGGGGTGGGCGGGGTGAGGAGAAATTCCCAGCCAAACTGTGCAAGGAGCTGACAAGATATGGGGATCTGAGTATCTCCTTTCAGATGAGTTTCAGATGGGAAAATAGTCACACCCGGGGTGAGCATCATTTGCTGCCACAAACTCATGTAAGGCTCAATTCCTCGGGTCAGTACTGAAAGGATGTCTAAGAGGCGACTAGGTCGTGACAGCCCCATTGTGGGGTTAACAGAAACCTAGCAGATCCCAGGGTCCCACTCTTGAACTTCTAGAACTATGAGCTCAAAAAACTTGTGTGTGTATGTGTGGTCCTAGGAATGGGAGCTAAGGCCTTGTGCATGGCAGGCAAACATCCTACCACTGAACTACACCCCCAGCCCCAAACCTCTGTTCTTATAATTCTGGGGAGGGGGGGCAGGGCGGACTGCAGAGATCCAAGCCTAGGCCATCTCTGTCTGTGTGCTTTATCTACCTAAAAGGGAAATACACAGTGTCTCCATGGCCACATGCTTCACAAAGCTGTCAGGTAGCTACACCAACCAGGACACTGGTCCTTCCACAGCCTAGGAGCAAAGTGAGACTAGGAAGAGGCCTCTCCTGGTACTATCAGAAAGCAAACAGGCCACCATCCCACTGCTCCTTCCAGGTGTCACCTCACTTGGACACACTTAGAAAGTGGGGCTCTAATCGCTCATAGTTGTCCTGAACTGAAGCAATGCAGTATAACCTGAAGTTCCCAGGCCTGGGGTCAGCAGAACCTCAGCTGGAATTCTGGCTTTGCCACATGCCCTTTGCATTCCTACCCATCAACTGGGGCCTTTAACAGGGTTTAAAGACAAGTGCCCTGGCATTGATAGAGAATGCCAAAAGGTGGTCTCTTCAGGTGCCAACAATGCTCATGCTCAGAGTTCAGTTTGCCTCCCTGCCGACAAGGCTAGGANCTGGCCCTTGTGTCAGTTCCCCAAANCACAAGCCTATCTCAGTACAAAATGGCTTGCAGGAGACCAGCATGTCTAGACACAGAGCCAGGCTGTGCTACCAACAGCCAGAGCGTGTGCAGCCACGTGCTGTCTAGCAGCCCTACCTGGAACTTGTACCCCTCCCTGCAGATGCAGCATGTGAGGCCTGGCTCTTCTATCAGCTCTTCCATCTGCTTCAGGAGCGCAGTCTTGGTCACCACCTGGCCCTTTTCGTTTGTCTAGAGGGGAACACAGGCAGCATGTCATAAGAGGATTCCCACATGCCTTCTCACCCTGGCTTGAGGTAACCACACATAGACATAAAGGGATGATAGGTGGAGAGGAGAGCCCTTCTGCTGTGTAGAGAGGGGTGGAACTAGGGCCTTGTCAGCCTCAGCAAGTGGCAAGCGCTCTCCCACTAAGCTACACACCTGCCNTCTCCACTGCCTTCTATTGAGGGAAAGCCCGGGATTCGATGAGGAGCCATCAAAGCAGAAGACACCAAGCAGTGGGAAGCTGGCACGCTGCCATGTCGCCACTTGTTACCAAAAAGACCCTTAGTCTGTGCCAGCCCCACTACTTCTCAGTTGCCAAGGGCCGCTATGTTCTGATCATTTACTGTTCCCAGCAAGTGTCAAACTGCTGACACACGAGTTTGCTTGTTAAGACGAGGCTCTTCCAGGGCCACCATTTCCTCCGAAGTAGGACAACAGTGCCCTTTGTGTTGATCAGACCCTGTTCAAAGTCCCGTACANGCTTAGTAGCTATGTTCCATGGCTTCACTTTCTTTATCTGGACATGGGTGTAACGATGTCAAGCCACAGGGCCACTTGAAGGTTTAAATATATCTTATATATGAGGTTCCTGCAGTGTCTGGCATGCAGCAAATCCTGGATATACAGTAATTAGTATCTCCACTTTTACTGTTTGCATGAACCCGCCAGGTCACTGTACTCCAAGTCCCCAAGTGTGGTATGGCAGTAGCCATATCTGGAAGTGCCCAGCATACTACCTCTGCCTTTCCCCCTGTGCAGCCCTCACACACCCTGCCCAGCTCCTCTAGGAAGCACATTTGTCTGCCTGGGGGGAACCTTGTCCACAATGGAGACTTAGAGGCTTTACCGTCATGCCCAGAGTGCCCAGAGCCTTCTGCCTCATGGCCATGGCCATGCGCTTCTTCTCTGCCCGGGTCTCCCTGCGGGCCGCATCAATCTTCTTGTTCACATCAGGGTGTTCTCGCAGGGCTTCCAGCAGGTTCTCAGCCAGGGTCCCAATGCCCTCATCACTGGACACCTGCTCTAGTTTATGCAGGTTTGTGATGGAGTCCGTTCCAATCAGAACCTATACAAAGAGAACCAGTAAAACGTATGTATCTAGTTACAGAGGCAGACTTCCACCAAGGCTCAGTCAAAGCCTTTGACCATTAGTCAGCATGCACAACCTGTCCAGTTACGGAGGGAGCCTGTCACCCAGGCCCAGTCAATACTTCACAATCAGCCCAAGTACACAAGCTTGTGTCACTGGCTTCTCAGAGGTCAGAGCCTGAGATTCTCCACTGCAAAAGATGCAACTGAGAGGTTTGGCTTTGCCAGTGACCTCTAACTAATTACTCCACTCATTAGTATGGACTCAAAATGGAACAGTGTCCAGGCAGCTGTAAGGATGGAAAGTAGGACAGCATGTGAAGGAAGTACTGTGCTTGGGAAGGGGAATCTGAAGAGAGCTGCTCCTGCTAAAAACAGTGGGAGCACCGGGCAGGGTCTGTGGAGGAGGAGCACCCCGGGCAGAAGCCCTGAATTCACAGCAACTCCTTAAGTTCTGCTTATGGGTATCTGCAGCCTTCAAAGCAGTGGCAACCCTCCCAGTCTACAAGATACCAGAGGCAAAACTCCAGCATGTGAACTGGAGATGACAAAAAGTTAAACAGCTATCAACCCTGTGCTTGGCAAGGCTGGCTTCAGGCCCCTGTGGCACCATGTGATGGGAGTTGAGGCAGGTGCAGTGGTCAAAGGCCTCCAGGTAAGCTCGGTGGGTGGTCTCACGGCATCACTGAAAGCCTTACCATCACAAGTTAGCAGTGGGGTTTACTATATGTGTGATGAAAAACTGAAAACAACAGAGCCAATTTGAGAGGGGAAAGCTTGAGATGCTTGCTTCAGATCACTCACTAACTTGTAAATCCACCCTCACTATAGGAACACTGCAAACCCATACCTCAGCAAAAATGCATGTTATCTCATGCCTCATGTTCCTAAATGCTGAGTGAGCCCATGTTTAAAACCTAGCAAACTTTTCCACAGGTACCCACACCCACACTCAACACCCTCAGTGTTTACTGTGAGTGTGCATGCGCATACACGGACAGACGTGTGTGAAGTAGCAGTAGGAAAACCATAAGATCTTGTCCACACGAAGCTCACACAAACAGGAAGGGTGGCCTACACATGCAGGACCTGTTTACCATCCCTCTTCTCTCTAGCCTCAACTTCGTCCATCTCCTCTGATGGTATAACCATCAATTCCCTTCATCACTGAACCAAAAGACTGGGCAGAGTTCTAAAGTAACCAGGCCTTTCTGTCTCCAAATCCCAGTTAAATCCCTCCCAGGTCTCTGCTGAGCCCATTCACTAAATTGCTCGAGCCACCACTGGCCATTCATTCTCCTGGATCATGACAAAAGCCCAGCACACATTCATCATCTTTCTAACTTCTTACAGCATGCATGGCACTGCCCTTGGAGGAAGATCCATGCCCTAAGCTGAGTATGGTAGTGCACACCTGTGATTAGAGCACTTAGGAGCTAAGGCAGGAGAACTGCTGGAGTTTGAGGGTAGCCTGAGCTTCATAGGGAAGACTTGGCCAGCTAGGGCTGCACAGTAAGATGTGTGAAGAGGCCAGGCAGTGATGGCGCGTGCCTTTAATCCCAGCACTCGGGAGGCAGAGGCAGATAGATCTCTGTGAGTTTGAGGCCAGCCTGGGCTACCGAGAGAGTCTTGAAAAAACAAAACAAAACAAAACAAAACAAAACAAAGATGTGTGAAGAGCCAACACATTTGGCCAAATCACAGCTGTTCCTTGGTATCCTACGCAAAATACAGCCGTTACAACAAAGTGGAAACAATGTGTACAAAATCTTACCAGAAAGGCATATCAACTGTGGCTATCTACTGGACTGAGACAAAGTCTAGTAATAATAGAGATTTCAGTAAGACCTTCACTGTATATGACTGAGTCACTACACTTGAGGTGAGTTTTCAGAACAGGCTGCCAAACGAGAATGCAGAACTAGACTCAATGCAGAATGTTTTAAAAGCAAANTAATTAACACTATGGATTCTCAAAACTTGGCATTAATACCTTATACCAGCCTTACACCATCCACCTAGAAAATGGCAAGACACAAGAGCATTTCATGCAAAAGACACAGACAAAGCACAGGCAAGGCAGTGTAGCATCATTAACCATCAGGGAAACGCAAGTCAAAACCACAGCCAGGCACCACCGCACTAACTAGTGTGGCTNGGGTAAAAATAGCNAGCAAGTGCGGCAAAGACAAGAGAAGTGGGCCATTCATGCACTGCTGCCAGAAATGTAAAGCGGGTCCGCTACTCCAGGAGAGACTGGCGGCTTATTTTTATAATTGGTGTGTGTGATATGTCCACGTGAGTGTAGGCACGTGTGTGGAGGGCAGAGGAAGACTGTCCGAGCCAGTTCTCTCCCTCCACTCTTGTATGGACTCTGGAATGTAACTCAGAAGGTCAGGCTGGCATGGAAAGTGTTTTTACTACTTACTGAGCCACACTGCTGGTCTGGCAGCTTCCTATAAACTAAACATGTAAGTACTACCCCATCAGCAACTACCCACCAGCTACTACCCCCACTAGCTACACACTCTTGGGCATGAGCCCTAGAAAATAAAAACATTCAAACAAAACCTGCTCCTGAATTTCACAACAGCTTGGTAAGTAATGTCCCAAATGGAAAATGACTAGTTGTCCTTTAACAGGTGGATGGTTACAGACTGGGATGGATCTCTATGGTAGGACACCACTCAGCAATAGAAAGGACACAAAACATGCACAATGAGCCAGAAGAATCTTCAGAAAATCCCCAGGTTACATATTCCATGGGTCTACCTTTATGACATGGAGAATGGAGAAATGGAGAGCTTAGCAGGGGTCTATGGGAGGGGCACAGAGGAATGTGGACACTATGGAAGGGCAGAAGAGGGACTCAGTACCATGGTCACCATTGGTTTTAACATACGCTGAAGTTCAGCAAGATGTTTCTCCAATGAATCACTGCCCAGGAATAGCTATCTAAAATGGGGCAGAAAGAAAACTTGCAGCCCATGTCATCCGTGTGGGGTAGGTGAGGAGCCGTAAGTGGTTACCAACAGTGCAGAGATCAGGAGTGGGCTGCAAAGTTGTCAGCTGTCTGAGGCAGAGCAGAAAACAGTGGTGATGGCGTTTCAACAACTAAGTGACTGAACTGGCCAGCAATCTGAACTGTCAGCNAGAACTCTCAAATCAACTGCAGTATGCTGTGCACTGCTAAGACAGTGTGGAACTCACCCTGCACACAGGGAACTAGAGGAGCTGAGAGTTCCTATCCTAGAAGCCTCATGCAACAGGGTAAGCCACATTATGGGTGACTTGCTGGTTGTACACAGATTGTTTATGACTCCCTTCTGTTACCTGTCCTGTCCGGAGAATGACATGCTGGTCACTCACCTGGGTGGCAGGGTGTTGCATGGCCAATCCCCGAAGAAGCCTCAAAATAAACGGCAGAGCAGGGCGAGACAGAAACTTTTTCCAGATGTCAGCATCCAAGCTGCAGAACAGACAAGGGCACGTGAGCAGCCAGGAAGCAATGCTGACAATCTGCTGCTGAGCCTGGCTTGTTCAAACAGGATCCTTCGAGGATGTAATGAGGCATCACTAAGGGCAAACCCAGCTGAGAAGCAGATAAAGATGAGCACTTGAACAGAAGCAGAAAAGCCCCAGGAATATGCAGTGGCCAAGTGGCCCCTGGACAGGTCCCTGAAGGGGGAGAGGCACAGGGCACAGAGCACACAGGAAGCACCACACTAAGATGTTGAGAAAAAGGGCCATGTATGAAGAGGGGGCACAAAGCCTCAGGGAGGGCAGGGCATCTTACTTCTTGGCACTGGGGATGTGCTTTTTCATGTAGTCTAGAGCATTCTGGGTGATTCCCTTCTGCAGGATGAGATCCTTCAGCTGGTGCCCATTGCTGTTGTTCTTGATACCAGCGGCAATTTTGCAGAAACAATCCAGGAAGACTTTGTCATCCCCACTGTGATCTTCATCGTACCTAGGAGAGCATAAAAAGTCCCAGTATGAAGGCACAGCTCACGTCACCCTCCTGGGTAACAACCAGGTGAACCATCCAGAGGATCCAGTCTAAACTCCTACAGGGTTAGGAGAGCTCAGACCAGGACCTGCCACTCTCCCCTTGCCTACCCTGTGTCCAAGCTTGCACTGTTCTTTTGCATCCTCAGGCTTTTGCAAATGCAGCTCCCTCCACCTTGTCATGACTTTCCCCCTCTCATTCCCTTCCCGTACTACTTTAATATAATGTGATTGGGTGACTGCCACCCCGCTAGACAAAGCCCCTTAAATTCCAGATCACAGACACAAAACACTCAACAAAAATCCAGGTGACTCTTGCTCAGCCTTACAAAGCTAGCTTGGGATTTCTGTGGGCACTTCCCCCAGGCTTGCTGTATCAAACTCCAGGCTCATACTTATCAAAGCTGCAGTATGGCTTGAACCGCTCCACTAGGATCTGCATCTTCTCCACCTCTCCAAAGGACAGGTACGGGATGATACGCAGCAGGCCCTGGAGCACACTAGGGTTGGAGCGGACAAAGGTGCTGTTGATCTGGTCCAAAAGCATCACCAGTTGATCCTTGTCACCCGTCAGGAGGAGGTTGCCCTGCAACAGAAGAGGATGGAAGTCAGGATGGGGGCTGTAGCCAAGAACTGACCCCCAAAGTCAGCCACTCTCATGAGACAGTGCTTGCTGGGGAACAACAAGCTGCCTGGGTTTCCACTGATAAGCTTCCAAGCTGCTGTGATGTCTCTCAAGTGGCCAACAGTGCAACATCCTGGTCCACAGGAGAATGGAGACTGCTAGACACTCCTGGAGGCACAGGCCTAGCCCAATCGCCAACCCCAGAGGGTAGGAAGTCCAGGTGCAGACAGGAGACTGCAGTGGGTTGATGTCAGCCCTAGATCTGACTGCACCAGTCAGATCCTCTTTCAACTGTCAAGTGAAGAGCTGAACTACGGCACTGCCTATTGTCCAGATCATGCCTGGGCTCCAGGAATGAGCACCTTCAGACTGAAGGAACATCCTTGGCAGCTTTGTTTCCCCTGAATGCAAAGGTCTCAGGCTCAGCACAATGACATCACCCTCAGTAGAGCCTGGTCATTCCTAACATGAGCGAGTTCAGCCATTCTGGGTTGAGCTCAGCTAGCTCCAGACGAGCCCACTGCTGGTTCCCAGTGTCTATAGACAGAGGGAACAGGCCCCACTCACCTTGTCCTCACTCAGGGGCTCTGCATTGGACTCATCTAGAATGATCTCCATGATGCTCAGCACCTGCTCAGCCACAGCTGCTCCTCCGCTGTCTTTGCTCTCTTGTTCAGCTACCAGAGCCTGAAGGAGGAGACCCAGCAACTCTCAGGATACAACCACAGTCACTCCTTGCTGGTGACCTCTACTGCCTTCCATGGTCTTAAAGCACAGTGTGTGTGTGTGTGTGTGTGTGTGTGTGTGTGTGCGCGAGAGAGAGAGAGAGAGAGAGAGAGAGAGAGAGAGAGAGAGAGAATGAGAGCGAGTGTGAACAGAAATGTGATGTTCTGCCTCATTCTTGGGTGCCCTGAGGAGAGAGAGGCACTACTTTCTTTCAGTGTTGGGTCCGTTCTATAGACTTCTGCTCCTGGTTTTGAATCTGCACTCAGCAAAGGGACAGGAAGCTCTGAGGTGTCATGAGAGCAGCATGACTGTGAGCCATCAGGAGAAGAGAGTGGAAGGACCAGGCCTATAGCTGCAACCTCTCACTCAGGACTGCCAACCCCCGTCTTCATCATCTGTGGCCTGCACTCTTACCAAGTTTAAAGTCCCCAGCATGACATTCAGCGTGTTCATTTCCAGCTTGACCAGCTGTTGCCGGTTGACTTTCACCTTCACGCAGTAACTAAACAGCTTTAGCAGCACCTGAGAAGGGAAGCCAGTTCAGGCCCATGAGAGCACCCACGTGTGTAAAATGTGCAAGCATGAGTGTTGAAGAGGTATCCACAGAAAAGTGTCTAAGAGGACATCTCAATTAGCAGGTACTCTTCTTGAAGTGCAAGAAGAGGTGATCCTTAAATGGCATAGTCTGGTGGCTGGGCTCTCAAACCAGGTTGGCATCTTAAGTGGCAACATTCTCCAGAGTTCCCTCTACTCCCCCTACGTGATAGCAGTCACAGTGGCTCTTAATAGATTAGGTAATGTCCCACCACCAGGTTTTTAGGTGGAGTAGGCCAGGAGGAAAGCAGTGGGAAACTTAGATGTCAAAGGTTTGGGAAAACCACTTCCTTCACTGGCTTGCACTGGTCTTTGCTGCACCACACTGCCCTCTAGTGTCAAGTGGCTCAATGACCACAGCTCTGTGTATTGCCCACAACTCACAGTTAGGAGGTGGCGTCCCTGCTTAAAATCTTTGATTCCTGCCAGTCTGTTAAGCATGCATTCCAGACCCCCACATTGGGCCATCACACCGGCCATTTTGTAGACTTCTTCCTCATCTTCCTCTTCATCTGGGAGAAAGGGAAACGAGGAGGAGAGAAACTGAAAAGGGAAGTGAAAGGATCAAAAGGCACAACCCTCCCCTAGGCTGANAAGGTGGCTCTTTCCCGACCTGCACTAAAAGTCATTACTGTGACCTCTATGCACTTATTCCNATAGGAGCCTTGCTCAAAGTTTAAACCAATTAACGTTTTCTGCTATTACAAGAAAGTACAAGCAAACACCTTTTCAACTTTTTCAACAGAACAGAGACCTAGGGCAGAAAGAAATCTGAACTCAAATCTGCTAACAACATCTTTTCCTTAACAGCTTGAATATTTTCATCTCAATAGGTATCTGAATCAGGCCATGGATGCCTGTCTTTCTCCCCTACAACTCCACCAAGGCCCCTCCCTGACCCCACATGATTTGTTGGCTCCTCTGTCAGCTCCTTACCTGTGGTGGAGTCCAGGGACTCGATGAACTCCTCAGTTGCATCACCTAGAAGCCCCCGCATTCGATAAACAATCCTCATGGGCTCTCCCTAAGCAGAGAAATTTGGAGAGGTAGACTTAAAAACAAGCCAAGAAAAAAGGTAAGCCTTCACCCTTGGACTTGTTCAATGCCTTGATGATAACAAGATGGGGACTCCAAAGCAGCCTATAATTCACTTAGATGGAAGACACTCATTTTGTTCAGTGTCTGCTGCGGGCCTGGCACTGCACTGCGAATGCTGCAGAGACTCAATCCTAGTTGATGTCATTANAACGCTAGGTAAGCACTCCGACAACTAGTCCTCAAGTGCCGAGTCCTGTGCTGACTAGGCCTGTTAGACAAGGTTGGACAGCATGCTTGCCTAGGCTAGAAGTGGAGGCCCATCTCAGGAGGAGCTCTCTCTCCCCACTGGGGCCCACAACCCAAAGGACCAGGACAAACAAGTGTATCTGGACCAAAGAGTTTGGTTCAAGTTTCAGGAACCGAGAGCAGGCATACCAGATTTCCTATGGACACGGTCTTCATTTACCACACAATAGAAAGAGTTCATCCCAATCACCAAACTGACACCCACAGCCTGGAAGAGTTGGGATGGAGCTGCTGGGACAGTCCTCCCGTGCTGGGCATCATGCTGGGGACCCCAGAGGTCCAGCCTCAGTTCAGAGGTAAGAAGCAAAGGTGGAAGGTCACTCATGTCTCCTTGAAGCTACCTGACCTACATTTAGCTAAATGCCTCCCAAGCTGACAAAATGATAGATTTTCTTCATACCCAGAAAGGAAGTAAAGCTACAGTGGCTACACATGGGCCATGATTAACAGCAGTTCCACNCAGTCAGTCCTTAAGGCAGAAAAGCCTGCCCACCCACAGCTCCTGAAGAGAAAGTAAGTAAGCACATACCTCATTCGTGGTACACCAGACCTTCTTGTAAACCTCTGCCACAGGAAGGTCCAGACTGATAATTTTATTGTTCACTAGGAGCTGAAAGTAGAGTGGATTAGTACAAGTAACTGTATGCAACTCCACATCCAGATTGAAGGTGCCTAGGTAAGGGCTCAGGGCTCAGGGCTCATGGGCTACGCTTGTCACTCATCNCAGGGCTCTGTTAACACTTACGCTCTAGGGAAAATGTATGTGTGTACAACGCCCAGCATTTTGTACACAACGTTAAGGACAAAGACCCTTGACCCACCATGGACTCCAGCTTTCACCTGACTGAAGACCTTTGATCTTGAGTCCATTTCAGCCCAGAAAAACCACCTTTGCCTTTAGTCACACAGAGGGTACCACCAGACTTGAGAAGTCGTATGCCAGAAGCACAAGGCTCAGGGTGTTAACAAGGGCTATGACCCATGTACTGGAGTCAAAACACCAGGATTTCTGGGGTTCCACCAACCTGGAACTTCTAGAAAACTCTGCCAGAAGCAACAGTAACAAAATCCTACCATCACTCCAAACAACAACCATCAAGCTCTCTCCTGTTTCACTCCAGGAACTGGACAGAGCCCTCCATGGGTCACTGACTTTACCAGCAGGAGAGGCAGAAGATGGGACCATTAGCCCCACTTTACAGACTAACTTCCTACCTACTCACAAGAAGCTCACAGGAAAACACCCAGGTGCNACCCAGCCCATGCTGCTGGTGAGTGACCAGCACAGCCTCTTACCTCCATTCCACTGTCATCCTCCAGAAGAGCCACCAGGTCACAGTCCTGGCAAATCTTGTTCTTTATGTCCCTCATAAGAGGCCCAATGCCTGGCTCATTGCTGCTATACGGGTTTCCAGGCATCCTGCCCTGTAGAAAGTCTTCTTGCTGGGGATCCTTCTCCAGGGTCACAAAGAACTCAGTGACTTCATTCTCCTCCTAAAGGACAGAAAGAGGGATGTGTCAGAAAGGACAGCACAAAAGATTTATAGCACTGACTTGCTCTGTGGGCATCAGGAGTCGTGGGGAGCAACAAGCACAGTGCTTACAGGGTAGATGATGCTGCACAGCCTCTCAAAGATGAACACAGGAGTCCGGTAGTCATCCAGATTGTAGCGCTTGGCTGTCTCAATGCACACAGCCATGAAGGCCTTGGTTTCGGACTCTGTACCTGCCGAAAGCATAGTGGCCCAGTGAGTTAGGAAAATGCATCAGCCACATGAACCGAGCTGAAGCAATGAAACACCATCGCCGCCAGGTATTTTCTGCCTGGTAGGTTTCTGAATGCTCTACGAGGTAACATCAGTAGTTCCTATTGAGAAGTCCTACATCCCAAATGATGTAGGCAGCACGGTTAGCTGTGTGTTTTTCTGCTCTCTTTGGGAGCACAACTTCCCTCATTTGACCTAGCATCCCTTCCCCAAACAGGTTCTCAAAAGCACCACACGACTTCCCTCTTAGTTAGTCGGGCTGATGAGGTTCGCTAACTGAACTCCCCATACCTGACACTTGAAAACAACTTCAAATATCAGTGAACTATTACACCAGTGAAGATGAAAAGCCCACAGAAGAAGTTAAGGTCCCAGAGAGAAGCAATCACAGCAGTTTGGGTCTTAAGCTTTAGTTTCCATGGCCTGTCAGGATCCGAGTGCTGGTTCCAGCTGAGATGGGGCGATAGCAGGAAGTACCCTGTACCCCTCTGGCCACCCACACCTGGTCCCTCAGCAGCACAGCTACTCTCTTGGTGTGAAGATCAACTAGAAACCACTTTCTCTTTTCTCTATCCATACAACTGAAAGCAAACTGTTCTTTAAATAATGGTCCCACCGAGAGAAGATGAGCTTGCACAGGGTCTAAATAATGCTCTTATTCTCTGCTTTTATTGATTTTTACTAATGTCTGTGTGTGGGTCTGTGGGTCTGTATGTGCATGTGTTTGAAGTACAAGCACCTTCAGAGGCCAGAAGAGGATGCTGGATTCCTTGGGAGTGGAGTTATAGGTGGTTGTAAGCTGTGCTGATCCTAACTCAGATCCCCTGTAAGAGCACTTAAGCGCTCAGCATTCTCCAGCTCCTCTCTTAGTGGGTTTTTTGGTTGTTTTGTTTTTGTTTCTGTTCTTTGAGACAGGGTTTCTCTGTGTAGCCCTGGCTGTCCTGGAACTCGCTCTGTAGACCAGGCTGGCCTCGAACTCAGAGATCCGCCTGCCTCTGCTTCCCCAGTGCTGGGATTAAAGAAATGTGCCACCACTGCTCACCTTCTCTTAGTTTTATGATGCAGGGTTTTGTCATGTAGCCCAGGCCAATCCTCCTGCCTCAACCTCCCAAGTGCCAGATATAAGGCAGGTGCCATCATTCCTGGATTCTAAAAAATTTCTACAATAAACTTCAGAAATAGTAAGTCACCACCCAAATCATAAAATATCAGTTTAAGAACACCATCTGGGAAGCAGAGAGGCAAACATCAGAAATGGANCACAGGAACTTTCAACTTAAGAGTGATCAGGCACAAATATGCTTCATAAACTTCAAGATTATGAGAAAGTTAAGAAATGGGAAGCCTCAGCCAGGCAGTGGTGGTGCATGCCTTTAATCCCAGCACTCTGCAGGCCTCAGTGAGTTCGAGGCCAGCCCGGGCTACACAGAGAAACTCTTGTCTTCCTTCTTGAACGCCATACCCCACCCCCCAAAGAAAGAAATGGAAAGTGTCTTGGCTACCAAATCTAGAGCTCTAAGAATTTAACAGTAGTGTACCAGGATAAACAGTGCAGAAGACAGATAGGGCAGAGCTGCACAAGAAAAAGGTAGCGAGAACACAGCAAGATCACTGACATACACAATGAGAATATTCAAGGTGACTGAAGACACCAGCCTGAGACCTCNAACCCTTCCTTCCCTCTGAGCTCAACCCAGGAAAAGTACACACGAGCCCAGCTCTTGGACTGTAACACTGAGCACCACAGTGCTCTTGAGANGGGCTTCTCTCCCCAAATGGGAGATTCGTCACCCTTCCTCTGGTACTATGGCACTGAAAGACAATGCACATGTGCACCTCACCAGCTTCAAGCTGCCAGGTGGGGTTACCTGTGGTCATGTCCTCCAGCATCTCCAACAGCATGTCCTGTGTCTCGTCAATGAGCTTGGTCCTCTGCAACACTAGCTTCCGCAAGCACAGGTACCCATTCAGCACAGTGCCCACCAGGCGGCTCTTAAAATGCCTTTTGATAGACTCCACCTCTACAAAGGAGGAGAGAAGGCCTGCAGGGACAGGAAAACCTGCTGTAAGATCTCTGGAAGAGAACACGGAAGGCCTGTGCCATCCAAAGAAAGGAGAAAATAAAAAAAGCAAGGAAAATCTTCCTTTGTAAATGGCGCAGAGCAGATGCTCAGTGAGCCAAACACCCAGCAGTGAAGAGCTTAGAAGAGCAGGCCCATCTATGAGGAGAAAAGTCCCAGAGAGGAGTCATCCAGCACCCAGGAGCAGAGGCTCAGGCCTAAAGCATACCCAAGACACCCAAGGGAAGGGCTGGGTGGCTCTCTACCTGTAAGACTTTTGAGGGCATAGCCCTGCTGCAGGTCTGTGCTCAGGGTGGCCTCCTCCAGGGCCAGCAAGCGGGCGATTTCCTAAACAGGATGACAAGCACAGTGTGATGTGGGCCACCTCCACCGCCATCCCATGATGTGGCACAAGCCAGAGGTGCTCAAAAGTCACATGTTCGCTCTAATCCTCAAAAAATGCCTTTCCAAGAAGCCAAAGATGGCGGAAATACTGCTGAGGAACTGTTTAACCCTGAAACACATGAAATGCCCCCAAGAGAGACTGCCTCGGCCATTCTAGTTACAGTAAAGTCTGGAAAACAATTCTTTTCACCAAATGCNTCTTCTCAAAAACAAGAACCTGACAAAGCTCCTTTCCAAGTAGAGACAGAACTGGAGAGAGACAGATCAATCACCTTGGTGATGAGGTTGCCCACGTAGGGCAGGACTCCCCGAGCAGCCAGGTAGACTTTCCAGTGACATGAAGCGATAAGCTTCTGGTAGAGGGCCAGGTACTCTGCAGCACACTCTCCAGCTACACTCAGCTCGTCCAGGTAACTGCACCAGAGACAGGGCGCCCTTAGAGACCAACACCGAAGAGCCCAGTAGCTCCCTCCTCTGTATCTACTGTTCAGCCTCTCTCCCTCCTCCTCCTCCTCCTCTTCCTCCTCGAGGTAGATGGGAGTTCATCTGAGAAACCTCACACTTCCCTCACTGAAAGGATTCACAACACTTCAGGGAATGGCTGCCAAGCCTCTGAGCATGTGTCTCCATGCTCACTGTCCAAAGACTGCAGAGGACGAGTGACATTTATGNCTGTGCTCAGAGGCTCTCAACAAATACCCACTGCTGNTTGACCACTAATACCCCTAAAGCTCTGTCTGGCTTCTGTGACAGGAACCAAGATGATTATATACCACTCAGGGGTGCCTCTCAACCCTGATTTGTGTGTGTATTCACCAGAGAACGAGGAAAAGGCTTTCAACTATGCTAACCACTGTCCCCACATACCCCCACATGGTACCTGGTGAGGAGGTCAAGGACCTGCTGCTTGCGGCTGGGAACAGTAGCAAGGGCTTCCACGATGGTACATGCTGCCTGCCGTGCTGCTTGTGTTGCTGGGGTAAAGAGTACCTGCCAGACACAGGAGAGGAAATGGGGCTGGCTCAGAGGCTACCCTGTTTTTCTAGGCCCAGAGCATGAGCTGACTTCCACCCATCCAGAATTCTGGAAATCTATCTGGGCACAGTGAAGGGTCCACACCACTAGTTAACCCAGTATCCAGTGGCTGCAGACTGAGAAAGGCTGATAAAGAGCTTTCCTGCTTCACAGAAACTTCTCCAAGCAACTTGGAGAACACATCTGTCCCTAGTTAGCATTAACTGTCAACTTGACAAAGCCCAGAATTACCTCAAAAGAGCCTCAATTGAGTAACTGACTTTATGAGGTTGGCCTGTGAGCATGCCTGTGAGGGACTGTCTTGATTATTAATTGCTACAGGAGGGCAAAGCACGCTGCGGGTGGCACCATCCCCAGGCAGGTGGTCCTGGGCTATATATAAGAAAGCTAGCTAAGGATGAGCCTGCAAGCAAGCCAACCAGCAAAGAGTGTTCCCCCACGGTTTCTGCTTCAAGTTTCTGCCCTGGGTTTCTGCCCTGACTTCCGTCAATGATGGACTATGACCTGGATGTACAATCCAAATAAATCTGTTCTTTCTCAAGTTGCTTCTGGTCAGTGTTTTATCACAGCAACAGAAGAGACACTAGAACAGTACCAAACGTGAACGAGGGAGGAGAAATCAACTAAGCGTTCTTGTTGGCCGGCCCTTGAGAGTTCTTTCTTGGGGATACCTGTCAGTGGGGTAACTAGCTCAGCGTAAGCTGAACATCTCTTGCTTAGCAACATAAGAAAGAACGACTTTTTTGAGGGGAGGGGTGGGAGGGAGGGGTGGCTCGAGACAAGCTCTCACTATGTAGTCTTGGCTGGCCTGGAACTTGCTATGCAGACCAGGCTGGCCTCAAACTTTTTTCAGATCCATCTGCATGTGCCTCCAGGGTGCTGGGATCAAGGCCTGACTATGAAGTTAATTCTTTAAAACCCAGCCAGAAGGAGGGAGAAAACAGTGGACCTCAATATCAGAAGGCAGCAAGGGGTACGCATGCAGACGCTGGTTTGCTCCTCTGAAGGAATGGAGTGGGAAGTCAGAGAGCACAAANGGCAGAGGACAGCTCTGTGTCAACCTGTACCTAGTGGTGGCTGTATTCAAGAACTTCTTTTTGAAAGGAAGTGCACAACAGTCAATGGACAGCAGAGAAAGCAGGNCAGAAAACGGCAGATGGTGGGCACTCACCTGCCGCAGCCAGTTGTTGTGGCCCAGCTTGAGGTCAAGAGGGGTGGTCCTCTTCCCCCGCCGGCTCAGGAACTGTTTCCACCTCCACACATACTTCTCAGTCAAATAGAGACGGTGGAGCTCTGACTTGCTGGGGGACTTCCCGTTGCCATCTACCCCTGCAAGGCAAAGATGGCAGGCAGGGTAAGTAGGAAAGCACAGAGGAAGCAGGGGCTGTTGAGAGTGGCAGGAGGGAAGAGACACACCTCTGATAGGCAGGCACTTCTTCCAGGCTTCGTAAGATGCCTTGGGATCTCTCTTGAGCCACAACTGTGCTTGGGCATGGATCTCATTGCAGTATGGCTTCACCGTGGTAAGGGCCTCAACAGGGACGTCCTGGGTAAGGGAGCAGAACAAGGTGAGAGGTCGCCTGCACACCTGGGCCCCAGCTTGGAATGGCACTGACATGCAAAAACAACACAAAGCCCTGCTGCCCCAATATGGATTCTTGCTAAACCTATCTACACCAAAGTGAGGAATGCCATCTCCATGCTGATGTTGAGGCCACAGACTTTGAAGTACTACTGGCTTCCTACAGCTGCATACACATGGCTACAGTTACTAGTCAAGGAAAGTAGAGTTTTACTCTCCACTTAATGAAGACTTACTCAAAGGCTTTGTACCCCCTCCCCCCAAAACCCGATGGCACAGTACCTTGTTCTTTTTGCTGGTTGGAGCAGGTGGTTTAATCAGCTTCTGTAAGATTCGCAGGCACATGAGGGTGATATTCTCAACAACCACTGGTGTTTTGATGTTCACAGCCATGAGGAAAAGGCTGAGTGCTGGTGATGAGCAGGAGTCACAATCAGTACACATGGGTCATCTGCCCCAGCAAGGCTGCCCGAGTGTAATCTTCCTTCCACCTCTTGCTCAGGTACCAGAACTGCACCTGTTTTCTGAAAAGTACCCACCCAGATGGTCCCCAAGCTCACCACAGCGTAAGCGGAGTTCCCAGCAGCTGTCTTCCTTGGAGATGGAATCCGTCAGTAGCAGCATCTCATACTGAAGGCTGCTTGCCTGGAAGGCCAACAGGATAAGGGGAGTCAGGGGGTCTTAAGAGTCCAGGGACCAGGGCAAGGTCTAAAAATTCTGATTACAGGACGCCTACTAAAATCTCTAGCCATGGGTTGCCTACCAGGACAAGGAGACATTGGAGACTCGGTGCTATCGGCTCCAGCTGGGACACAAACTCTGCAAACAGGCCACTCCCTCCCACCTCAGTCTCCAACACTGGCCTGGAGAAGAGGCCAGGGACACAGAGGGACCATGAGGGAGAGGTCAGAAAGGACAACTGCTCTGCTCACCAGGTCAGGATTGGCCCAGTGGCCCTTCAGGGCTGTGGAGACTTTGCCAATGATCAGGTCATTCATTTGCTGGGTGGCCTCTGGGTTGTCTCTGAGGAAGGAAGGAAGNGTCTTGTTAGTCACAGTGAGCATGCCATGCCCCTCTTCACACCTAGAGGCCCAGAGAAAATGAATGCATGGATGGTGAAGGTTATCTGGCCCTGACTTTTCTACTTCTTCCCAGGAGGAAGACTACATCTTTGATCTTACTGGGTCTATGGTAGAAGGGGATTAACACAGCCCCTTTTCCTAGGGACAGCGATAGAAGGAAGGATGCATTAACGTAGAGAGCCACACTGCAGGTGGCAGGGCCCTAGAAGCTGCTGGTGTCCATCTCCAAAACCCAAGTCCATGCTCAGTGGGCCCCATGTCACTTCCTACACAGCACCCCNCTTCCCACCTATGTTCCTCCTTAATAACATCTGTACTGTTATTAACAACAACAAAATACACTGCACACTGAAAACCCAAATGCTCAGATGGCACTCAGGATCCTCAGGAGCTGCTGTTTCCAAGCGCTAATACTCCTTTCTCTTTACACCACCTGTATCCTTGTGCTCTCTAGCTCTGCCGGCCTCGGAAACTCTTAGCATCCTGGCAGATACCTCTTCTCTCAGCCTCTCTAATAGCTGCTTCCTCACACACAGCCCACAGCCTTGCTTCTAGAAGGCCTGTTCTCATGTACCACCCCTCAGAGAAGCCATCCTACATCTGGGACCGCCAGCCCTGTTCTAGCTGAGTAACCTTATTTTCCAACATATCTGTCATTATTTATTGCAACAATCCCCATCCCAAATGTAAACCACTGCATTCCACAGTGCTTAGCAGCGCCTGCCACTCAAGTGCCCACCGTTCAGTGCATGTTAAATGGGAGTAAACAGCACAGCACGTAAAAGGTATCCAGCACCTAAGATGTTCCAGAATTTACGCCACATAGTAACCAGTCTACACAAAAAGTACAATAATGTGGTTATTTACGCAATTTAAAAAATTTTGTTTTTAACTATGTGTATGCATGTATGACTTCCTGAGGGTTTCTGAAACATGCATACAGTGCCCAAAGAGGCTAGAACAGGATATTGGATCCTCTGAAACTGGAGTTATAGGTAATTGTGAACCACCCAATGTGGGTGCTGGGAACCGAATTCCAGGCCGAGTTTTCTCTCCAGACTCTAATTACTGAATTTTCACCTCTGTCATCACTGTCTTCAAGGTATTTACTATGACTGATATTTTTCAGATGAGTCTTTTGTCCAAGTGCAGTGCACAGTGCCAGATCGAGCCCAATCATTCTGACTGGAGTTTAAGTACTCATCCCTAGGCCCCTCCACTACTTCTTCTTGAGTTCAAATGTTCCTTTACTCACTTATCCTCCCCAGAACAGAAGTTCCCTCAGGACACTCCACCTGAACCAATAGACCACTCACAGGACATACCACCTGAACCAAAAGACCACTCACAGGACACACCTCCTCACCCAATAGACCACTCACAGGACACACCTCATCACCCAATAGACCACTCACAGGACACACCACCTGAACCAAAAGACCACTCACAGTACATACCACCTGAACCAACAGACCACTCATAGGACACACCACCTGACCCAACAGACCACTCACAGGACACATCTCCTGAACCAACGGACCACTCATAGGACACACCACCTGACCCAGCAGACCACTCACAGGACACTCCTCCTGAACCAACAAAGCGCCACCGAGCAGACCACTCAAAGAGCTGACTTTAGTGTTTCCCACATCCACTCACCTACCATCTTCCTTCACTTCCTCTGGGATAAGCCAGCCTACCGCTTGTCTCAACTCTGCACCCCCTAGTGCTAGCACTGCTGCTGCCACAACCCCGGGTCAAGGAGCAAGTTCTGACCTAGTCAGGAGGCACATGAGCTGGCGGACCTCCTCACGAATGGCTGCAGCCCCTCTGCGGAGGTTGTAATCAAAGAGCTCTCGGATGAGGCCCTGGGAGACGAGGATGTGCCTCAGAGCTGGATTGGTGGCCAGGGCCCTCAGTAGTGTGATGCAATGCTCTGTGACAGCTGAGGCACAGCCATAGCACTTGGTGGAGGAGGTGTGGCCACAGCCTAAGACAGACAAAGCACGGTACTGGCTGGCAGTGAACGTGGGCTGCACGGCTGTTCGGGATGACTTTGTGGCTGCTTCTCTTTGCTGGAGATCATATTCTAATAGCTCTTTGCGTGAAGCAAAAACTTTCTAAGAATGGGAAGAAAGAAATTGACCAAGTAAATAAATGAAGGAGAAAGAGCAAACTTGGTTCGCTAAGACTTTACATGTATGATAGAATTTATTCTTCTCAATAACCCTACCACTTCATTATTTTATCCTCACTCAACAGAGGAGGAAACTGGAGCTTACAATGATGNCTTGACCAAGGTCAAGGGCAGAGCTGGAAATCAGACTGACCACAGGCTCGAACTCTTCACTGCCACAAACACTGTCTTTTAAAGGGTTAGAAAGCTGGATCATTTAGCAAAGGTCATCAGCAACTTAGGGAGACAGGGCAACTGGCTGCTCTTCTGGGATGAGGCTCCACTGCTGACGCCCAGCATCCTACCCATGGAAACCATGTGGGAACATTAAAGGAAAACATGGCCCACCTTGGCTAACTGCAGCTGAAGAGCCCTGACTCTCCAGCCTGCGAACATGGCGTCCAAGAGGGCGCAGAATCTCAGCACTCACTTTTTTTTTTTTTGGTTTTTGGAGACAGGGTTTCTCTGTGTAGCTTTGGCACCTTTCCTGGAACTCACTCAGTAGCCCAGGCTGGCCTCAAACTCACAAAGATCCGCCTGCCTCTACCTCCAGAGTGCTGGGATTAAAGGCGTGNACCACCACCACCCGGCTCAGCACTCACTTTTAAAAACAGAAACCCCTCTATTAAATAAATTGTCTACTAACGTCCCACCACCATTATGACAATTCTGAATGCAAACAACTCTCTCTGACAAGTGGCCATCACCCTAGAGAGGGAGGAACCACTGGTGCTGCTGAGCCAGTGTTGCCTGCTGGGCGGGGCAAAGGCAACACTAAGAATGGGAGCCCAGCTGGGGTGAGGGCTGCTCTGAAAGCATAAAGCCCCCCTGCAAGCGACTCCCATTCATTCCCTACCTGGATGATTTTGGAGAGCTCATCAAAGGAGTTCTTGCAGTCTCCACAGTACTCCTGAGCCAGCTGCAGAATGTAGCGATTCACACTGGCTGAAGTGGAACTGATGCCCCCTGCTGTTCCGGAGTCTTCCTGCAATCCCAAGAGGTCAAGTGTGAGACTTCTGCCCTAGGGGTGACCTCACCAAGGGCAGCCTTCCACTCCTAACCCAGATGCTCTCCAGTCTGGGACCACCTGTGGCTTTTCTGGAGCTGCTTCGTTCACTTTGCAGAGCAGGTTCTCAAGCTGTGGCCGATGTCCCATGAGCTGATGGTAAACACGGTCAGCTTTGTCCAGAAGTGTGTTGATGTTGGAAACGGCCTAGACCAAAGAGACAGGCATTGAGGGAAGACTTTTCAGCTTTCATTTTCCCTCAGTGGCCCTAACTGCTAGCCACCCACTGAAACATGTCCTCTACACAGACCAGGCATGTGGCTCCACACAACCTATCCTTCACGACAAACCTAGGAGGTGGCACATTATTCTTAATAGCACTGTGCAATGTATATGGACTGGATTCAAACAATTCAGTGCTGAAAAGTAACTCATGGCAGGTCACACAGTCACAAAACAGCACAACTGCTGTGAGAATTTTGTCCTTCTGATCCCAAAAACAAATGTCCCCCTGTCCCCCTGAACAGACACCCCTCTCTCCAATGCCCTTTACCACCAGACCCAGCTGATGTTGACTATCGTCCCCTGGCTCTTTTGTCCTTCTGAATCTGAACTGACCTGCTTCCTTGAGATGCTCATTCTGCACCAACAACACTTCTCCATTGCTAATGCTTGAGGCCAGTGCGCCTTCTGCTACTATGGGCTCTACTCAAAAGCTGGGCCCGTATTTGCTCNTTTTCTCTGAGGCTCGTAAACTATGAGTTGAAGACTCAGTTCACTACACCAGCTCTCCCCAAAGTTCAGAGGCAAGCCATGGTCTGCCTAGGCCAGGTGGCACCTTACCTTCTTTCGATCTTCTTCGTTCTCGATGGGATCCACAGCACAGCAAGGCTTGGCATAAAGCATGAAGTCAAAGCGGGCGTATTTACAGAAGCCACAAGCATTGCAGAGGAAGGGATCCTTTTCATCATAGTTGATGGACCTGAAGAACCAAAGTGGGATCTCAGGTCAGTGGGAGCAGAGGTTTAGGGTGAGAAAACGTNAGCTACAGAAGAGAATGCCGCACACGCTTGCCCTGGATGTGCAGGACAAGTTACCTGCACTTGTGACACTGGTATACATTCTCGCCACAATTGCCACAGACACCTGGGTTGGCGGGAACGGAGGCACTGCAGCGAGGACACTGAAGGGTCTCTGTGGAGGCCTGGTAGTTCTCGTAGAAGTCTGCAAACTCGATCATCAGGTTAGAGGCCACAATGGGCAGAGGCAGGTCAATCTTGACTTCTGTCTGTCCAGGCGTCAGCTGGACTTTCTTGGCTTTGTGCCAGCGAGCTGGCCTAGGAGAGATGACAAAAGCTATGGAGCCGAAGGCTGAAGAGGTGATCCTTAGTGATGAAAGACTGCCGGTTTGAGAAAGCCCACCCCGCAGATTTCCTAAGGCAATTAGGTGGCTAGTCAAAAGAAAAAAAACTCCTTTATGGTTTCCTCTGAAAAAAGTATAAGGCGGAACCCTCTCCAGGGTAGTCGGGTAAGTGTAGTCCTCAAGCCACCATCAAAGAAAGTTCTCTTTGCAACAGACAGAGACCAAGACAGAAAACTACAACAGATCAAATGCAGAGTTGTAGAGCCCAGTCCCAACTGATCCATCTACAATACAAGCCCTGCACCTAAGGCTCAGGAATCATTGCAGAAGGATCCTAAGAGCCACAGCAACAGGAAGTTTGCTGTGAGACTGTATCTCTTAGACACACCAGAGAAGCTACACTCATGGTTTCACTAACATGGCTGCCTAAACACTACCTGAATAGACAATAGCAACAGACATGCTAATGTGGATGGGAGGAAACTCACAAGGCCTCAACTGTAGAACTACAGGCAACTAAGGAATGCTGAGAGCAAGAGAAATAGTCTTCCCCGGGGAAGAGCACACCAACTGGCTATCCAGTATCAAGTGGCAGCCCTGAAACCATTACCAGTGGCTGTGCGTGCTCTCTAGGGGAGAGCCTACCCTGATAGGCAGCAGCCCTTTCAAGAGCAGACCTGCGACCTGAGTCACTGGTTACTGTGAGCTGCCTTCTCCTTTTATGTGCACAGCAGTGCTTGAGCCTTAACAGACCAGTCACATATACCTCTGCTCGGCTGTAACACCCAAGACTTGGACAAAGTGCTTGGTCCCTGTAGAGCCAACACAATNCAGCTAGTACCGCAGGCCTGTGACANGGCTACCACTCCAGATGCTGGCTTACAGGGAGGCAGGCACATGCAGAAATGGAAGAACACGCAGTGGAGAAGACTCAGAGGAATACTTCCTGCTCTGTGAGCAGATGCATGGCTGCTTTGCCCAAAAATGCCAACTACTTTCCAATGCTCAACGTTTTCCATAAGGCAAGAGAACCTGGAGCCCCCTTTTCAATGCCCCCTCCCTGGGCAGGCTGTGAGGAATTTTCATTGCCCCCTAGGGAGCCACTCAATGCCTTTAAAATTCATTCAGTAGGGGGCTAGAGAGACGGCTCAGAGGTTAAGAGCATTGACTGCTCTTCTAGAGGTCCTGAGTTCAATTCCTAGCAACCACATGGTAGCTGACAACCATCTATAATGAGATTTGATGTCCTCTTCTGGCATGCAGGTAAACATGCAGACAGAACACTGTATACATAATAAATAAGATAAACCTTTTAAAAAAAGAAAAGAAAAGAANAAGAAAAATTTATTCAGTCAACAGCCTCAGAAACTGCTGCTTCACTGGTGTCCCTCTGTCAACACTGTTGTGGCTGAGAGGATGCAGAGCCTCTGGGTATGTCTGCCCTGCACNCTATAGGACACAGTTGCACCTGGCAATGCCCATAAAGCCCGTACTTGTTTTTCAACTCCACAATGGCCTGCACAGTTCGGTTGTTGTAGTACAGGTTGATAGTCCGCACCATCTTGGTCCGCTTCAGGTCCCCAATTTTCACTGTCACCTTGCTGATGGTGTGACTGCCAATGAGCTTTACAACTTGCTGGGTGGTGGTGTATCGTGTGTCCACTTTAATGGAAGACAGCTTGATATACTAAACACAAGAGAACACAAAACAGCCTGAGGAGCAGTAGACCATCTACCTTCTTTAAAAGCGGTCAACATAATCCCCTTCTCCACCCACAGCTGAAGTTTCTACTCAAGGTAGCAAGTGTGGCAGGCAAGAATCCACAGTGCCAGGCAGCAACCTGAGGAATCCCTACGTATTAATAACCAATCTTTGGAAACAGGAGCCATAGAGCCAGAAAACCTCAAGACTGTCCGGCTCAAAATATTACTTACACAAAACGGCACCTCGGGATTATTACACACCAAGCAGGGGTCACTCTCCAGGTAATAGCCATCAAACTCCACTAAGCCAGACAAGGTGCTAGGAAGAAACCAGTTTCAGCATCAGCAGAGTTTCCTTCCAGGACCATGCCAAAGCCACCTCCCATTCCCATCATTCCCATTCCCCCTGNGTGAAAAGAAAGATACTACAGCTCAGAAGGACTTCGTAGGCACAGGAAGAAAGGTCAACTAATCGACCTTGGGCGTTTCCTACTTCTGAGCTCATGTCCAAATACAGAAAGGAATTAAAATCTCACTCCGAAGAGTCATGACCAAATTTCCTACTTAAAAATTCCTAAATTAGCCGGGCGATGGTAGTGCATGCCTTTAATCTCAGCACTCAGGAGGTAGAGGCAGGTGGATCTCTGTGAGTTTGAGGCCAGCCTGGGCTACCGAGTGAGTTCCAGGAAAGGCGCCAAAGCTACACAGAGAAACCCTGTCTCGAAAAACGAAAAAAAAAAAAAAAATTCCTAAATTATGTTTAAAATGCTCGTGCTATGTAAATAACACTTAACACAAAGCTGTTTTCTAAAACTCACTACTTAAGGAGCCAGGGAGATGGTTCAGTGGACAATGGACATGGTACTTGACATGTAAGCATGAGAACTGGGGTTCAGATCCCCAGACCCCATATAAGTGCCATGGGTGTACATGGCAACTTGTCTACAATTCCAGCACGTGGGGAGCAGGGACAGGGGATCTAAAGCAAACTGGCCAGACTATCCACATTAGCAAGCTCTGGGCTCAACTGAGAGGCCCTGCCTCAAACAAGATGGAAAGCAACTTAGAGTATTGAGACTCTACACACTGTACATGTGTGCCCACACACGAGAACATAGACACATACCGTACACAAATGCACATTTAAAAACAGTCATTACTAAACCAACATAATAATAAANCATAAACTTAAGCAATGTCTTCTTCTTTTAAAAGTTTCTCTGAGGCTGACAGGATGGTTCAGAGGGTAAAGGGGCTCAAGCCTGGCAATCTGAGTTCAATCCCCAGAATCCACATAAAGGGGAAGGGAAGGGGGGGAACTGACTCCACAGGGCTGACCTCTGACCTCCACATGTGTGTCAGTCACGACATGCAAGCCCCAAGACATCACAGGCACACATGCACGGGGTGGGGGGGTGGGTGGATCCTTTTTCTTTTAATAAAAAAGAAAGACATTTCTGTAAACGTGTTTTATATGGTAAGGTTAAGTTCTTGAAATCGGCCCTTCTGCTATACTGCTCACCCAAGTGAATTTGGCAATTACATCTGCGTGCCTTCCAGAGCCCAAAGGCCTGGGCTCCAGAGGAGAGAGATGAAGGTCAACTAGCTGGGGGGAATCACACCTAAGGGGCACTCAGTTCATGCACAAGCACTAGCAAACAGTACTTCAAACTGTGACTGCTCTTCAAATGGCAGGAAGCGAACAGGGCTCACTTGTAAATGTTGGAGTTGGGATGGTTGGTGAGAATGTGGTTTTGAGTCCTCAGAATCTCCACAGCCTTCTGTGAATACTCCTTCAACTGAAACAGAATTCAGCAAAGAAATATACTGGTTAAAACCCTGAGTCCTGAGCTTGTGAGATGTCTCTGGGGTAGAACTGTTGCCACCAACCCTCGTGATCTGAGTTTGATCCTCAGGACCCACGTGACATGAGAGAATTGACTCCAGCAAGCTGTCCTCTGACCTCCCCGTGTACACCACAGTATGCACCGCTCCCCATCCTCACACATGAATCAATAAAATTATTACAGACATTTTAAGATCTAAATCCTATTGGAAAAAGGCCTGCTTTTGTATTTCTGGCTGCTGGTCCTAACTCCCAATCCGTTAACAGATTCTACCTTCCTCACAAGCATCCACAGCCCTTTGGCACTAGACAGCCTCTGCCATCTGGAGAATGATTATCTCACTCTTACAGAGCAGTCAGCAAGGGGTTATCTAGGTGCAGCAGCACTCCTGGCTCCCAGGCAGGCCTCTCAGCTCTTCTTTCCCAAGCTGACCCAGCTACCTTGCCGTCCCTTATGTGACTTACTTCTCTTCTCAGTCAGCCACTTGCTGCACATGCCATCTACGTACATGGCATTTAGACTGGAGAAAGGTAACAATATTCAACAGTAACAAATGTGACACTAGATAGATTCTAAAAAGATTTCACATGTGGACACTCTCTCTAGATGGCCATAATATTACTCTGCACTCAAGAGAAAAGACTCCATAGGGGTATGGGGGCTTCTCTCTTACCTTCTTCTCTGTCTGTGCAGTTTTCAGGGAGAAATAGCCCAGTAGGTCCACAAACTGGGCAGCCTTCCGACCATATGCTGGGAGTTCCGGCCAGATAGACCACATGAGATCTAGCAAGAGCTCCTGTTGAGCCTTGTTGGAGTTTCTGTAGGTAAACGGCAGCTCTGGTTAGCAGGCAGCCATGAATGAGGCCTCTCACTTACCACCAAGGCCTAAACACTGTGTCTGCACTCTCTCTCTTCCCATATACAGTCATGGGTCAGGCTGCCAGGGTCTTGTGGCTCCTGACGATCCTAGCAGATATGGTACCATCAATTTACCAGCTTCATCCAATCTTACCCCAGAGCACAAGCTGAGCTTTCTTTAGCCAACTATCATTTTAGGAGTTCCTGACCACAACCCTCTGGGTGGAAACTGTCTCCCGCCAAGGACTTATCAGCTACAAAGCAAATAGCTCAACCAAGAGACCTCCAGGGCTTGCAATCAGCACAGATACTGACATAGTGACCATGAGGCATGCAATCTGAACTCAGAGCTACCACAGTACAGGCCTCCGAGCCAGCCCTGGCCCACCTGTAGATATGCAGTGTCAGGCAGTGGGCCTGCCAGCGCACTGAGGAAGAGTTGGACTCCAACAAGAAACAGCGCAGAAACTGGATCAGAGTCTCCTTGTCTGCAAATCTGTTCAGCTGGTTTACCAGAGCCGTGCACAGCTGGTCCTCCTGGCTGCCCGAGCTCTCACCTGCAACACCAGAGCAGGACCAACTCACCCAAAGGCCCAGGGTCTTTCTACTAGGTGGAAAGAAAGGAAATCTATCTGCTCTAAAAGTGTCTGCTAAATGGTTGGAATTTGCCAAATGATTTCAAGTTATTTTGGGGAAAAATGGTTTGCCCCGCGCTGCCCCAGCCATATATAGGATAGTAAGCATGGCACTGAGCCAACAGCTACAGCAGAGGAATGTCCCTGGAGAAGTTTGGTGTCTCAACAGTAAGAGATGCTTTGTATTCTCTCAGAGATGACAAGGTAATTCACTGTTTCTTTCCCTGGTTGATCACCTATCTCAGGTCTTTGAGGACCATGAAAAGTAAAGAAGCCAAAGGGGAGGGCTGGCCAACAGAGCAGGTGCTCAGCACGTGCTGCGGATCATGCAGTTTTAGTGCCAACAACGTCAGTGCACTCTGTCCTTTCCTGTCTCTATCACTTGGCACAGAGAGTTACAGTTAAGGTGTCCCTTTCACCATGAGAAAACATGGGAGCAGGAGGAGACATTAGGGAGCATTTGACAAACCAGGGTCAAAACCATTCAGAATCTGCAAGTAAACAATGTACTCTGAGGGGGTTAGCACGTCACCCATCCCAGGACCACACAGTGACTCTTACCTTCTTTCTCTTTTTCCTTTTCTTCTTTCTTGCTCTTTTTGGTAGAAGATTTGGACTGAGTTGTGGCTTGTCCAGAACTGGCCGCAGCAGGGGTTGAGGAGGAAGCCACACTGGAGGACCCTGTGGAGGCCGCCAGGGCTGCGAGGACTTTGCTGCCACACAAGGCACANGAGAGCAGCTGCAGCAGCACGGGGGATACCCCCTCATCCACCAGGAAACTCACTTGCAGGAGGAAGTACAGGACAGCTGTGAGGAGAAAGATGGAGTCAGCTCTGGAATGACTGAACTACTTACAACACGAGCGAGAGAGACTGTAGATGGGGCAAGGCTTTCTCCTCCAATTCTCTCTGCCAGATGCTACCAGGAGCAGTGGAGTGATGGCAAAGGAATGGGGTGACTACACAGAGGGGATCCAGCCACTACTGCCTCAAGTAAACAAGTTCAACATTCCTCTGTTCTCCGAGACTTTACCGCTATGGCCTGGAAGTCAGCCACTCCTGCTCTGTGCTCCTGCAGCGGCCCAAGCTTAGACAAGCAACCCTCATCACTGAAGTTCTAGCTTGTGTCATCACTGAAGTTCTAGCTTGTGTCCTGTTAATGGTTCTATCTCCAGCCCAGCTCACAGCTTAATACAGAGTGTTCTCCACAGATGGTCTCTGCAGAGATGAACAGTGGAAAACCAGGAGGACGGCTTACAGTCATCTTTGATGCAAAACTTCTGCCAGTTGATGGTTCTCTGGGCGGCAATCTCTGCACAGGCCTTCAGATGCTCCATCTGAAACAAGAGCCAGTCACTGGTGAGTGACGCCAGCAGGCCATGAAACAACACCAGCCACTGTGTGTGCTGGTCCTGGCTTGGGACCACAAAGCAACCCTGGTTTTCCATGTGAGGCAGGTGTCCTCTGGGTTGGCCGGTAGACCTGAGAGCAGGGCCCACACGCTCCTGCAGCTTATAGGCAATGCCCCTGTTCCGCTTCCATCCACCACCCCTACCCCCTCTTGCCTACCCCCCAACCCCAGCCTTCAATTTTCTAGAAAGCTTCAGGCTAGTTACTAAGGCAAAGGCAGGCCATAGCCTGAGAAGCTCAACTCACTTCCCTATCTATTCCCACTATAACAAGGACACTGAACAAGGAAGCTAGGCTGTCCTTAACACCAAAGATGAGATGCTCCAATAAAAAACACTCATTTACTCTCTCAAGTTCAGTCTCTCTTTAGGCAGCAGAACATATTTATACTAAACCCACCACTTCTTCAGTATTTAAGGACAAAACCCAGAGGTGTACCAATCTCAGGTTGACCCTATGATGTGAACACATGAGGCTGGTAAGATGCTCAAAGCACCCACTTCACAGGTGAGGAACCCAATGGTCTGGGTAAGGAATTCCAGACCCTAAAGTCAACTACTCATTGTCAGTGATCTACCTGGCACTTGACTCCAGACACGACATTCTCTGAAATATTTAAAAACCCTGCACTACCCCATGCTATTACCTCCTTGGCTGAGCCTTATCACATGCCCGCCCCCGGCCCTATCATCCCAACCCTCGTACCAGGCTGATGAGCGTGTCATACTGCAAAGCGGAGCCAGAACTGGCTGTAACCACACTGGCCCGGAGGAAGATGCCCTGCTCTTCCAGCAGCTTCTTGATCCCACGCACATGGGAGTCCAGGGTGTGCAGATCTCGGAGCTGTCGGTACTTCTCCTTTGATCCACAGATGAAGAGCAGAAGTTTTCGGACTTGGCGGCGCACGAAAGGGGTCTGCTGAATCATTAGGTACTTGAGGGATAAACAACACAGTGAATGACTCAGGGACTGTAAGCACCACCTGTGGATACAACACCCCCTCCTCTTTTTTTCTTTAGACAAACTGTTACTAAAAACGTAAGAGAATACAAGCCAAGCCACAGTCATCCACAGGGAACTGGGTGGGAGTGGATTCCCACTGAGGCTTTGGGGTGTTGATNTCTTATTAAGATGCTATGTATTTGCAGAAACCTACATACACCTTTCTTGCATTAAATGATCTCTAGATTACTCAAACACCTACTGTGGTGTAAATGCTCTCTAAGTGGTTATAGTGTGCTACTCAGGGAACGCTGGCTAGACAAGTCTGCAAACACTCAGCACAGATGTCATTTTGTGGTATATATTTGATTTAATTGGGTATATCTGTGGGTTCAGGACACACGGATACCAATGGCCAGAGATCAACTTCCAGCCATACTGGCCTCTGAGGAACTTAAGAATTCCTTAAAGGGACCAAGACGAAGTAACACAGAAAGGAAAAATTTTACCTGGGGTAGGGGACAATCAAGTACTCATATTCTTCTCAAACACTAAGGAATCTACAAGGAAGCTGNTCTTCACACCAGCCCAGAGTGAAACACCCAACTCTCCTTTTCAGTAAGNAACTGGAGAAGAGGCAGGGAGGCACAGCANGCACCTCAGAGTGGCACTCAGTGTTCTCAGAGTTGATCTTGGGTTACTGTACTGATTAAACTATCATCTCAGCTCCAAACCACCATACTCTGCTGAGGCCTGGCTAGAATCAGGCAGCCTCAACTGCCTCTTGATGCTGGCACCCTCTCTCTTAGTGTCTGCAGCTGGAGAGCCCTAGGGAAGCTGAAGGCAGGAGGCATGGTCTGGCTCAGCCCCTTGCTACGTCCAAGACCCAGCCACAGCCATTCAGAGAAGAGCCAGTGGGCTCTCACAGCTGCTCTCCTCTGTACCTTGTCTACAACCTATCTTCCGAGAGCTCCAAGGCACCAGGAACAGTATTCCCTCCCAGAGGGCCGTGATCAAAATGCTGGGCTTCCTTCCTGTTCCTGCTAGGGCTGCTGGTGGGTGTCTGTGTGGNCACAGTGCTCCCTTTCTATCTCCGTGTTTCTCTGTGAACTATTTCATCAGTCACCAGTCTCCTCACTGTCTCAAAAGGAGATGGGAAATAGTGTGTGTTCTGTCTTCCTGACTGACCCTAAAGGGACATTCCATGGACACAGAAACAAGAGCCAACAGCTGCTTTGATACACGTACTCCAGTGTCACTACAGAACACATTCCAAAGGGGCAAGANCATGACCTAAGTGAGTCGAAGGGCTCTGCGCAGGACACTGAGTGATGATTAGGAAGAAACCAGCCTACAAAGGGGAATGTGGAACTTACCTCTCTTCAATAGGACACTTCAACAACAGGGCTTCACTCACCTCAGAGAGAAAGTAGAACCAGGAGTGATCAAAGACAGGAGGAGGAATCCGAGAGCTGGTGTCTGCGATCTTTTTGATTTGGTAGGGAAGCCTCAGGACCATTTCTGTGAGCAGCTGGGTGTATGCTTCAAACACGTCGGCAGCATGACCCTTAGAAGAGTACCTTCATAAGAACCTGGGCTTGCTAGGCTCCCATGGTCACAACCAGGAAGAAGCCCGGTTAATCACTAAGCACTAAGATGCCTTTTAAAACTGGAGCCTTAGCGTACACAAGAATGACAATGGAGACAGGGCACATGGTCCTTAAAAGCTCTGACATTTGTACAAGATGATTCAGTAAGTTAAGGTACTTGCCACCAAGTCTGACCCCTTGGATCAACAAGATGAAAGGAAAAATGACTTTCAAAAGTTATCCTCTGCTTGTCATAGTGC
>LZPO01107921.1:509426-531318 GCA_001675575.1 Neotoma lepida
AAAAAAAAAATCTTCCCTCAAGGAAAATCCAGACTCAGATCAACCTTTACTGGTGAACTTTTCTAAAAAATCTGTGAGACAAATAAATCTTATATAAACTCTTCTAGAGAAAAAAGAAAACTGAAGCAAGTCTAGACTCATTTTATGAGGCCAAAATAGCATCATGACAAAGACACTCCAAAGGAAAATTCTAGACCTTAACCAACACTAGCAAACCAAGCCCAGAGATATGAAGGGTTAACTTATTATGACCAGGCATCCCCATAGCTTGGCGTAAGTACAGTAAGACAAATTACTACAACTTATACCCTTCAACAGCTGTATGGGTTTTGACTTACACTGAAAAAGAAATACAGTATTACAAAGAACACACCCAGCTGGGTGCCTTCCACAAGCCCTCAAAAACTGCTCCAGCCAGACATTAGCCAAAGCAGCACAGTCCAACTCCCAAAGCATGCTGGGAGCCACAGCACCCTCAAGTCAGCAGTGCCTGGGAGGAAACCACACCTTTCATTTCCTTTAATACTTGGGAACCCACATTCTTAGCACCCACCACTCCACTTCCACTTCTGAATGCTTAGACAACAGGCCTGGTGACAGTGACAGGCTGGTCCTGACCTGTTGCTAGTGTGCACATCTCCTTCAGCTTCCCCTTCACCTTCTCCCTCAGAGCCGTCTCCCTCCTGGTGCCCAGTGGTGGTGCTGATGGCGCCTGTGCTCGAGCTGACGCTCCCTGGTCCAGCTGGGTGCCCCTCAGCTGTGCCATCACCATACGCACTGCTCCGGCCAGACACTGGAGGAAAATAATTTTAGAAGCACACATTAACTCCCAAGGTTGGTCATGATGGGAAAAATGTTAGGTTTCAGAAGTTTTCAGCTGCATGAAGTATGGCAGAATCCCAGTGTGGTCCTTGGTCCCACTGCACCCTTTCAGTTTTTATCTATGCAACCTGCAAAACTGTCCTGGGCCTCAGCTAAGAAACTGCTAGCATGTGCATACTTCATAGTAGGTGTACTGGGGGAATGGCTTGCTTAACAGTGAATTCCCTTAGGAGGTAGGTAGCAAAAACCATAGGAATATGGGCTTCAAGGTCATACCACAATCATTTTAATTGCCATTTAGGGCTATAAATATCACTGCTCTTTTTGAACTTAGAGACGCTGTGAACTAAGACACTGTGAAATGTTTCCATATTAACCACTGAATTTGAGTTCCTGTCACAGAACACTTGACATTCCATGGCTGAGGTCAAATGACCTCCACCAGGCTCTCTGGGAGTCCCCACAACTTTTCTCTGCAGAAAGCAATCACAAAAAAAATCACAAGGCAGGGATTACTACCTTGTCCGCCACCCCCCAGCCCAAACAGATCAAGACACCCAGGCACATTACCACTGTGCTCGCCAGCCACAGAGTCCACTGCACTTCCCCCGCTCTCTGAGCCCACACTCCCGCCATGGTCAGCGGGCGAGGTCCGCAGGGTGGAGCCGTCGGTTGCTGCAGTGCTGCCCTCATCATCTGAGGCTGGAGCTGAGAGAGTAANGAGAGCTGTTACAGGTACAAACCCCTCCGTGGGGTGAAAGCATCACAGCACACTGCAGAGGACACTAGGCAGTGTGAGTGTCCTGAAGTTAGAGAAAAAAGGACAAGATCTGCTTTGCCGATTAATCGACAAAGGGACAGACACTCTGCAGGGTGCACTGCCAACAGCACTCAGACAGAAGTGAAAGCCCAGTGCACTGGGCATTTCCTTCGCTGTTACAGTATGTGCAGATTCAGTAAGATTCTGTGACATGGACAATGAGTTTTCTAGCTAAATGCTTCATGGTCACCATTGTCTAGGTGTTACTGACACCTACTGAGAGATCCAAACTAGCCATTGCCATTCAGAGCACAGAATTCAATGAGGTTTGCTCAGCAATCCATCTGCTGTTATGAAATCACTTGTCATGAACTCAAGTCAATTGTTTGATTTTTGTCTTTTGTTTTTGTTTTTGATTTTTTTTAAAATCAAATGGCCCAGAGGAGAGCTCATTAGAAAATTTAACACCTCTTCATCATCCTCATCAGATGCTAATAATGAAGCAAGGAAATTCCCCAGAGACAGCCACAGCATCCAGGATCAGGGCTGAGCTGAGACAGGAGGAAAATGCTGGATGAGATACACAGAGGAGGAAAGCCAAGACAGCCAGAGAGCATGACAGACATGACCAGCACAACACCACCACGACCATGACCTTGAAGCCTGAAGTGACAGCAACTGAAGAGACCTCAGAGAAGCAAAAAGCAATGACAGCAGGCAGGGACAGCCACTCTGGNTTTTGGTTTTGGTTTTTGGTTTTAATCTAAGCAGGCTAACCTTCCCAAAAGAAAATAAGCAAATATAGGGATGCAGCAGTCTGCACAAGTGTCCATCCCTTCATGTCTGGGTTGATTTTCAAAGGATCTCTCCCATGTGCTGCTGCCACCCACAGTTTGGTCCAACTCTCTATCTGGAATTTTACCAGGCTAGGAAAGAGACTCAAAACAAAGACAACGTAAGTGAAGGTTTCCTAGAGACCAAATTAGACAAAAACCTCTCTCCCATGCTCACAGGTCACTGCCGGCTGCTTGCGGCTTCAATCAATTAGCAAATGAAGGTTAAGCGCTAAGTTTGGCTTTATTTCTTGTCTCTTTCCATNCTGTCTAACATGTTAGAACTCTAGCAGAACGCTGTAAAGCCAACATGATACTCCCTGGACCTCTCCTTGGGTATAAGCCAAAGCCAGGCAGCATGCAAAGTGTGAAGAAGCGGGGCCACAAGCACTGATGCCAAGCTGCAGCACTATGCCTTCCACAGCACATGGCTAAAGCCGAGGTAGAAGCAGGAAGTCCAGGATGGCCTGTCAAAGCAGCTGCCCGTCACACTCTCACAGCACTGAACAGGGCTGCAGGGTCTTGGGGCCCTGAGCCAAGCTCCTTGCTGTGGACAGTTACCTGATGCTGTGGTGTCAGAAAGGGTTCCTGCGTCCAGAGAGGAAGAGCTGGGTGCCTGGCCGGATAGTCCCAGGCTCTGCAGGCCCAGGGCACTGCTGCTGCTGCCTGGGAAACAAGTGGAGAGTGAACACAGCATCCCCTCAGCCCCTTCCTCAGCACTGCTTTGGCCATCTGCTGTCCTCAGGAGTCTAAATACCAGTACATGACCCCTCTGGCCACCGCTGTCCACCCACCAAGTCCAGTTATAGATTCAAGAGGCATCCATTCAAAAATCAAACCAGCAGTAACTATGAGACTGGCTTCCAGCCTAGAACTGTCAGAGCCATCCCTCACTCTCCACCTGTACCTCTGAGCAGCTCTCACCCAGATCAACCTCTCCCCCAATCGGGGACAAGCTAAGTCAGCAGGTTATCAGTAACTGTCACACCCTCTTTCCTGTGCAAGGTTGCTGTGTTCCTGGCATTGCCTTCTACCTTGCTGGTCCTGCTGCAGGCTCAGGGCAATGGCTAGTTCAACCATGGTCTCGTCATCCGCATCAGGTGGAATGTCCAGCATGGGAGGAAAGCCCTCGGCACCTGCCAGCAGGGCCTCCAGAGGAGAGGGGTTGCCATTGTTGACATTTTCAGCTGTTTCCAGGACCATCGACTCAGACTGCAGAGAGAAAATTCCATCAGTGTCCCATAGCACACAGTAAAGCTGTTGAGTAGGAACCAGAGGGGAGCTGGAGGCTCCTCTTCCCCTCTCCTGCTGCCAGACTCACCACCATCTCAAAATCTCCATGGTCCACCTCACTCTGTTCCTGGCTTTCCTGACGGATGTGACCACCATCAGGGATGCCTGATGACTGCATTTTCTCATCTGCATCATCATCATCGTCATCATCCTTGTCTCCTGAGTCAAAGAAATCCCAGTCACCTAAAGGCACTTATTCCTTGACATATAATGTAATTGGTCACATAGCAAAAGAGCCTAAAGAAGGCCCCAGCCGGCACCCTGCACTTGTGAGTGCAAACTTGTAGGTGCTCCGCTGTATGCCTACTTTTCTTCTTCCTTCCAACTAGCAGGGTCTGGGTAAGGTGGTGGTCAGCAGTGACAGTGCAACCCTCCACCGATAGGAAAAGACTCTTACAGTCTGGAAAGGAGGAAAAACTTAAGATTTCAAAAAACAGAGAAACTGAACACTCACAGGCCCTACAGGCTCCATTCTCAGAAGACAAAGCTTTGACAGGACAGAAAAAGAACTCAAAAGAGTNCCAGTNTNCCTGTCACTGCACACTAGACTTCATTTTCCAAACAGGTCTGTGAGATTCAAACTATACAATCACTGAGAAAAACCAAAACCAGGATTGAAATCTGGAGCAATAGATAGACTGGAAACCNAGGCCATTGTGACAGGTCTTGCGGGATTCCTGGTCTCGGGGAAGGCTGTGGAATGCCTTCTACCAAGGAGGAGGCCCCAGTGAGATCTCAGACTGTTAGAAAAGGATGAAGATCTGCATTCTACTTACTGGGTTGCTAAAGCAAGTCCTTTCTTAGAAATACTAACTTCCCATACTTCGAATGTGTGCATGCATGTGGAGGCCAGGTAGAGATCAGTTGGCCTCCCTGTCACCACTGAACCGAGCACTCACTGACTCAGGGTGACTGGCTGCCAGGCAGCCCAGGCATCCACATATCTCCACTTCCCCAACGCTGGGGGTCTAGACTCAGGTCCAGATGTGTATAAGAGACAGCACTGACTCAGGGTGACTGGCTGCCAGGCAGCCCAGGCATCCACATATCTCCACTTCCCCAACGCTGGGGGTCTAGACTCAGGTCCTCATGCTTACAAGCACTTTACCAACTGAGCCATCCGCTAGCCCCCTCGCACAGTAAATGCTATTCTAGAAGAGTGTCAAAGTTAGTCATATACATTCCTCAAGATATGTGGGATGGGAATACAGTTCAATGGTAGAGCGCTTGTCTAACATGCACGAGGCCTAGTTCAATTTCCAGCACTGCAAAAGAAGACATGATTGTTCCATATTAGGCACCAGCTATATGCAGCCACTGAGCACCTGAGACATAGCTAGTCCAAGTTGAGACAAACTGCCAGGAGGAGCCAGACACTGGATTTCAAAGATGGCACCACAAAATGCAAAGCATTTCCGTAAGGTTTTACTAACTCCCAGTTAAAACAGCAATATATCACATTATTACTAAACTTATTGTAACTTTTCTCTTTATTCTTTACAAGTGTGGCACTTGGCCATACAAATACATCATGAAAGAAGTCTGTGAATTATAGTAAGTCCACTCAGGGTTCTGCTTGTAAGCAACAAATCAGATCCTTAATGAGATTATGCTATGAAAAGCAGTTTTGTTGTAAATAGAAAATAAAATAAAATATATTGACTGTTTAGTCACTGTGACTACTTCTTTACATTTCCTATTTTTGTGGGGTACATCACAGCTCACGTGTGGAGGACAGAGGACCACTATAGTAAGTCAATTCTCTCCTCCTACCACATGAGTCCCACGAATAGGCTGAAATTCAAGTTGTCAGGCTCAGTAGGCCTTTCCCTACTGAGCCTTCTCACTTCACTTGATAGCCCAGGCTAGCCTTGAGCACTTAACCCTTCTGCTTTATCATCCTCCTGAGTGTCAAGAATGCAGGCACTCCACCATGCCCAAAAGCAATGTTTTTTGTTTTGTTTTAATTATTAACAATTACATACAAGACCTTGGTTTTTTGATTTTGAAGACAGGGTCCTGCCACACAGACCAGGCTAGCCTCAAATTCAGTGTCTGTACCCTCACCCCACCCCCACTGCCTCAGCATCACAGTGATTTTCAAATTGTCTTTACATGTTTTTCCTATGGCTTTAGGATGCTTCAGCCAAATGCAAGATCTTCACTTACTAACCATGCAGAAACTGGTAATGCAGGTGCTGTGTCCTGGACATGTTACCATGGCACCTGTATGTTCCCATGGCTTTGGCTTTATTTTATTCTATTCATACACATTTTTATATGCCACCTACTGCACAGAACACTAAAGGAAGAGAAAACGAAAAGCCCCTAGTCAACATGAGGAGCATATCCCAAAGCTGCACCTTCTTTCTGGGTCCACAGCCCACCTTGAGTACAACCTAAACCCAGACTTCACATTACCCATTGGAGTGTTGCTTCGAGGGGAGGAGGGCAATGTTACATGTCTCCGCTTGTTCCTGGGCCTTAGGACTCGAATTAGAGCTTGTTTGCAGGAGAAGCTCACAGCAGGGTCCTACGGTTTGAAAGGAGGTGTCAAGCTCAGGTATTCCATCAACAGGAGCAGCAACTCCACCTTCTTCTCTGTCAACCACTTAGACAAGGCAGAAGTCTGTCTACTCTCAGCTGCGTCCTCCTGGCCAAATGCAGCAGGATGGAGCAGGCCAGCCCCTCCAGACTTGGCATGGTGAGACCATTCACCACCTTTCTGTCTTTTAGCTGCTGGCCCTGCACCAGTCTGCCAGGCCATTTGATCCTGAAGCCACTTTGGCTCTCTACAAAGGAGCTTTGACTTTTCATCACATAANCAAGCCCTCCCTCATGTTCCTCTATGCTCCATGCCATAAACAGCACTTTTAACACTTATCTTCCACAACAGGCACAACAACACAGCCATTCGTACACTCATTTAAATAATTCTTACCCAGCATTAGTTCTACAGTGGGCGTCTGAGTATGCCCAGGGAAGAAAGCACTGAGGAAAGACCACGCCCTCCCTTCCCAGTCTCGTTCTCTACAACTTCCATTGGTATTTGCAATTACTGACTCCCACCAATTTTTTTTTTAAAGATTTATTTATTTTTTGTGTGTGGGTGTTTTGTTTGCATGTAGGACTGTGTACTACCTGTATACAATGCCCAAGTAGGTCAGAAGACAGTATCAGATCCCCTGGAACAAGGGCTACAGGCAGTTGTTACTTGCCATGCAGTTTCTGGGAATTGAACCCAGGGCCTCTGGAAGAGCAACCAGTGCTTTTAACAACTGAGCCCCTCCACCTCTCCAGCCCCTCCCACCAGTTTTGAAGTCTATTTTATGATTAGGTTAGCAAATTAAGGCTATTTTCCACACACTCCCAGGCTGACGAGAGGCACCAAGGGTTGTGCTGATACGTACAGGACACAGCAGCATCTGCATGTAGATCTTGGATGCTGTGTTGATACAGTCCAGCTCGCAGGTACAGTAGCCATGGATAATGTCTACCAGTGCATTAACAGTAGCTTCAATATGAGTGAGGCCTGAATGGAACAAAAGGGTCATCTGAAAATCTGTTGACAAAACAACTCCAACCTCAAAAGCCTGAGACAAAAGCACAAATTCTCATCATCACATAGAGGGCANTGAGACAAAAAGAGACAGACACACAGCAAAGCAGACCAACAAGCCACACTGTAGAGTAGCCTGTCAGCTGTGGTCGGGCTGCCTTTTATTAAGTCTTCCAATGTTGTAAGTGTCCTCAAAAGCCCTTGCAGACCCTGCACCAGAGAAGCAGGAATCACTGTTGATAGCTACAGACAAGGCAGGGAAACTCGAGGTGGGCAGATAACACCACCCCTATATTCCCCCACACCTGAGGTGTTGACAAAGTAGGTCTCTGACAGACCTTTTAGGGTGTAGGTCTCAAGTGACCTTCAAACAACAGTGGACCCTGGGCATCTACTCTTCTCTTTGCCTGTGGGGTCCTCCCTCTTCCTCGGCTTTTAGGGATGTGACATAAGAGAACCAAGGCAACAACAGCTTGGAAATGAAAACACTTTTCATGGCAGGTGCTACTACATTCCTACCTTCTGAACTGGCTCTCAACCAAGTCATTTATTTTTTTTTAATTAATTTATTTTCAAAACAGAGTTTCTCTGTGTAACAGTCCTGGCTATCCTGGAACTTCACTTTGTAAATCAGGCTGGCCTCGAACTCACAGAGATCCTCTTGTCTCTGCCTGTGCTGGGATTAAAGGCGTGTGCTAATCTCAAGTCCTTCAAATACTTTGTTTTTAAATAACAACTACAGAGTCATCAGGATCATCATCCCCCATGTGAACTATACAATCCCACACAAAGGGAGGATATATATGACACACACACACCTGCCCACCACACTGCTAGTTTCCACGGGCACCAATGCACTGAGCTCACACACGTCTCTCTGCTACTGCTCTGGAGGAAAAGGTCACACTGTTGAAGGGCTTACACCTACTTCACTAGTCTCAAGACCCAAGGATCCCTGCTAGCATGATACCTGGCAGGCAGGCAGGTGCCAGGAAGGCATTCTTGGGCTTAGAGGCATGGAGTTTCCAGAAGTGGTTCACAAGCTGAGTGATGAAACTACAGCCATCTCCTTCCACCTGCTTCTGAGGCTCTTTCCCCTCATCCGCTCCTTCTACGCAGGAGAAAGGAAATTATTAACGCTGGTAAATCTCAGACAGAACTCAATTTGTTTTAAGGTTAACTCAGGTCAAGGAAGCTTGCCTGCGGAGGGAGTTTCAAGTGGGGCCCCAATGAATATGCCAACTATCCCTAGATTCCAGCAGGCACATCTGGGAAAAAAACAGTCTGGGAAAGGAACATCACAGAAAACATTGTGTGTTAGCATTAGATAGAGAGGGGAGCATTCAGGATCTGTACAGCAGAGTCAAAGATGCCTGTTTCAACTGTCTGACTAAACCTAGGGGATGGCTGATACTCCTCTACATTGACTCCAGGGTTGTACCCTTAGAAGGACAGACAGGAAAGCAATGGCATACAGGAACACGCAGGTGACAGGGGACTGCAGAGGCATCACAAGCTCTTTCTAATGATGGCAAATCAGGTTTGGTACAGAGCCACAGCCAGCCAATGTGAGCAGAGATGATGGAAGAAGCACTGAGAAGCCACTGCACACAAAGTACTGCCGCCAGAACAGCACCACAGCACGCAGCACACTGCCTCCAAGTACTGNGGCAAAACCAAGCTCAGCTTCACCCAAAGAGCATAACCTTCTGCATCCCTCTACAAAGAGATCCAGTATAGGAAAATCCCGCTCCTGCCATACTTCTGCTGTGGCACCAGGGTGAAACCAAGCTCAGCTTCACCCTGGCATAACTTCACAACAGACTAGCTGAGGTTCAGAACACTAAGCAAATTCAAGGATGGTCAGGTTAGTTAAAACAGGGCAATGTCAGAGACCCTACAAAGTTAAAAAACAGGGAACAGATTGTCATCAGAGCCAACAAGAACAGGAAGAGCATGACAGAGGGCAAAGAAAGTGTATTAAGCAGGTTTCAGGACCACGGCCACATAGGCCAAGTTCACCTGTTTCCATCTGGGGCAGCTTTGACTCCGTAAAGTGCACAAGGTTGTTAGGACGCATGATGGCAATAGAGCGAGCTGTGATCACTAGCCGCTGGAACACCTCAGGGTCCAAGTCCTTGCCTTCTTTGCTAGATGTATTGAGACACTGCACAGCTTTGCTCAGCAAGGCCTGGTCCTATAAAACACAGGGTCACAGAGGATCAACTGTAAGCAAAGGCAGGGTACTAAAGCACATGGAAGGCTGGAAACTCCTCTCAAGAACTGTCACCAGCTATCAAAACCAATCTTCAGACTGCCCAATGCTCAACTGCCTGATACAAAATCAACAGTCTTTTAAAAAGTTAACAGTCGGCCAGGTGGTGGTGGTGCACACCTTTAACCCCAGCACTCTGGAGGCAGAGGCAGGTAGATCTGTGAGCTCAAGGCCAGCCTGGTCTACAAACTGAGTTCCAGGACAGCCAGAGCTGATACACAGAGAAATTCTGTCTTGAAAAACAAAAGACAAAAAAGTCCACAACCACATAAACGGCTTCACAGTGTCCCAGGAAAGTAGTAGCCACTCATCAACACAACTACAGCAGCCGATCACTTCCTCTGGCAGCAGCCATACCTCAGTAGGGCCTTTACCTATGGATGATGCTTCTAAAACAACCTTTCCTTGGGAAGCTTGGCAAGCTGAACACATTCCTTGATGTTAAAGGACAAAGACACAAAGGCCGGGTTGGCAGTGCCCCCGAGTGCTTTTCCTCCAACTGGTCTGCACTGTCATGTTTCCCATCTACCCAAAGAGGCCCAGCTTACCTCCTTCAGCAGATATTGGCTGCTGTTCTGGAGATCCTCTGAGGCCCAACAATAACCCCCACTCAACCACCGCCTGCCACACATGTATACCTCTCACCCCAGGCCCCAGCTGAGGGAACAACAGTATATTAACCACCCATGGCATATTCCTGACCCTAGCACTCTCCCACAGAGAAGCAGCTACCCATACTCATTCTCTTTTAAAACTTGCTGATCCTGTCAGGGACAGAAAAATAAAGCGAGTGCCAGCGGCCTACTAGANTGCTTTCTCAGTCTAGAGTAGCATTCATACATCTCTCAGGAGAAACTTGGGACTAGCTCTAATCTCAGTGTGATTCCTTCCTCCTGCTTACTCCACTAGGGCCTTGCTTTACAGACGAAGAACCAACTGTCTTGACACCCCATCAGGACAATTTCCATTTCTACAGAAGGCCTCCCAGAGAGGGAACGATTACCTTGTGGCTGTGGTAGGCTGAGCGGCTGGTGTGCAGACTGGCCAGGAGGCTCTTTGACTGCTGCTGGACACTGGCAGGTGCTGGCAGGGAGAGAAGCAAAGTGGCCAGCTCCTGGGCTGCATGCTTGTTTCTCTCCTGATGTGGAAGACAGCAGGGTTATCACTAACCCCCTCAATGCAGTGCAGAATGCCTTCTAGCCTGCCCTCTCCCCTTCTTTCCTTCCTTCCTTCCTTCTCTTCCTTCCTTCCTTCCAGACCAGCCAAGATAGGTTACCCACCATGGACTAGAAAGAGCAGAAAAGAAGACTTCGAAACTAGAACCGTCCTACAACACAGGTGCAGAGATCAGGGATGCTTTGCAAATCAAGACTGTGCTGTCAGTATTTTTATGCTCCAAGGCAGCAGGCCTCGGCCAACAACTCTACTTCCTGCCTCTTCAGAAAGCTCCTGTGTGCTTTGAAGAAGTGACTTGCCTTCTCGATGATTGGGCCAACAGCAAAGCAGCTTTCCAGGGCTTCCAAAGAACTCACAACCAGCCTGGGGAGACAGAAAGCCTGGCTTGAGTACAAGCACTGTTCTCTCTGCCGAATGTCAGCCGGGCAAGCTGTAGTTGTGAGGACCTTGGGGACAGCTATCGAATGCCAAATACAAAATCAAAGCACAATAAAACCTGCCACAGGCGCCGTGCATATCGCTGCCTGTGTTACAGGCCAGAAGAAACCTGGCTCCTGCTCGGAGATCAACCTGAGGCCATGTTCATAATCCGCCACTCAAAGACGGGCTTTTCTTCCTCAAAGAGGATAAATGTGCTTCCTTCTACTGCCTGTGGCAGGGATCCTGAGATGGGCTTAAGTCTTGATGCAACAGTGCCCAAAGCTCAGGTGCTGAGAGATCAGTGGGCAAAGGGAGGCAAGAGGGAGAAGTTAAAGCCATCTGTTTACACTGGCAATGTTAAGGTAAGGCTTCTGCTTACACAGCCAGGAAAATGCACACAGGCATATCCTATGGGCTTTAAGTACAGGAGCAAACAAATTATTTTTAGATGCATGCCACTGGAACATTCAAAGGATAGAACATGGAACTTCTCCATTAGGGAAGAAGCAGGAAGTTCGGCCATTAACTAGTATCTATCAGATAACATGCTCTAGGCTTACTCCTGTGAATTTAAGTGGCATAGTAAAATAACCATCATCCTGACAGCTGGGGTCTGGACAGAAAAGGAAAGCACTGAGAAGGTAGCCGGAGTGAAAAGGGACAGGGATAAAGGAAGGCACCAAAGATAGAGGGAAGATGGAGGAAGCACAGGATAAAGGGAAGTGGAACAAGCTCCAGGAGCTTATGAACTGGTAGGGCACTTTGCCCCTCTACCCCCATCCCTTCACATCCGTTGTACAGAATGAGCAGCAAGAATGGGTTAAGGAAGACAGAGCTGAGAGGCTGATGTGGCCAACACCAAGGGTGCACTCACAGTCCCAGGGACGCTCCAGTTTACACATGGAGAGCTCTGCAGCCATGCAATGACCAGAACAGAAAGTAGCAGGACTTGGAACAGAAGCCAATCAGCGCAAAGCCACACCAATGCGGACGCTGCTCTCTGACACACACGCACTCGTGCAGAGAAAAGAAACAGGGCATACTAACCGGTCCAGCTTGGTTAGGGACTCAGTTTCAGAACTTGGGGGAGAAGCAAAGGGGAAAAAAAAGGAAAAAAATGTGAAGCTCAGAGAAACCTAAAACACATCCTAAGCAAACGATATATGAATGGGGGGTGGGGAGGAAAGGCAGAAGTGGGGAGGCTGCTGGTGGGGCGCAGCGACTCCAAAGCATGGCTATCTCAGGACTTACAATGTAAGAAACTCACTCTTACATCAGGACCTGCTTCATCTACCATGGCAAACCAGCAGCCACCTAGCACAAGGAAGCCAAGCATGTGCTGACGAATGCCACCGTAGGGAGCTCTAAGGACACTGCACTCTCCTGCAAGATGCTGCAGCAGCCTCTCTTGCTGGCAGTGTTATTACCACAGAGTAGCAACTTCCACAGAGAAAGATGAGACGACGACACGACTGGCACAGAGGGCGGATGCGTGCTGCTGTTTCANTCGGGAGCCTAATCTAGAGCACAGGTGTGAGCACTTTCCAGTCTGCAGCCTCTGGCTAGTCCAAATGCTTGTGGAACATTAAATAAATGACCAAGCTTCTATCAGGACAGAGACCCAGCATTAGATACCTCTGAGCCCATTTCCCAGGCTCTGTGTGTCTATTAGGGAGAAATTGAATGTTCAGGGGACATGATAATCACAGACTAGGCTTGGGAGACTCAAGACATAGAAGGGCTCTGCAGTCAGTGCAAAATGGTTAAAAACCAAAGCCAAACCCTGCCAACACTGGTACCTCTCCAGGACAGTGCCACTGGTCGTAGTTGGAGCGGCTGAGTCACTCTCCCCAGTGCCATTGCTCTGATTCAGATTGGAAGGGCAGATGTTGCTGACAGAGGCAGAAGGGAATTCTTCTGGGGGCTCATCAGGCCAGCCAAACTGCTCCTTAGTCTTGCCATAAATTTTTACAGCATCTATCATGGTGACGCCTGCTGGATCCACCGAGGCACCGACTGCAATTAACAAGACAAGTCTTTAGGAAGCATATTTACTCAGAGCTTATGTCACACTCCAAGGCAAAGCACAGTACAGTCAGGCACAGGTGCAAATCACGTCCGTCTCAGACTCAGAAGCCATGTCTCCTGAGACACTTGACAGCACTCACTGCCGAATGCACAAGTACAGTTCGATGGACCACAGTCTCATGTCTCCTACCGGGGAAAGACCCTAACCATCACTCTAAGGATCCTCTGGTGCTCACTGGTGTTCTACCTGCAGCCCTTACTCCCCAGTGGTCTCTAAGCACTTTCTCTGTTCAGAGTACAGGTCATCACCATCCACACAAAAGCAACCATTTCTAGGAGAAAGAACTTCAGCTAAGTGGCCAGTAAGTGATAGAGAACACACAGGCTAAGGGACATTAAAAATCAGAAAGCCTGGGGTTAGGGATGCAGCTCACTTGAGTGCTTGCTGGGTTCCATCCCTAACACCACATAAACTGGCATTGTGACACAAACCTCTAATTCCAGAACTCAGGAAGTAGAGGAAGGAGGATCAGAGGTTCGAGGTCACCCTCAGCTATACAGTGAGCTCAAGGACAGCCTGAAATACATGTGACCCTGTCTATAAATGAATGCATGAATTAGATATAAAAAGCTTTGAGCCAGGGATATAGCTCAGCTGATAGAGCACATACCTCCTGATTTCATGTTGATCAGTCTTGCCTCCTCTGACATAGAAGAGCTCCATCAATGAGGCCAATGCAACACCAAAGCAAACAGCTAACTGAGCATGCCCCTCTCTACCACTACATCTCCTCTTTTTAACAGGCCTTACTGGCACTGGCCTGTAATCTTAGATACTCAGAAGGCTAAGGCAGGAAGACCCCAAGCTCAAGGCCTATTTGGCCTAAAGAATGGGAGAACCTGTTTCAAAATAANAAGTTTAAAAAGGGCTGGTGATACAGCTTAGTGGNAGAGTATTTACCTAACATGCAAAAGGTCTGTACCATCAGCAAGAAAAAAGCAGTCTCCTTTTCCGGCAGCCTACTTCTTACACTCAAATAAAGGGAGAACTAGGTAGAGCAGGGAATCCCTAACAGTAGAGGGCCACCTAGTGGTCATCTATTCTAGTCACAACGAGAAGGCTCCAGCTTGCCCTGGGTGGCTCACTCACTGAAGAGGTTCAGCTTCTTGTCAGCCTGCAGGGCTTCCTCTCTGGTGAAGGGGAAGTCAAACCAGCGGGAACGGCTCAGATTAAGCTGCATGGTTCTGCCAAAGATCTCAATGTATGATGGGGCCCGTTCAATTGCCTGGGTCCCAATCTGGATCCGCATGCCTGTCATCACCATAGTGCTGCTGTTGTTACTAATCTCAATGGTGAAGCCGCCAGGCTGCCAAGACAAAAGCACATGTCAGAAACTTCCAGAACCCTTCTTCCCACACTGCCTCGGTGGCTACTAGATAAGACCTCATTTCTTTTAACTCCATCCTAATCATGTCATGTCCAAGGAAAGAGGAGGAAAGAGGCAGTGTCAGGCTTCCTCCCCTTCTTCCACGACCCCCTCCCCACAAGCATTAACCACCCCGTTGTCCTGTACATACTAACCCTGTTAACAAAAGTTAAAATTTAGCTAGTGGGACTCAAGACCTTCAGCAGTTGAAAGAATGTTGATATATTCAAAGATCATTTGACCAGAAGTGAACAACTCGAGTACATATCCTATGTCTGACTCTAAAGGAAGATGTGAGGCTAGCCCAACTGCTCAATGGTGGAGCACCTGGGTTCAAGCCTAGTGCTGAAAAGATAGACACGAGTTGGTCATAAGAGTGCTAACCCAGAAAGTGAGCCAGCCCTGTGTGCTTCTCACCTTGGTGTTAGCCACGTACATGCCAGTGGAGTTCAGCCTGTGTTTTATCTGTTGTGCATTGTAGACTTGCAGGAGGTCATTACCACCAAACTCCACATCTGTCAGCTGCTGGTTGTGTTCAAAAAAGTCGATGGGGAAGGTCACCTGGCTGGATGTGCGGGCTGCTGTGGGGACAGTGACAAATTGCTAGAGAGCACTGGTGCGTGGTTTCAGCAACTCTGCTCTCACTCCAAGGCTAAACACTGAGCCCATGCTCACACATTCTAATCTCTAAGCAAATGAGATTCCATCATCTGTCCCAACATAATGCTTACTCAAGATCAGCTCTCCAGCATACAACCCCTAACCACTGTGACCCGAGATCAGCTCTCCAGCAAACCACCCCTAACCATTGTGACCCACCATACAAAACCTGGTATCAGTATGGAGTGTACAGTTCATAACACAACACAATCTATTTCTTTACAGGATGATAAGCTACTACATCATCATCTCAAACATGGAAACTCCAGGACAATTTAAGGAAACATGATGATGCCTACAATGTACTTTACTTAGCCAGGATCATTCCCTCCTAAAATCATGCTTCCTGTTCTTCAAAGAGTCCTCTCACAGCCGGGAGCAAGACCTGACGTCCATACTATTCTGTGGGAAATTAGCCAACTGAAGGGATCTACTCTTCAATGAGATCAAATGCACAGGTAAACCACCTTCCCTAACCCCAAAGAAAACCCAACCTGAAGACATTCTTTATGGGGCACCAAGAACTGCTGGCTCAAAGTGGGTAGCAAATGGTGGTTGCCACATGAGCCTTTGTTTCAGAAAACTGGCTAGGACTGGTCTCTGACCTCACCAAGTGTGCAAGCAGGAAAGCCAGCTCGTCCTCTGACCTACTCTGTCACTGTCTAGAAGACTGCTGAACCCATGCCCACAGGGTTCTGGAGGGGCCTTACTGATCGTAGCCGTTTTGCGCTTTCGCACAGGCTTCATGATGCTGATGACGCTGCTGGGCTGCAGGGAGGGCTGGAGCCAGTAAGAGGTGTTCTCCACATTGGCCATGTAAATGCGCAGGCTGCCATCTTCACACAACAGGATCATGGTCGTCCGCTGCTGCTCATTGCAGGCAGTGTGCCTAATGGCAACCATGTCTTGGATCTAGGAGGAGAGGAGAAAAGGAGAGTAGGGGTGAGGGTGGAGTACTGAGTTAGTTCTTACACTTGTGGCTCCAGAGTCACAGAGAAAGGTGGTAAAACCTCAGCTCCACAGGTGGGTTGGGATACAGAAGGGCAGCAAAGGCCCAGCTAGAAGAAAGAGACAACATTCCTCTGTTTGTTTCTTGAGATGGGGGTTCAATATGTAACTTAGGCTAGCCTCTAAACTCTTAATCCTCCTGCCTCAGCCTCCCCAGTGCTAGAATTATGGATTTGTGGCACAATATGGAAATGGAAAAATATTTTCAAGCTGCCAGAGATGGAATAAATTCCTAAGTAGGAAATGTGGGACAGGGCACACTGACCTTTGCTTTGGCGGGAAGAGTTTTAATCTCCTGGATGAGGAAAGTGTCTGGTTTCACCATGACTACCAGAGGCACGCCAGTAGTTTGCTGAACACAACAGACCAAGCCAGGGTGGTTCATCACCTCAGACCACTGGCAGAGTGCAGGAGAAGTCTTACTGCCACCATTGGAGCTGCAGACAACAAAAGCAGACACGGTGTCACTGCCCATTTTTCAGTTCCTTCCTTAAAAAGGACTGTCCTATGAGTAGCTATGTAACTCAGAACAGAATCTCTGGCCAAGGATTCAGATCCGCCATGCNTCAGTTTACTAAGAGCCATGTGTGTGCTACCATCACTCCAGTGTGTGCCCCCAAGATTCCTCCTGAAACTTCACTATTTGGAACGAGTGACCTTTCGAGGCTATCAACTATCAAAGCCATAGGGTGGATGGCACGGTATCCTATACAGTTCTCCTGCCCATTTGATGTCATTCCAAACCAGGTTAATCCCCTACAGATCTAAAACAGCTCTTTGGTAGCAGCTAAGGAATTAAAGAGACTCTGAATCTCCTCTTCTTCTTCTTCTTCTTCTTCTTCTTCCCTAAATAGATCTAAAACAGCTCTTTGGTAGCAGCTAAGGAATTAAAGAGACTCTGAATCTCCTCTTCTTCTTCTTCTTCTTCCCTAAATAGAACTCACCACCTCACACCTACCTCTGACATCAAGAAAACTGATGAACATGCTTACCTGCCCCAGTTCTAGCCACATCCCCAGGACTGATGTGTGTCCTATTTACTGATGGGGAGGGAGGGTGGACTTCTCAAGGAGGCAAAATGAAAGGGCCTTGAGGCAGGATGAGTGCCTCACTGGCACTGTCTCCTCCTTGAAACTTGGTCATTGTTAAAATCACACCGGTTGCCTTGACTACAGGTTTTCTCTCTGTGTAACAGTGAACGCCCCAGGCCCTAAAAGGCTACCTCTTACAGCTTGGTGTCTCCTCGGTGAAGAACAAGCAAGCAGGTAGCCCAATTTGCCAAGCACGGCTGTTTGTCTTNAAAGACATTCAAGTGGAGTAGTGTAAGCCTGGTCAGAGCCAGTAAGTGAAGCAAGAGTGGAGAGGCGAGGGGTGAGGATGAGAAGGAGGGTATCTAGAAGGCCAGCATTCCACCACTGCTCTCACCTTTTGATGTTGATGGGGAAGAGCTGCAACACCTCCAGAGTACTCCTGCTGACAGTGGCTGCAAAGGACTTGCCCTGACTGTAGCTGAAGAAAAGCATCTGCAACACGTGTGAATAGTAGACAGACACACCGCCACCCGCCACCTGGCTGTTACTGTCCTGCAGGAGAAAAGACACACATGTGCAGGATATCTCTTACTGGTTGGAACCCAGGTTCTGGGGTAGAACTTTAAACCACCACAAGGCACTTCCACACCCTAAGCCTTAACCTTACACGAGACCTCAGGTAGGAGTCACATGAAGGTTGAGATGGATGTAATAAACTGACGTTCTTAGAAAATAGTACACAAAAGTCAATTCCAGCTGCAGGGCAGGTTAGAGAAGATGCCCCTGGCTGACATGTGCCTCTATCGGGAAGGGCACAATTCTGCCAGGTAGGGAGGATGGCCCTGGTGAACAGCTACCTGGGAAAAGCAACCCTGATCTGTCTCAGGAGATGTGACAATATTCTGCACTGTATTTGTATCCCATTTGTCCAAACCTTGGGATCTCTGTCTCTGTAAAACATGTTTAATTGCTCAANTGTAACTTGGGGAGGTGAAACTATATAAGCTGATGGGGATTTCTGTTTAGGGCTGGTTCCCTCTTGTGCATTACCCAGAACTGGTCATGTGCTGTTATTAAAGAGTTTTTCTAAGCTGGAGTGATAGCTCTAGTGGTTAAGAGCACTGGCTGCTCTTCCAGGGGACCTGGATTTAATTTCCAATCCACATGGCAGCTCATAATTATTTGTAACTCCAGTTCCAGAGGACTGATACCATTTTCTGGCCTTCAGTACCAGATGAATGTGGTACATAGACACACATGCAAGCAAACGCCCATACACATAAAATAATAAGGATATTTTTTAGAAAGGTGTTTTTTCTTTAGCAATCCCTCAGTGCTGGAGCGACTTGTCACTGGGAAGACATAATAACTCTGATAACAGATTCTGAGAAGCAAGGACCTTGCAGCTGAATCACCTTAGTGATTTAGATTTTGCTACTAGGTAAAAAGAAGNTAACTGCACATTCACGTACATACGAGAAAAAATAAGGAAACTAAAAGGAGACAATAGAGGAGCTGCTAAACAAATCAAACATGGAACAGAAGGAAGTGTCAACATGTCCTCTAACCTTCAGGTCCTCNTGATTTATTTCCAGTACATTAGTGACGTAGAAGGGCCCCTGCTGGGCACTGCTGGCCTCCTCCATGAGCTGTGTGTACATGTACCCAGCAGAGGACATAATGACAATGATGTTCTTGCCTTCCTCATTGAAAAGGAAGGTAACATCTCTTATCTTTGAGCTCGGCAGGAGAAAGTAGAAGGTTGGACTCAAGGCATCAATAGACAGGTCGTAAATCTGCAGGGTAACAAGAACAGTAAAGAAAGGTGATCTCTTTCAGTCTCACCCCCAAAGTACCCCAGCAACTTCCAACAGCTACAACTTCACAGTTATGGGCATTCACCCTCCAGTCGACAAGTCCCTAACTAGTAAGGTGCTAGGCATTGTAGTGCACATAAAAACAAGTGTCTTCCACATCCCTCAAGGTGTGAGCAGGAAGAAATACACAGATGTATAACAAGTAGTCACAGATATGTAAAGAACCAATTCCTAGAGACAGGTATCTATCTACTTAGCAACGTCACAGAAAGCAAGAGAATATTTGTTTTCAAGTGTTCTAGAATTAAAAGCAAGCCAGCATCACTTACCTTCACAAAGTCTGCAGTGACAATGGCCAGCTCAGTCTGTGAACCAGGTAACCACACAGCTTTGATGATAAAGTTCCCTGTTGCCAACTGAGGATGTAACACCAAGTGATCCGAAACAGAGCCTGAGCTACTAAAGGTGAGCACGTGGCAGTCCTGGGCATGGATTAAAGAACAAACTGTTAAAATGTGCCTGGTCAAGTGGGCTGATTCATTCCAGAGCACCCATGTTTCCTTCTTAACATTCCCTGCCTCCAGATCGCATTGAGACTGCCTAGACACTCAGGTTTCCAGAACACACGAAGATTGGAGCAATCGGGAGACATGGAGTGAGCTCAGAGAAAGACCTCTGCACTCCAGTAGCTTTTATGCCTTCTGCTATCAGTGAGGAGAAGGGGAAGCTGAGGCCACGGCAGACTTGGTCAGAGCTCATGGCTTTGGGAATCACTCCTACACTGGATCTTTACCTTCAGCCCACACACTGCCAGGTAGTCCTCCTTGCAGGGGTTTCCAGTAAGACTCAGCACTGTGAAAGGAACTGGGGCAGAAGCCAAGCGGGTCAGAGTCAACTTCCTCTTGCTGGAATCCGCTTGTTTCAGGAGCGCTGAGAGCTGCAGTACTGTGATCTGCAAAGGAACCGCCACTGCTTAGCCATAGTCCCAGGGTGGCCCTCTAAGTCCAGAGCCTCAGCAAGGCTCCCTTGGGAGGGGGGTGGGTCACTGGCCTGCTTTATCAATTAACTCTCTTAGAAAACATCTAGATGAAGATTAGCCTGTATTTCTCCCCAAAGAAAGACATGGAAGTACATTCAGGCCCTCCTCCCTATGAGGGCAAAAGAAATGAGTAATTAAACNAACTTTTCTGTGCAGAATCTTTTCATAATAGTTAATTCCAGCCTGGTGTGGTGGCGCATATCTTTAATTCCAGCACTCAAAAGGCAAAGTCAGGCAGATCTCTGAGTTCAAGGCTAGCCTGGTCTACAAAGTGAGTTCCAGAACAGCCAGAGCTGTTACACAGAGAAATCCTGTCTCAAAAAACCAATTAATAATAATAAATAATAAATTGTTAATTCCCATGCACCACTGTCCTCAAGCGTCCTGTTAAGCACTTTCTGGGTCAGCTGCTTTAAGGACTATCCATACTTTCACTTAAGGTTAAAACAGCTCTGATGAGAGGCAAGAACAGAGAACAGATAAAGAGCAGGAAGAACTACACAAGGAACATTGGGTCTTCCTGTGAAGGCTTCTGCCTCTCAGCTTGTGCCTTTCAGTGCCCAAAAATGGGCACAACTGGGAACTAAGCTGTCCTCAACACCAGCTGATCACTGCCTTTGCCAGAGCCTTTCCCTAGCCATCTCAGTTCTAGGGATAACCAAACGACTCGGGTTCACCAAAAGGTTCAATGAGATGAGTCTTGAAAGCATTCTCACAACATCAGATGTGTCCCCTTACTATGTCTATCTGAACATGGTCATCTCCCTGCTCCACTTAGCTTTTAAGATAATCAGGACCTAAAATGACTAGGAAAGAATCATGGAATCTACCTTGCCCTTCTCGTGGCTGACAGCCAAATGCTGGCGGCGCCCATGGGGAGAAGAGAGCACACACATAGCCACCCGCCTGAGGACATGGGCACTGATCAGCTGCCGTATAGTTTGGCCCTGGTCTCCACTGTAATTCATCCGAACATTCTCAAAGGCACCTTCCTGTGAGCCTAAGGTAGGAACCTGGAAGAAGGGAGAAGCAGAGAAAGTATTGGAGTAAGCAAATAATAAGCATGGCACACTTTAGTCATTCAAAAGCATTGGATCTGAGGAGTTGGGGGGTTTGTGAATCTGATCAAAATAAATTATATTCGAGCATATAATTCTCAAATAATAAAATGACTAACAACCACAACAAAGATAAAGTAGCAGGACATGGTGGCAGAAGCCTTTAATCCCAGCACTTGAGAGGCAGAGGCAGGTGGATTTCTGTTTTCCAGGCTAACCTGGTCTATATAATGATTTCAGGCTAGCAAGGGCTCAAAAAGAAAAGTAATGGACTTCAGCCTCCACACCACCATGCTCAGCTGAGTAAAATCTACTATTTTTAGTCTGTTTAGAACAGCAGGGTGAATTTTCCATGAAAGTAAATTAAGTATTGGCTGTTTCTTAAATGTCAAAATCTATTTTCACTTATAAAATGATGGTAGTGATACAGAGTATTTTTCTTTCATGTATCCCACCTGGCAAAAGTGAAGTTGGCAACTTGATGGGTCATCATCAACTTATGTCTTTAGTTTAGGATGTCAATATCTAAAATCTTAAATCCTCTGCTCTACGAGGGCTGGTGTTAATGAAGCACTGGTCTATGTCCACGTGTGATTCCTGGGTACAACTCGCTCTCTGATAGGCCACCTTTGAAATCTATCATGACCTCATTCCTGGTGTCTATTCGTGCCCTTCCAGGAACTGCC
>LZPO01107921.1:549527-559571 GCA_001675575.1 Neotoma lepida
AACAGGTCCATCTAAGGAGGATTTAGGTGATTAAGCTGAGCTTCCCCCAAGGAAACAAGTTCTTTAAAATGTATCCAAAACTGATACCATGCCACTCTAAATGGGCTCCTATGGAAAGCATACTAAGTGAGGGCAGGCGGGCCTTTGGGCCTTTCTCCTTCGGGAGACTGACAATTGCAATCAAATCTCCCGTGGCTATTGGAAGTGTCTTTTCCCAGACCACACTGCTTGAGAACATCTGCCAAAACCTCGTCACTTTTCCACCCCTCCTAAACACAGACAGCAGCTTCTCACAGCCAGATTGCCAACCAACAAGTCAGACTCCTGAAAATAGTACTCAATCATCCACAGACCGTCTGTTAGGGTCTTACCTGTCCCACACTTTCATGCATTCTGGGACGTCAGGGTCACCTTGGGCTCCAGCTTTATGTTGCCAGATAAGCAGGAGGCGGGAAAGCACAGAGAGGCCTTGGGGATGAATGTACAGGGGCCAAGGGCCCTCAGAGAAAGGAGCAACTCCCAGCTGCTGTAGCAGTGTATTCTGGAGAACAGAGACACAGCACAAGTCAACAGGTCATGTACATTCATCAACGCTCCTTTTTTGAATAATGAACAACAAAAGGACTTGGCAGTATATGTCTAAAAGAAACCTAAAGAAAAATCATGTTGTCCAACAACTGAGAAAAATTATGATGAACCCCAATTATACCTGCAGCTTACTTAGTGACTACAACAGGCTTTGGAAAAGGACAAGTGCTTGGAGACAGTGGAATCAAGGCAGTTTTCAAGAAGGCTGGCAAGTGAATAGCTGGTGCCTTCAGAAGGAAACTCAACAGATGTCACAGCAGATGGACTGTTTTTTTAGACAGCGTCTCTCTGTGTAGCCCTGGCTGGCCCTGAACTCACAGAAACTCACCTCCTGAGTGCTGGAATTAAAGGCATGTGCCAACACATCTGGCTGANTGGACTTCATTTACAGTTAATTAGTTACCTCAGACAAGTAACATCCACAGAAGCAGTTGACAACTTGTGTATCTGACAAGTAGTAAACAGTGTTAAGAAGAGAAAAGAGGTCTGTGAGAAGCCAACATGTGTTACCCTGCAGAGCCGTCTGTTGAGAGGCCCTGCTGGTCAAGAGGTTACAGTCCACCATGGCCTGGCAGCTCTCTCAGAGCTCAGCAACATGGAGGATTCCCTCCCCAATGAGACTTCCTGCTCTCTACCTGCTCTTATTTGGAGATGGTCTCTAGGCCTGGAGGCCTGCCTGACCTTATCTGAAAGCTGTCCCTAAGCCTGGATGCCTGATTTATCTCTAGTGTGACCCTTGGCACAGTTTCCTGCTAGAGCTCCCCTCCCTGCTGCTCATAAGTAACTATGACTTGTACTAGGAACTTTATGATAGGTGTGTGCTGTTTAATGCAAATTAGGTGATGCCCCAGCCACTGTCCCCAGTCTTTATATCCCTCTCTTGTTCTGGAATAAAGTAGAGCTGTAACACTTGAACTGTCTCTTCAGAGAGCTGTCTCAGTGGACTCAGAAGCCAACCGACCCTGCTCACTGGCTTCTGTCCCCTCCCCCTTCATGGAAGAAAGAAGAACCACAGCTGTCCTTGCTCCCAGCTAAGTATCCCTCCCTAGGAACTAAGTGCAAACACACAGGTGCCAATGGAATATCACACAAATGCCTGATTTGCCATATGGCTTTGGAAGACACAAATCATGCTAAAAGAATTACTTTTTCTTTTCTTTCTTTCTCTCTCTCTTTTTTTTTGGTTTTGGTTTTTCGAGACAGGGTTTCTCTGTGTAGCTCTGGCTATCCTGGAAATTACTCTGTAGACCAGTCTAGGCTTGAACTCACAGAGATCTGCCTGCCTCTATCTCCTGAACACTGGGATTAAAGGCCACCACCACCTGGTAACTAGAAGAAATTTCTAAGTCTGACAAACTAAATTCTATTCTTCAATACTGTAGATAATGCGACTCCTTGGAATTCAGCAGCATTCCAACGTCATGGATCATAAGGACTGTTTCCAGCACCAGGCAGTTACTCCAGACCAACCACTGCACTAACAGCAATGCATACACTTTCCCAGTAAACTTAGAGCCCCCAAGCAGACAGGGATGAAAAGATGTTGGGAATTCCCTGTGCCATCACGTCAGGAGTTTGCACAAGTTGGCAGTTCCCTCTCAAATGCTGAGGGTAACATGGGGACAAGAGGCCTGGGGCTCCAGTCCAGAGGAAAGCATTCATCTCTGTTCTCTGGATGAGTCTAGGCAAGACAAGACTGTGAACTTTGAAGTTTCCCTAAATGCACTGTGACTGGAGACGGAGCTGAGCACTGTACAGGACCAGCTCCAGACAGGCGGGAAGCTGCCACAGAGGCCACACACGCAACAGCTTCTATTTCCTTCCTGCCAAAATAAAATATTTCCCTTAACAGTAAGCAGGTATTAATACATTTCACAACCATCTTTTTAAACAACAGAAGAAAACTTTAAGAATTCTCTCCAATAGTTTGGGATTCTGAGAATTTCACTTCTTCCAACAGCTTCCTAGATTTTATCCCTTTGGGAGAAAGTGGCAAGCCCCTAAAATACAGTGCATCTGCTATCTGCTGAAATGATCGTTTTTGTTTGGATTTTTTTGAGATAAAAGTCTCTTAATGTTGCCAGGGATAGCCTTGAATTTGCAGTCCTCTTGTCTCAGCCTTCTGAGCATCAGGCACTGAAATAATTAACAGTAACAGAAAAACTTTCGAAATAGTTTCAGGTCAAACTTGGAGGTCCACTGTGTAGTCAATGGCTCTGAGGGAAGGGTGTCCAGAAGAAATCATCCAGAAGGGTGTCTGTGGTGCTAGAACCAAAGCCAGGGCCTTGCATGAATAGGCACGTGCTGTACCACTGAGCTGCACCCCTGACCCAGAATCCACATTTTAAACCATCTCCTCAGGAATCCCTGTGTACATTAAAGATTAGGAAAGACTAACTTTGCCCATGACAAAAAAAGTTACCTGNTGGGTGCAACAACACATGCCTGTAATCCTAGGCTAATACAGGAAAACTGCCAAGAGTTTAAGGTCAAATTGGGCTAGAGTCCCAAGTCAGCCATAGCTAGATTAGTCTTAATAAAAATAAAATAACTCAAGTCTTAATAAAAACAGCCAAGTTATTATCAAGCTATGATATTGCCAAATATGAGAAAAGGATGTGAATCCACATAATCTGACCTCTTGCTTGTGGGAATGAAAACCATAGTCACTGTGCAGCAGTGTGGCCTGATGAGCTGACACTCACATTGTATAACCTGGCAATTCTACTCCAAGTGACAGCACCAAGAGAACCACTCTCCTCCACACATAACAGGGAACACGAGTAAGAAAGACCATAGCAACATCTGGAATGCAGTAACCCTGGACACAATTCAAATGTACCTCAGTGGAAACAGAGAAGATGAATCAAAGCGTACAGCACAAACACAATAGGTATCACACAGCAGTGTACATAAGGACTACAGAAATACTACAGATGAATCTTAGCAACAGACATCATACTTTTACTAAGTGAAAAGTAAAGTACACGATGCCATTCACTAAGCTAAAAGTGGTTTAATTTGAGGAGTATAGATATATGTGAAACTAAAGAAATGAGGCCGTGGAAACTTAGGATTCAAACCACCACCTATCTCAGTAGGGAGGGAATCATGCAGTTACATGTTCAGTCAAAGTCCTGGACTCAGTTTTGGTGATAGGTTTGTAAGGGAAAGCAAGCATCTCTCCTGTGACCTAATGGCCACTTTTAAAGTGCCTTTAACTTTGTATTTCCCCCATCAGACTGGTGAACATGTGTCGCTCTTATTTTGTAAATAACTTTTGGTGAGTTCTGTCTACTGGTCTACTATGAGAAGCACTGGGAGCTTGTTTAGCTGTTTTCTTCCTTTCTTTAAACTTCATGACTTGCGGAAAAGAACATTTTTCTTCCAAAGATCCCAACCACTGCTCAGGGGCACACAGAACACCCAAACAAAACTCTGCCCAGCAGAGAGCAAGAACAAAGCATCCTTCAATGATCACAACCCAGGGAAGGTGTGAGGCGCTCCCGCCTAGGCAGCCACAGTACACACCCACCTGCAGGTTCGGGGACTGTAGGTCAGAAGTTACCAGGGAGTGGTTGAAGTGATAGAGGGCAGCAGCAAAGTCCTCATCTGATGACCCTGAGCACAGAGGGACACAGTTACTGGGGAACTTGGAGCCATAAGTGCCCTGCAACAACACCCAGCCTCTCCACTGACCCTTGAGTCCATCTTTGTCCACCTCCTTAATGATGCTGGCCAGGGTGGCCATATGGTGCTCTGAAAGAGACACACTCAGATAGTTCCGGATGAAATTGTTCCGAGAGTTCAGCATGGAAGATGTGATAAAGTTCAGGATGTTGGAAGCCAGACCTAAGAACTAAGAGGAACAGAAAACACCTCAGATCACAGTCATGGGGTACAAACTTCCACCAACCCTAAATTCAAGCTGGTATTATACAAGCCCAGAAGCCCCAAGGTCAGAATTGAAGGCTATCACTTAGTTCTTACAGTAGGACTACATCCATAATGAGGATCAGCTGCACAGAACGGTACACCCACTTGATGCAGACCTCAGAAAACACTGTGAGGCAGGACCTCTGAGCTGACCCACTCGTTTTTTCCCTTGTTCCTCCAGAGCCCGCCCAGTCCAGCTCAAGACATTCCTAGTAACATACTGGAGACTGACCCCTACACCAATGATTGTTACACATCCATACATTCTCATCTTTTTCTATTATTAAACTGATTTGCCATTATTGTAAAAACTAATTATTAAATGACTATATAAATGTTTTATGCCCATAACCTTTAAATAGGAAACTATAATATAAGACTACATGAAAGAATTGTACATGACTCATTTACTAATAAATTATCAGAATAGGAGCTGAAACACAAAAGAAAATAAATATTGGCTGAATCAATAAGTAAGCATTTATGAAGCAGCAAAGGCTTTGAAAACACTTTCCCAAAGCCCTTCAGGGTGGGTGCAATCACTCCCCAACAAGGAGACATTCAGATTCTGGCCCAGAACCATTAAGAGGGAAAAATAAGCTTCAAATCAACCTCTACCTAAGCCTAGAGACTGAGCTAATAACCATCAGCATTGGAAGCAAGCTATTTAAAGACACATAAATTACTCCCTGGAAGTCCTACACAGAGACAGATCTAAGTACCGAAGTTATCCAGCTTAGAACTGCTTTAGCTTAGATGGTCCACTTCTCAGCTCAACCACTTGACTGAAGAAATCCCCCTCCCCTCACCACCAGAACCTCAGAAATNCACTCTTACCAACTCAGGATCTTTGCGACTGGCCAAGATGTTGCCCTTCTCACCAGAGGCCTGTTTACTGGGGCTTTTAACCCGAGGAGAGCTCTCCAGAGGAGGGGGCGGTGGAGGGGGTGGAGGTGCAGCTTTCTCTTTACTGGGAGAGATGGTCTCCTCAAACCACTGCCCCAAAATAGGCTCGCTGTCATCATCTGAAGAGAAAGAGAAAGTCACAAAAATTACCATCTCTGTGTGTGTGAACCTGTTTTCTAAAAGTGCTCAAGCCAAAAGACCACACACAGGTCATGCTGATCCCGAAGATGGGGACTGGCCCTGTCAATCTGCCAAGACAACTAAATGGATACATCAAGGGCTTCCATTAATTGTACACGAGTTATAGTGCAGTAAAACTGATTTTTTCTTAAAAGAGTCCAACAACATACGAGAAACCATTTCCTCTTATTTGCCTGTCTGGAAAGAAGCCAAACATTTATAAGAGCAAACTAGTCTCACCAGCTGCATGGCCAAGATGCTAAGAATTATACCCCTTGGTGTTTCACACTGTCCCACAAACTTCACCATCAAAAGAAAACTGAGAATTATCTCCTCTACATAAGTCTTCAGCTCTGCCCTATTCATCCCTAAGATACAAATCCAGGTTAAAACCAAACCCCTGCCACATGGCCTTCTGACCTGCACACGGAGGGCAGAAGTCCCAGCATGGGTCAACAGAGGAGGAAACATGAGCAACTGAGATGTATTTGGATTCTGGCAGAAATGAAAAGCTACATTGGCTTGGCTGAAAGCAGTATTTATCATTTAGTACTCTAGACTCAATATTTTTAAAAAGGTCTCATGTAGCCCAGGCTGGCCTCTAATTCATAAAAGTAGTCAATAATGACCTTGAACATCTACCCCTTCTTCCTGCCTCCCTAGTGCTGGGATAACATGTGTGCACCACACCTGGTTTACAGGTCTGGCGATCTAACCNAGATCATCACACATCCTAGGCAAACATTTTCCCAGCACTCCTTGCCCCTCAAACTACTCTTACACAGCACATAATCTCTGAGAACACATAAAAGGCAAAGGGAACCAGGAAGGCGAGACAGAGAAGCACAAGGAACTAGAGGGCTATCTCTAGCTAGAGATACCTTGGCTGCTGTCCTCCTCTGTGCTACTAAAGTCATCCTCATAGTATGTGTTGGAGTCGGTGGAGGCGCTGGCATCACTGCTCATGGAGCCCTTCCTCTGCCGCTGCAGGACACATGCCTATGGAAACCACAAGGTTGCAGAACAGATGAATCCAAAAACAGAGCCGGGCCTTTAATCTCCTTGATGACTTCTAAATGTCTCCATGTCTCAGTTGCTTTTCAAATCAGGTTTCTCTAAATGCTCCCCCATGCAGGACTCTCACTGCTTTATCCTACATAAGCACTCACAACCAGAGACATGGCCAAGGAATGTAAAGGAACATTCCTAGAGTGTCCATCATGCTTCTGCTTCAGACCTTTCACCACAAGTCACCAAGGGTCAGCATACATCTATTATTGGCAATCAGTAACTGCTTCCAAAGTTCCAAGAACTATTCTTTTTCTCAAGCTGTACAGTGACAGCATGTGCCTTTAATGCAAGAATGCTGAAACAGGAGGATCACTTGAGTGCAGGAAGCCCAGCTTAGACAACAGAGACCTTAAGAAAGAGAGGCAGAAAGGAAGGAGAGAGGGGTTCTAGGGAGGGTTCCTTTCCAAACTATCACCACCATCTGCATTATAAATACCACGCCCTTGTCAATCTTACTCCAATTTATGAACGACTTGACTCCCACCCACCTTTCGGTATGAAGTTGAAAGTAGAGTCAAGAGCAGGTTTGTCAGCGGGACAGAGTCAATCAGCCGTTGAATCCTTTGTGTCGAGGTGCTCTGCGCCATAATACTCAGGACTGCAGGGGGACCATCTGACTCCCAGCCCTGAAGATAACAAAACCAGAGGCACATCAGTCATATTACTCTGGAAAGAAGGAACCCTCACTGATGGCTCCAGCTAGCATCCCAAGTGAACCCTAAACTAATCTGTGGACTCCAAAGAACAGCCTCCTCACATTGTGGAGTGCCTCCACCTGCAGGTCTTGAAACAGAGACGTCAGCAGTTTGATGGCATGGTTTGCCAGGATCACCGAGAGCACCCCAAATCCCTGATGCCTATACAAATGAAAACAGAAACACAGACATTAAGATCATAAGCAATGAAGCACAACCTCAGAAATGGCCGTTATCTTGCCATTCTGGCATCCTTGACTCCTTTAAGGATCTATAACCTTTCCACCAAGGGGGGAATACTACACACATAAAAATCACCCTAGCGTGGGACCCACCTAGGCTCTCTGCATGTGGGTGACAGTTGTGTAGCTTGGTCTGTTTATAGGGTAACTAGCAGTGGGATTAGGACCTGTCCCTGGTGCATGATCTGGCTTTTTGGAACCTATTTCCCATGCTGGGATGCCTCGACTAGCCTTGATGCAGGGGTAGGAGCTTGGTCCTGCCTCAACTTTATATGCCATGCTTTGTTGACTCCCATGGGAGGCCTTACCCTTTCTAAATGGAGGAGTGGATGGGGAGACAGATGGGAGGTGGAAGGAAGGAATGAGAAGAAGGAGGGGAAACTGTGGTCGGTATGTAAATAAATGAAAAAACCAATTAAAAAAAAATCCCACTAGCCCAGGAGCTCATTCTCAAAGCCAAGGTATTAACTGTCACAGGATCTATAAGCTTCAGGGTTAGAACTGCTTCCAAATGAAACTACTTCATATCAGTTCAAAACTACTGGATCAAAAATGCTAGTATTTAAATGATGATTATTTTTTTTTTCTAGATACAATATTTTATTGTGTAGCCCTGGCTGTCTTAGAAGTCACTCTGTAGACCGGGCTGGCTTCAAACTCACTGAGATCTTCCTGCCTCTACCTCCCAAGTGCTGGGATTAAAGGCATGTGCCACCACTGCCAGGCTAACAATGTTTTGTGGGTTTTTATTATTATTATTATTATTATTATTATTATTATTATTATTATTATTATTACTGTTGGATAATTAAATTTTTAAAAAATTATTTTTTTGAGGGTTAGCAAGATGGATCAGAAAAAAGGTAAAGGTGCTTACTGCCAAGACTGACAACCTGAGTGCTATGCCCTGGACCCACAGAAAATTGACTCCACTAAGTTGTACTCTGACTCCCACAGATGTACCACTGCACATGCGCACACCACTTTTACCACACACTGCACGTGTATACACCACTCATCATACACACACACACACACTCAATAACTTTTCTAAAATAACTTTTCCCCCAAGACAGGGTTTCTCTGTGTAGCTCTGGCTGCCCTGGAACTCACTCTGTAAACCAGGCTGATCTCAAATTTGGAGATCTGCCTGAAGAATTTTTTTTTTTTTTTTTTTTTTTTTTTTTTTTTGGTTTCTTGAGATAGGGTTTCTCTGTGTAATTTTGGAGCCTATCCTGGAACTCGCTCTGTAGACCAGGCTGGCCTTGAATTTACAGAGATCCGCCTGCCTCTGCCTCTCGAGTGCTGGGATTAAAGGCGTGCGCTACTACCGCCTGGTGAATTTTTTTTTTTTTTAATAGAGAATGATTTTTTTGAGAAAATTACCAACTTTGGGCAGGGAGTTGGGTCAGTAGGTAAAAGCCTTCATAGGAACATAAACCACTTANTGTTATGGAAGTTTCTTATCTCCATAGTAACCCACTGCTGAGTGCCTACCATCTCAACACCCACTTCAGAGTCAATCATGGAAGCCTGCCTTAGTATCCCCAGCCAGGTCAACTGCCTCTACATAGTACTCTCTAGATACAAGCTGGCATATCTGCTTGAGTTGCTACTTATCTCTTGAGAATTTTTTTTTTTTTAAACTCTACCCAGCACCACAGAACCCAGAGTGCAAGCAGAGGAGACACGAAAGCCTAGCATTTAATCTCTTCAATCCCAGGTTCGCATACCCAGTTGTGGACTCAACATCTCATAAACAAAGTCCTAGCCATCAACTAAATGGACCACAACCAAGAGAAAAATCCTATTGCTCTCTCTTTCTCCAGCCGAATCTGCTTCTAACCCAGTATTCCCTAGCTCATTATACACAACCCAGCTGCTTATGCAAAACATGTGTGTGCATGCACGCGCGCACACCTATGTGCATGAAGGCCAAAGGTCAACCTCGCATGCTGTTCCTCAGGACAACAACCAACAAGCCGGGATCTGCCCATCTCTGCCTCTCCAGTGCTGGGGTTACAAAGGTACTTGGGTTCTAGGACTGAACTCAGGTCCTCATGACTGCACAANATCGCAGTACCAGCTGCGTTAGCTCCTTAGCTCCAGGCCAAACACTTCTGATGACACAGTGTGCTGATGCTAATGCTTATTCTACTTCCACCTCAACCTGAACAATTCCTGTCCAAATACAACACGACTCCTGCTAACCACTTGCCCTGGCCTTTTTTCTTCACAAGACTTATGACAATCCATAATGGACTTGCTGGTATTGCTGTTTGCTATTTCTCCACTTAAAAATCCAAAATGTGTGTGATGGAAGATTCCTGTAAAGCCCAGTACTCAGGAGGCAGACAGAAGGACCAGGAGCTCAGAGCCATCAACTACACAGCAAGTGTGAGGCCAGCTGGGCTGTTAGAGACACT
>LZPO01107921.1:570117-592837 GCA_001675575.1 Neotoma lepida
GCTCAGAGGTTAAGAGCACTGGCTGTTCTTCCAGAGGTCCTGAGTTCAATTCCCAGCAACCACATGGTGTCTCGCAACCATCTATAGTGAGATCAGGTGCCCTCTTCTGGTGTGCAGGCGTATACACAGATAGAGCACTCATATACATAAAATAAATAAATCTAAAAAAAAAGAGGCTGGAGAGACAGCTTAGCAGCAAAGTGTGTGCTACTCTTGCAGAGGACCCAAGTTTGGTTCCCAGAACTTGAACAGGCAGCTCACAACCACCTGTAACTCCAGTTTCAGAGGCTCCCATGCCTTCTTCTGACCTTCAAGAACACCTGCACTCATACCCACAGACACTCATACACATAATTAAAAATGAAAATAAACCTAAAAAAAAAAAAGCAAGCAAGCATAGAATTACATAAATTAAAATGGAAACGGCAAGAAAATACGTAAAATAAAGTGCTCTTGATTAAGAAGAAAAATGGGGCTGGCGTCATGGCTCTAAGGCAGGTGCCAAAGCCAGCAGGTTTTCAAGGTCCTGTGGCTGGCCTAGGCAAGGAGGTCTCTGTACTCCTTCCTGGGGTAGGGAAGTGGGGGAGATCAACAGCTGCCCCCACTCACAGCTGAACAGCCTGGGAGCTGCTGAAATAAAACTCCATTAACAAACTCTTCAAGGGAGAGAATAACACACACACACACACACACACACACACACACCATCACAAGCCCTCACCAGGTAACAGGATAGGTATACTCACTGAGGCTACAAACCGTGGTGATGTAGTGTGTGGACAGTGCGACAAAGGATGAGTAGAATGGCTCATACTGCTTCTCATGGTGCAGGATTTCTGACTCACTGCAAGGAAGACAATGTCACCAAATCATGTGCCCCACATCCCTCTACGAAATCGCCTTACTCCACCCTTTTAGCAACCTACTTGGTAGGAAGTAAAGGAAATGGCTATTCATTCCTATATTCAACATGGGGCTGGGGATGGTGCTGCGACACAGGGCCATGCACAAGGCCCTGGGTTCAATCCCAGCACCACAAAAACAAACAAAAAGTTCAGAGACTAAAATTTAATTATCCTGTTTAAGAAATCAGACTTAGTAAGAAGGGGAGGCTAATTAAGAGAAAACATTTTCTTTTTCTTTTTTTCTTTTGAAACAGAGTTTCTCTGTATATTACTGGCTGCCCTGGAACTCATTCTGTAGACCAGGCTGGCCTTGAACTCAGAGATCCACCAGCCTCTGTCTTCTGAGTGCTGGGATTAAAGGCCTGNGCCACCACCGCCTGGTGAGAAACCATTTTCAGACTCCGAAGTTGTTAAAAGGAGGTTGGAGCTGGGCGTGATACTGCCCATCTTTAATCCCAGCATCAGGAAATAGAGGCAGGCGGATCTCTGTGAGCTTGAGGCCAGCCTGGTCTACATAGTAAGTTCTAGATCAGTCAGGTCTACATAGTGAAACCTTGTCTCAGAATAAAGTTAAAAGGGAGCTGGAGCTATATAGCTCAGCAGAAGTACGTGTCGGGCCTTGTGTTCCATCCCCAACACTCCCCACAAACACAAACAAAACACAAGTAAGGAAACACAAGTGAAAATTTAACAGAAAGCTGAGGCTATGGCTCAGTAGTAGAACTCTAACACTAGAACACATACACACATAGCCCAAAATACATTACCAGTTTGTTCTATATTACTGATTAGAAAACACCTTAATTGTTGATGACCAAAAGTGGACAGACCAGGGCACTCACAATACCGGTAGCAGAAGCAAATGAAAGTAATCCATTCTGAAGACCAACTACAACACAGAGCGCAGGGACTTGGAAAAAACCAACAGCTCAGAGTAAGAAGTCCCTAATGCCACCACCCACTGCCTGAGCAACAGCCTCCTCCAAGTTCAAGCCCCTTCACAGAGGCTAACACTAGATGGCAACAGAATAGCTAGTCCCTTTTCAAACCTCATCCCTATCTTTAGCTGAGGAACTGTCCTCTTCTGCAAAAATCTGGAGCCCAACTCACTCTAAAGGCTGGATACATTTAAGTCACTTTATCAAATAAGAAGCTAAAGCACAAACCATGAACTAATGCAGGCAAAGAAAAGAACAAAATGTATCTTAGTAGATGCAAAGAGCAGAGAGATGGTTAAATAGTTTCCTCAGTGAATTAATCCCTAAGCAGTAAGTATCCACCCAGCAAGAGAAATGTAAACAGAGTTGATCCATTCACCAGCAGGCTTATCTTCTTGCCAAACGAATACAGGAGCCAAAATGCCATGTCTGTGTTTGGAAAGTGCCAATGTGAGTGATGAATCACTTCAAACCACACTCATGAGTCTGGCACTGCAAGTGCTTTGCTGTCTGAGGATTAAATGAGTGTGTATCAAACATTAGGCCCTTATCAGAAAAGTAGTCCTGGAGCACCTAGGATATGCCAGGACGTTCCTGCCCATCAGGGTCACACTCCTCTATTTGTCATGATAGGTAAAGACAAGGGAAACAGAAAACTAGCTCCAAGCAGCACTCACTTAGAGAGACCCGAGTCTCTCTAAGGCTCCCCACTACACCCTTCCATTCACCAACACACTTGAGTTCCCTTGTCTATCTTCTTGCTTCTTGAGTCTTTTCCTACTCCTCAATTCCATGTAGTCTGCTGAGTCACTGCCCTTCACCGTTGTATTTCAAAAGTTCATCTGCTTACCTCCACTCTTTTCAGCCAACAAGTTTACCAAGTCTTAGAGAAAAACCGCCCACCTGAAGGATGAACTTATTCTGCACTTTCATTCCCATTCTGGTAATAATGTAAAGTTACTAACAAATAAACACTCACCACACACAGGAATAAGTAAATGTATCTAGTTGCCTGGCTCTGTCAGAGGTGTGGGGTGAGAGTTGGTGGGTTGTTGTTTCTCCCGCCCCCTCTTTGATGTTGAGACAGAATCTAGTGCATGGTTCTCAACCTTCCTAATGCTGTGACCCTTTGATACAGTTCCTCATGCTGTGGTGACCCCCAACCATAAAACTGTTTTCGTTGTTACCTCACTACTGTAATTTTGCTAGTGTTATGAAATGTAATATAAATATCTATGTCTTCTGATGGTCTTAGGTGACCCCTGTGAAAGTGTCCTTTGAAAACCCAAAGGAGTCACAACCCACAAGTTGAGAACCACTGGTCTAATATATCTCTGGCTGGCATGGAACTCAATATATGGCTGAGAGTGAATGACGTTGAATGTCTGATCCTCCTGCCTCCACCTCTCAGGTGCTAGAATTACAGGAATGTGCCAAGTATATGCTGCCAGCCATAAAACATGTCTGGTTTGGGTGCTGCTAGGGATTGAACCCAGGACTAGTGGATGTTAAGCAACTACTCTCTTAACTGAGCTACATTCCCAGCTCCCGCTCTGTCTGTCTGTCTGTCTGTCTGTCTGTCTGTCTGTCTGTCTGTCTCTCCCCCACCCCCCGTCTCTCAGAAGGGTCAGTAGGAAAAAGAACGAAGAAACTGAACACAGATATCACAAGAAAAATGAAGAGACTTGAAGGCATGTCAGCTACTTTCTTGAAACACCCACTACTAAGAAACTTTGCAATGTCCCCACTGCACCTAAACTGTTAGACAAAGACGATGAGAGTCTTCTATCCTAGTCAGTGGAAAGAGAAAAACAGAAGGAAACCAAGTCAGAGAATCTAATTTGATGTTTAAGTTAAAGAAAAGGAGGAGGAGGAAAAGGAGGAAGAAGAGGAAGAAAGGAAGGATGGAAGGAAGAAAGAAAGAGAGAGAAAGACAGAATGGATGGACGGACTAGCTAGTATCTGGAAATATCTAGTTCATTTTAGAAAGAACGGGGGATCTGAGGAGGGAGGCATAATAAAAGATAAGGCTTCACCTCACTTTTTCCCCTTAGATAACACACTGTAAGTCTATTTCACAGACTGTGAAAGCCCAAAAACACCCTACCCCTTATCAACTTTAACTCCTAAATACAAAATCTATCATGTCATTTCCTTCACGTTATTTGGGGGCGTGCACACACACATGCACTCACCCATGCACACATACACACATGCACTCACTCACCCAGCACACACACATGCATTCACCCATGCACACACACATGCATTCACCCATGCACACACAGGCAGACTCACATACACCTATTCATTTAATCTAAGAACTGTGAGTTTTCTGTCCAATGTTTCTCCCATGCTCTTGACTGACCAGTGGTTACTGTGACACTAAAACACCAGGACTGACCTCCAAGCACACTCTATCTTTTGGTGATGGGTTCTCCCTGCTGTGGCCCAAGTGTCAACCATGTCACTCTTGTATGTAAAGTCAAAAGACANCAGTCAGTGCAGCACCATCTCTCTTCAAGGCTTCTAGGAAGGGTCTGCATTACCTGGTAGTGTTCTAACAGGCCCCCTGTTCCAGGTAGCAGCTCTGCCCTAAATTCCAAGAAATACCTGGGAGACATAATTTTTTCAAAGATGCTTATCATGAAAGAAGCCAGAGACATTCAGGAAGGGGCNGAGGGTGTTAAAATCTATGTAGACCCAATGTCAGCTATGCTCCCAACCATGTCTAGTAGAGTTCTGAAAGGAATTCTCTTGGCCAAGTACCACAGAGGGCTGCACTCAACACTTAAAAGGTTTTCAGTGTGTACTAAAAGACCTGTGGGCTATGGACAATAGAAGCTACCTGAACTCAAATAAACTTAGACATCATTTTCTTTCAAAGATTGAATGACATTTTTGAGGGTACACATTACAGTTCATCCATGCTAATCTACTGCCCTTTGTTTCACAACACAGTCTTAACATCAAGCAATCTTATCACACAGTTAAGATCAGATCCTAAGACTTTTCAATGTAGTCTGTCCTCAAAAGGTCAATTCCAATTATAAGGCTTGACTTGAGACAGGGGTAAAATGGAGAAATTGAGAAGACTCTCTCAGGGCCAGTGTCAGACCTAGCAGCTCCACGAGAGGCATTCAAAGATGGAGCAACTGCCAGACAGGGAATAAGACTGCAGTGATGAAAGCAGTGCATTGAAAAAGGATGCAGAGGACAGCATTCTGCCACAGAAAAACAGGGGGTCCCTGGAGGCAAGGGAAAAAAGGAGGGCAGCTGTAACCATGGAAGAAACAACGCATGTGCAGAAGAAGACTGTTCCACAAGCACAACAGCAGCCTAGAGCAGCCTGGGCCCCTGAACTTCACAGCAGCTGGAAACAATGCCCACCCCAGCAGAAACTCAGGCTAAGTCTGACACTAAGGCCCTAGGCAACAAATGTTTCCACATTTCTGAGTCCCCTACTACATTTTTCTGGAAAGAAAACATTTGAGAAACTGGTAACAGGGTATTAGTGTGCTCTAAAGCAAGGGTCAGCAAACTCGGGCCCATAGTCTAAACCCAGATAGTTGCCTATGAGTGAGTAGATTTATTATCTTTTAACGGCTGAATCTTCTGCAGTGCGTCAAAGCCTGTAAGAAGTTAAATACACCATGTGTGGTCAAAATTGGATACTATCATACATGGCTGCCTTTGTCTAAGATGGCAGAAGTGAGCTACACAGTCCACAGACCTACAGTTACTACCTGACCCTTCAAAGGCTCTACACTCAACACAACACTCTTTACAGTGTCAGGAACTATGAACCAGAGGTTTACTCTTTTTTGTATGATCAAATTGCTCTCAAGAAGACAGAACAGGATTTCAAACTTCACTAAGCTATAAAAAACAGAACATGGAGTTCAAAACTCCTGACTTCCAATAAAACACAGTATTACTAAGTACACATCACGTTTCCTCACACCGTAAAGAGATTTTCTCATGTCTACAAACACAGTCAGTCCCTGGTTCTCTCAGGTAATGAAGAATGTGGAGGGGTGACTAGCACTTAGCAAAATTCAAATCTAGTTCCATGTTTGGATTCAACAGGTTGCAAGGGGGGTTGCTCACTTAGCAAAATTCAAATCTAGTTCCATGTTTGGATTCAACAGGTTGCAAGGGGGGTTGCTCTAAGTTTAAAAAGCAAGGGCCAAGAATATAGGATGTACAAGAATATAGGATGCAGAGGAGTGTCAACAAATGACATTATAACCTCAGTTCACATCCATAAATACAAAAGAAAACATTCTAAAAGGAAGTGAACATCGTTGATTATAAGTAGTGAGTGTGATTCAGGAAAAATATCAGTAATTTAAACATTTAAGACAGTAAAATAGGAGCCTGCATGGTTGGGAGAGTGTCCAGCATCCAACTCTGAAAACCTGAGTTCAATCTTTGGGAACCAAGGTGGAAGGAGAGAATCAAGTCCTAAAACTTGTCCTCCAACCTCCAGTAGAATGCACTCTCACACTCACATCACACACACACTGATTAAAATAACTAGATTCCTTAACAGACATAGGGGTAGAGAGATGGCCCAGTGGTTAAGAACACTTCCTGCTCTTCCAGAACACAAGTTCAGATCCCAGCACCGGCGTCAGGTGGCTCAGAACTGCCCATCTCCAGGGATCTGAAGCCCTCTTCTTGCCTCCACAAGCATACACACACACGATACACACATACACATGGATTAAAAAAAGAAGAAGAAAAAGACAGTTAAAATAAAAAGAGCTATATAATTTGAGTGTAATACTTTTTGGTGCTTGTTTACAACTTCAGAACATAATTGAACATGACTAAGCAGGAAAATCTACCTGTTAAATCTTAAATTATCAGATTCAATCACTGTTTTATTATAAATTGTTAAAGATCCTTCATCCAAAACATCATAGTTAGTGACAATTACTGTGATAAATAATGTGCCAAACCATGAGCCTCCTCTGAGTAACACACAGCGATTTCTAACTTTCCAAATAACCTTTTGATATACTCTGTTGACCAACAAGCTAAAATGACCCGCTTAGCAATTTCAGGGAGTTACTAAGCAAGGTGTGGTTAGGAAAACGAAAGTGAGAAAACAGACTTTAAAAGCCTGAGTCTACTATTAAACTCATCAAAGACTGCTGAGCCCAGTAGTCCGGAAAAGGTAGACACTAAGGTCGCCACCTTCCCATGAAGAAATACGACTCCTGCAATCTGACAATCGGTACAAAAAGGTACGAGCACATAACAGCAAGCCAAAGAACAGTCCCGCAAGTAAGAGGCTGAGGACTTGGCTCTCGGACACAGTGCATAGTACGAGAGATGCAAAGTAAAACCAAAGTATTCAGTGGTAACTAGCGGCTTCAGTCACAGAAACAGCACGTGCCCCCAGTGATCACAGCACCAAAGAAAGACCGTTATTAAACTATGTGGTAGATCTCCAAAGTAAATCTCGGACTCCGCTGGCAGGGAGAAATGCAAACTCATCCACGCCCTGACCTTAACACAGAGGGGCAGCCGAGTAGACACCGGCCAAGGAGCACCTTGCATCTCAAAAACCAGTTCTCAAATGCTGGAGGCCACGCCCTCCAGCAAAGGCAGCCATAAAAGTTTTGCTCTGGAGGAGAAATCGAGTCAGAGATGGTTTACGCCAGCCAGGGGAGGAAACCTGGGAGCTCTAGTCCCCAGCGTCCGGGAGCCCCGAAACCGTGCGTGGGGCGGATTCTCGGAGGGAGGCTGCGAGGCAGCGGGGACTCAAGACCCCGCAGGTCCTCCCCTCCCCCCCCTCCGCCGCCCGGAGGCGCCGCCGCCCGGTACCTCTCGATGACTGAGGCCACCAGCTGCGGCAACTCCTTCATCTCAAAGGCGGAGTAGGACGCGGACAGTAGGGGCCGCACCGCCACCTCCCAGCCCGGGGTCGTGTCCTGCCCGGTCGCCGGGGCTCCGGGCGCTGGAGCCGCTGCCGCCACCTCGTCGCCGCCGCTCGTCGCCATCTTCCGTCGTACTACTGCGGCTCCCTCCGGGGGCTTGCCACCGGCCCAGCGCCGCCTCCCGGGAGGGGGCGGAAGTGACGCAATCGTGCGCGTCAGACAGCGCGCCACGGGTCGCTCAACAAAAACGCAAGTCGCTGTGCAGCCTCTGACTTCTCGGACAGGACCCGAGGCAGTGCGCCTGCGCCGCATGGAGCGCTGCAGGGGAGAGCCTGAGAGATGGCCTCTGCGCGTGCGCTAGAAGTGCGCGCGCCGCTGCGCATGCTCGCAGGGAGCACTAATGATTGCGCGTGCGTGGGCCCTTCTGTAAGCGGAAATATGGTTTCTAGCCTGAGGAAAATGTGAGTTTTGTGACTTAAGTTCGGAAGACCTGTGCACGGTAGCGGAATGGCGCCATCCTGGACAGTTACGGACGAGAAGAAGAGGCCAAAGTCTGCTCGCTGCTAGCAGCTTCCTCTGCCCAGTGTACCACACGAGCAGACATTCTAGCGCTTCCCAGTTCGCAAAGCTTTCTCCGCACACCACCTCACAGCAATGATTTTCTTCACGAGTTCCTATTTTTGCTATCACTTCCTTGTATGTTTGGGACCTTTCAGTAATAATATGAGAGAAGGCTGTTAGTTTCTTGAAATGTGGTCTCAACCTACCTCCCTCAGGCTCTAGAGTGCTGGCTTTACAGTCAGGAGCCGTCGTGACGGTCTTTCAGGGACCTCGGACTTGAGCAATCCTTCTGCCTCCACTGCGGAGGAATTACAGGTGTGGGTCTCCACATCGAGGGGTTATTTTGTTCCATTATAGCCCAGGCTGGCCTGGAACACTACACAATCCTCTTGTTTCAGCCTCCCAAATGATGAGAGGTTATAGGTGTGCTACACCACATCCGGCCATCGGCAGTAATAGCAAATTAAATATCTCTGGCTTTTAGGTACCGAGACGGCGTTCAGAATAAACATCTTCCTTTTCAAATCCATTCATTTCCGTAGTGGAGGTTTGTTCTTGTATTGTCTCAAAGACTTGGGATAACATTTATGTTCTAAATTTAGATTGAGGGGCTGGAGACTGGTTTAGCAGAGTTCCATTCTCAGGAATTCCAGTTCCAGAGGATCCGATGCCCTCTCCTGGGCTCTATAGGAACCTGCATTCCCACGTGCATATACCCCCCCCCACACACACACACACATACACACATATGCAAATAAATAAAATCTTTTTAAAATGTTTTGTAGTGCCAGCACTGGGGAGGCGGAGGCATACCACAAATGCCTCCACATGGCAAATTACAAGCCTTCCTGGAATATACTAGATTGTGCAGTTAGGATGAAGCACAAGTTTCATCAATAGTCTGACCTAAAAAATAAGATAGGAATTACAGAATAGTAATATTTTATGAACTGAAAATGAGAATGAAGGACTTTTAACCCTGAGAGGCTGGAGAAGGCTCTGAAAACTTCAAATTGTTGGGGCTAGGGAGATGGCTCAGCAATTGAGAGTACAAGCTGCTCTTCCAGAGACCCCAGCTTCAACTCCCAGCACCTATACTCACCAGTAACTCTAGCTCTAGGGCCTCTAACATCCTTTTCTGGCCTTTCCCCCTGGAGCTAGAGTCAGTAGTGGGGCACACACACATAAATAAAAACAATTTTTTATACTTTGTTTTTTGAGACAGGGTTTCACTGTGTAGCCTTGATTGTCCTAGTACTCACTCTGTATACCAGGCTGGCCTCAAAACTCAGAGATCTGCCTGTGTTTGCCTCCTGAGTGCTGGAATTAAAATTATGAGCCAGCACTGCTTGGCAATAAGAACAAGTTTTAAGGAGGTTGGAGAAATGGCTCTTTCAGAGGGCCCAGGTTCAGTTCTCAGCACCCACATGGCAGTCCACAACCATTTGTAACTTCAATTCCAAGGGATCTGATGCCTTCTGATCTCTGAGGGCATTGGTCATGCAAATGGTACACACACATATATGCGAACAAAACATTTATGCACATAAAATAAGTCCTTTAAGAATCTTTTCAATAAAATTTAAAAGCTGGACAGTGCATGCCTTTAATTCCAGCACTCAGGAGACAGAGGCAGGTGGATTTCTGAGTCCAAGGCCAGCCTGGTCTACAAGACGGTTTCCAGGATAGCCAAGGCTACACAGATAAAACTTGTCTCAAAATAAACAACAAAATTAAAACTAAGTAAATGGTTAGTGGTATCCATACTTTGGTCTGTCATAGGCTCCATAACTGGGGTGTGTGGTTATCTGTGTAGTGTCTCCCCAGGAAAAGTTTTGTCACACAGCACCCTCGTCTCCACCTCATCACCAGTAATTCATCTCCTCTTGAAGATGTCCTCTTGAACACCTTCCCCATTCAAAACCAAACAATAAATGGTACGGAATCACCCATTTTAAGAGAAACTGTAAGGGGCTAATAAATCAAAGTAATGAAGATAAGGGAAGAAAGGGATCATGGGATACTCCCAGAAAGGAAAGGAAACCAAATGGATCAGAGAACTGNGAGAAGAAATACAATCTCAAAAACTAGGTGAAAACTGCTTTCTGACTGAGGAAGGCTGGTACATCCTCTTGCATTGCTTGTCCTGAGATAAGCAGCCATGGATGTTGGAAGGGCACAGAAGCAGCCCTTGGAGGCCCATGTTGGAAAGAACTGAGCCTCCAATAGAAGAGTGACCAGCTGTTTCACTTTGTCTAGGATACTTGCAGTGAGAGTCCCACTTGCCAGGGCACCTTCAAGTCACAATTAGCACGAACTCGACACCCATGTGAGAGGACCATCTCCAGCCCACGCAGAATTCAGACACCTGACGGTGACCAACATCTTGGTTGTAGCTCAACACCTCATATACAGAAATTACATGAGCTAATCAAGGGTGGTGGATGCTTAAATAAATTAAGGGGGGCTGGAGAGATGGCTCAGNGGTTAAGAGCACTGACTGTTCTTCCAGAGATCCTGAGTTCAATTCCCAGCAACCACATGGTGGCTCACAACCATCTGTAATGAGATCTGGTGCCCTCTTCTGTATACATAATAAATAAATAAAAATAAAATCTTTAAAAAAAAAAAAGATTGGTCCCAGGCAAGCCTGTAGGACATTAAAAAAAAAAATTAAGGGGGAGGAACTCAAGAGATAGCTCAGGGGTTAAAAGTGCAAGCTGCTCTTGCAAAAGACCCAGGCTCAGTTCCCAGCACCCACATGACAGCTCACAACTGTCTTTAACTCCAGTTCCAGGGGTCTGATGCCCTCTCCTGGACCTTTGGGCACCAAGCATGTACATGGTACACACACATACACACAGGCAATACACACATACACATAAAAATAAATATAAGGACAAGCATGGTGGCACACAACTTTAATCTCAGCACTCAGAAGGCAAAGACAGGCAGGGCTTTGTGAGTTCAAGGCCAGCCTGGTCTATGCAGTGACCAGGGTTACACAGAAAGACATTGTATCAAAAAAGAAAAATTAGCCGGGCGGTGGTGGCGCACGCCTTTAATCCCAGCACTTGGGAGGCAGAGGCAGGCGGATCTCGTGAGTTCAAGGCCAGCCTGGGGTACCGAGTGAGTTCCAGGAAAGGCGCCAAAGCTACACAGAGAAACCCTGTCTCGAAAAAACCAAAAAAAAAAGAAAAAAGAAAAAAAAAAGAAAAGAAAAATTAAAAGTGAAATAGGATCTCTGAATTCAAGGCCAATCTGGTCTACAGAGCCAGTTCTAAGACAGCCAAGGCTACATAGAGAAACCATGTCTCAAAAAAATAAATAAATAAAAAACAATAAAGGAAATAAGAAAAATACTTCTGAGAAAAGTTATACTTCACTCAAGCCTTAGATCTTTTAATCACCTGTTTTGAGCAACTCTGGTAAAATGGTAAAGGTTAAAAGGTGAACCACAGGGAATTCTATGAAGGGCATGTCACTTCCCGACCATTGCTTCTGGCACTTAAGCAGAGAAAACTAGAATCTTACAGACCTAACTGTACTATGGAAACACAGCAGGCAGTATATGGGGCTGGACATGAGGCTCAGCCATTAAGAGCACTGGGTGCTCTTCCAGAGGACTCAGTAGAGTTCCCAGGACCCCCCTGGTGGCTCACAATCATCCATAAGTCNAGTTCCAAGGGATCCAGTGCCTGCCGGTGGCCATGTCAGAGGAACTGCAGGTGGCAACNGAAGTTCAAGGTGTCAGCCCACCAGGAGGAAACTCTCTGATGGGTGAATCTTGGTCAGGCAAGGTCCGGAGACCACAGACCCTGGAATGTCTTGTTTCTGCTGTGCCTTTACATGTTTGCTGCCACTATCTTTCTCTGGTATCTGGCATGGTGTTATTGGGTATGGGGAGATCCCCACTGCCTGTAATGTCGTGTGTTTATCTCATGGAAACACCCCATTCTACTGGGCATTTTTATCTGTACATTGTCATGAAGATGATTCTTCCCTAAGCTGTACTGCCTAATTGATGATAATAATAATGATAGCTTATACAGAGTTTGATGAATATAAATAAATACAAGGAAGTGTCACACAGCTAGAACACATTGAGGAGCCATGTAGACTGTGACTTAGGTTAATGATTAAGAAAAACAATTGAGTCCCAGTAGCCTAGCTAGCTTAAATTTTTTAACCTTAATGTTGGGAGATGTGTTCACAGGTTTCAGAGTGCATAAGAGCTGAAACAAAGCTTTGAAAATAACTTAAAGTTAAACTAAGAAGTTTTGTCAAATAGCTTTGAGGTAAAAAACCCAAGAAGATAATCTAAAGTTTTAGAAAGGTATGTAGTTGAATGCAGAACTCTTTAAAGTCAGAGAACAAGAAAAAAGCAACCCAATTATTACTAGTTGATGCACTTTCCTTGCTAGGATTGGTTGATGACCAAAAGTGATGATTAATTCCTTATACCCACTTCTGCCCTCAATCTCGGGATATAAAAAACTAGTGATGAGTGGGTATGTACCCTAAAGATTTAAAGTAGAGCTGACTGATTCTTTTTCATATATAAAAGTTTAGGTTTGTGATTCCTTTAAGNTTCCTTNTAAGATTGCCTTTCAAGATAAGTAATAAAGTAATTGGCCCTTTCTTTGTAACTGCAAAATGCAGCCTGCCAGTAAAAGACCTGACTGAGAAGGATACCTTGCTTGCACACGTGGTTAATCTATAACAAGTTGCTTGAGTATGAATGTTCGTGGGTTCTTGAGATAATTTGTCTTTCACCTGTAATATGTAAAATGTTTAATCATGTAAGGGACATGGAAAACACGCTGTTTTTTTACTGTTTATTTTGTATTCATTGTAATCATTCACTTGAAAAACAGAATATGACCACATTGTAATTTCTATATTGTCTGAAAGATTTTGCTGGGGTATATAAGCTGTAAGGGAAAGAACAGAGATAGAGTTAGAGAGTTAAAATGGGCTAGAAGGAAAACATCAAGAATGAGAGAAGGAAAACATCAAGGAGAGAGTTAAAACGAGTTAGAAGGAAAACAACAAGAATGAGAGAAGGAAATCACCAGGAAAATAAAGAATAGAAAATGCAAAAGAAGAATAAAGAAAAGGTCTGAAGGAAACCATCAAGAGAGTGGGTGTGTGTCTTTTTCCCTAAGCCCCTCAGACAGAAAAGTCTTAGTATACGCTGTGGATGCTGTAGATTCCTTTCAAGCCCTGGGCTGTTTGGAAGCTGGTCCCCCAGGCAGCAATAATCCAGCAACCTATTCTGGCCTCCATGGGCACAAGCNACACACACAGTGAACTCACATAGATGCAGGAAAAACACTCATAAAATAAAAATAAATCTTAAAAACAAACAAAAAAAGACAAGACAAAACAAAAAGCAAAACAAACAAAACATGGCAATGTGATGATGTCACTTAGCCATCTTACACAAAATTCAAGCCAGTCTATCTCAGAGNTAGGGCAGGCTAGACACAGTGGTAATATGCCTTTAATCCAGGCATATCTCTGTGCGTTCCANGCCCACCACAGTTGCATGGTAAGACCTTGTCACAAAACAAAAACTNAAGCAGAAAAATGTAATGGGTATTACTGTCTTCTCCCAGGTCGCTTTTCACAAAGCCAGCAAGGACAGGGGCCTCTTGTTGGAAGTGTCAGATGCTCATCCCTTACTAACACCAGACAGACAATTCACAAATAAAGGAAACTTGTTACCACCCACAAGAAAGTTGGCATGTTGCCTTATGCTCACAGAGGCCAGAAGAGGATGTTGGATCTCCTGGAAGAGGAGTTACAGGTGCTTGTGAGGCACCCAATGCAGGTACTGGAAACTGAACTTGGGTTCTCTGAAAAAGCAACAGGTACTCTTAACCATTGTGCCANCTCTCCACACACATCCTTCCTATTTTAAAAAAGACATCTCATATAGCCTAGGCTAATATACAGCTGAGGATGACCAAGTACACTATTATAGGGTTGTGCCTCCACATCTGGCTTTGTTTTTTTTTCTCCATTTTAATGCAAAAGTAGCCTCAAAGTGAACTCTGAAGACACAAAACAGAGCTGAGGCCAGAGCCACTGATCACTGCTTTATTCCAGGGAGCATAGTCACCTGCACTGTCCTCCCTTCTTCAAAAAGAACAATCAGTCCTCAAGTTCACAAGCAAGGTAAAACTTAGGATTCTTCCATGTGTAGTACACAGAAGCCCAGACAAGAAGTACACACACACCCCACACAGGAGCCCAGACAGGAGTGCACACACACCCCACACAGGAGCCCTGGCAGGAGTGCACATATACCCCACACAGGAACCCAGACATGAGTACACACACACCCCACACAGAGAAGCCTAGATATGAGTGCACACACACCCCAACACAGGAGCCAGACAGAAGTGCACACACACCCCACACAGAGAAGCCCAGCCAGTAGTGCACACACACCCCACATAGAAGCCTAGCCCTGGTATACATAGCTAGTTCCAGGCTAGCCAGGGCTATATAGTAAGACTGTGTCTCAAAAAAAATAAAATAAAATAAAATAAGTAAAAAGGTTACATGTGCTTGGGGCTGTACTCAGTAGTAGAAGTAGAGTGTGTGCTAACACATGTGAGGCCCTGGGTTTGAGTCCCAGCATCCTCCTTGCAGGCCCCCAAAAACTTCAATCAGTAATATTTAAAAACTACTTAAGAAAAATAACAGCCCACACGGCTCACCTTATGGAGAGCTCAGTGCAGAGAACCTGCCTAGCATGAGATCCTGGATTCTATCCCTAATGCCACACACAAAATTATACCAATGAGATTTAAAATTTGCACACTGCCAAGCATCATGGCAAACGTCTCATCTGTAATCTCAACACCAGGAGGTTGGCAGGAGGGCTCCAAGTTTGAGGCCAGCCTAAGCTACAGAGCAAAACTCTACCCCAAAACAACAAACAAACCTAAATTAAGAATAAATACGGTTTTTTTTGTTTTTGTTTTTGTTTTTTTTTTTTAACAAAGGCTCTTTTCTCTAATGGGGCTATAGGATGTCTAGAGGGGCCTGCAGGAGCAATGAGATATGTGATGCTGGGACCTCAAAATCTCATCAAGGCTCAGATAAACTGATAGCTTTAAAAAGCTTTAGTGCTAAGCCAGGCATGGTGGTACACACCTTTAATCCTGGCAGTCGGGAAGGGGAGGCGGAGGCAGAGGCAGAGGCAGAGGCAGANAGATCTGTGAGTTGAGGCCAGCCTGGTTTGCATATTGGGTTCCAGGACAGCCAGGGCTACACAGAGAAACCCTATCTCAAAAAAACCAAAAATATTTAATTTTTTTAAAAAAAGGAAAAAGACTTCAGCCCTGCTATAGCTCAAGAGAAAACCACAGGCTATGGGTGAGAAGCCAAATTACTGTTCTGTACTTGGCTTTGATAGGCTGAAACAAATGTTGACCCAACCATACGAATGACAGCATGGAACAAAAAGCTTAGTTAAAATTAGTTCTGACTCCATGTATGGTACCCTCAACTTTTGTGATTTCAGAGAAGCCACGGGGTGGGATCAGTCCTCAGACTGCAGCTAAGAATGGCTCCAGCGTTGGCCGATCAGGGTCAAGCAGTCAAGTGCACCTTTAAGGCAGAGCTGACCCATCAGGCTTGGAAGATGGAGAACAAGTTGTCAGAGGATTTATAGTAAGATTGGAGACACAGAAGGCTAACTAAAGTCAACTTAAACAGCCTCCAAAGAGAAAAACCAGAGGTCTCATAAAAGGAAAAAACAAAAGCAAAAAAAAAAACCCCAGAATATCCATGGATGGGCAGATAAAGGCAACAGAGCAGTGGGTCAGATGCATGGAGATGCTCGCTGAGGTGGCTATCCGTCCCACAAGGACTGTGCATCCGTCACTGTATCCCAGCAGTTCTACATGAGGTCATCTTCTTCCCCCAGGTCAGTGAGATGAGAGCCCAACCCAACTTCACCGATCCACCAATCCACGGCCACAGCTCCTCAGCTGACCCTCTTCCCCGAGGCTCTCCACTCTGGCAGGATGTTCCTGTTTTACCGCCAGGCTCGATTGAGGAGTTTCACCTGTGCCAGCCTCTTTGTGATCATGGTGGCAAAAACGAGGCCAAAAAGGACACTGCTGATTAGCACATAATCATAGTCATCCTTCAGGACATCGAACTGCTTGGACGGGTAAACTCGAGTTTGGTAAATGTCCAAACCGTAGGCCACAACCTGAAAGACAGACAGAATGAGAACTGGGAAAGTAAGGCAGCCAGGAAGTCACCAGCACCTCAGACTCAGTCAGGAAGGAGATAGAATCCTCAGGGCACAAAGCCACACTGCAGATGCCACATGGGGCCACTCACCAAACAAGTGGACTCCAGGCCTGATGGTGCTGTGTAGATGCCTCGCATTCGAGACACTGTCTGGTTATAGTTTATGAATCGTTCTGCGTGGATCTGGACATCTGGAGAATATGGGATCAGGTTCTCCTCTCTGCAAAACACAGCAGGGGGACAGGGACTCTAAAAGCTGCTGTAAAGGGATCTCTTTCATGGCTGCCCTTCCTGGGACCTGGGAAGGCTCCGGGACATGCATCAAACCTTGAATCTCCTTTGAGGACTACTTGAGTTAGGTCGTACAAATGCAGCAGCTGAATGACTGGTGAAGGGCTGCATGGAAGGCTGGTTAGAGAGTAAGGTTAAGTGCTAATTTGATAAGAACATATAACACAAGCCAGGCATGGAGCTGTACACCCATAAATNCCAGCACTTAAGAGGCTGAGACAGACAGGAGGACTGCCTCAAGTTCAAGGTCANCTTGGGCTACTGTGATTTTCAGGCCAGCCTGAGCTAGTGAGATCCTGTCTCAAAAACCAAAGGAAACATCCCACAGCTGGCCAGCACTGCACACCAGAGAGAAGAGTCAGGCCATTTTGAAACCCACACGCTGAACCACTGGCAACTCCTGCTCTTCACACAAATGCCTTAGTCCCCCTCAGCCTTGGAAAGCCTGTCACCCTTCTTCTAGCTCCACCCCCTTGCCTGCTCCAAGCCATGCTCCTCTGTTCCTCCCACTGCCCACCCTTCTAGATGTCCCTAAGTGAAAAGACTTCAGAATATGGGGAGGAGATAGGCCCAGATGGTAGCTGGAGCATTCACGTTAATGGTTAACAATCAAGGAGCTCCCAGCTTCCTACCCAATCTGCCCCTTCCTCACCTTCCTCCCTTCCTAGGCCTCTCCCCACCCTTCACTGCTCCAGCTGTATGCCTTCATACTCAGCATGACTTGAGGGCCTTGGTGCTGTCCCCTCTATCTGGAACAGTCTCCCTCAGTACCACAGAGCAAGAGCCCTTCACCAACCACCTTCAGATCACCTTTCCCGAGGGATTTCCCAGGGCCTGATCTCCAATTCTCCACACACACCCTCACAGCTGTCCTGTACTCTTTTCCATTCACTTGGCTTGTTACTTAATGTCATTTCCCACCCAGACATCAGCTCCAGGAGGCAGAGCTCATGGCCATTTGTTCACCTCAGCCCCTAGCATGGCACCTGAGGACTAACATTATCAGTGGGCTTAAGTTCCTAACAGTCAGAGCCTTCTGCCCACAACGGTCTCACCTGCTTTGTTCTGTTGGGATCTCAGGACGCCGGGGATCCAGCAAGGCCTTGGGAAGGGAAAGGATTGCTCCAGAAGGCAGCCCAACTACACAGGAAGAAATGAAGATTCACATTTATTTAATCCTGAATGAGGCCCGGTTACATAGAAGTTTACAATTAAGAGTTTAAAATAAACCAAGAAAATCAACAGGTCATCAAGGTCTCACTAACTAATCAAAAACAAAAAAAAATGAAACCACTGGGGACAGTAAAACAATAATTCCCAGGGGTATGAGTGAAGGTGCCTGGTTCTGAAAACATTGGTTTCTTCACATATTCTAGCTGGCCTGAGGCCCCAGGAAGGCAGAGGACTAACCATTAGACAATACCAGTTTCNTAATGGTGATCAGAGGTCCTGTGATGCACAGAGTTAGCTTTTTCCTACTTGACATAACACCCAGTGCCTGTCAAAGCTAAGAATCCCAAATGTCTTGGATAAACCCTAAACTATCACTGAGTCCTAATCAAAGACTCTACCAAATAAGCTCTCTGGTTTCTATTCAAGTCTACACAGGCTATGTTAAGAATGACATGGGGTGGTTGGAGCCTGGAGAGAGATGGTTCGGTGGTTAAGAGCACTGGCTGTCCTTCCAGAGGACCAGGGTTTGAGTCTCAACTCCCACTTGGTGGCTCACAACTACTTGTAACTGTCTGTAACTCCAGTTCCAGTAAATCCAATGCCCTCTTCCGGCCTCCCTGAGCAGCAGGCACACATGTGGTATACAGATGTGTGCAAAACACTCACACATATAAAATAATTTTTTTAAATTAAAAAAGAAATGATGTGAGAGCCAGGTATGGTGATGAACACCTTGAATTCCAGCACTTGGAAAGCAGAGAGAGGATCTCAGGGATTAGAAGCCAGCCTGGTCTACATAGTGAGTTCTAGGACAGTCAGGGCTATGTAAAAAGACTCTGTCTCAAAAACAAACAAAAACACAGGATGCTGGACATTCAAAAGGTGGAGGCAGGAAGATTAGGAGTTTGAGGCTATCTTGGGCCATGTAAGATCCTGTCTCAAACAATGACAAGGAATGACATGAAGAGTCAGACACAGAAGGACAAGTTCCATACTTTCTCTCATACACAGATGGACTTAAGTTTCTGTGTGTGCCNAGGTCATAAAAAGTAGAAAGAAGACAGTGAAAGAAAAGGAAAAGATGGTGGGGGAAAGATAAGAGAACCTAGGGAACTCCATGCTGCATGGAAGTAGAAGAGGGACTTTGTAGANGGAGGAAAGAGACCAACAGAGGAGGAAGGGGAGAGTAGGGGAAGGACATAAATAAGAACAAAGAATAATGACACACTATTTTGTATGCTAATCTAAAATATATATATATATAGAGAGAGAGTTAAAACATATAGACATTAGGGATGGGTTTCTGAGCTGTGAGAAAGCACCAAAGAAAGGAAATGGTTCATGAGAATTGAGGACTGAGCAAAGGCCATCAAAGCTGAACTAAGCAAAGAGAAGGAGCCCAGTCTCTCTGCTGGCAGTGCAGCCCCACTTCAGTGTGGGCAGTGCAGCCCCACTTCAGTGTGAACCAGTCTCTGCTGGCAGTGCAGCCCCACTTCAGTGTGAAACCCTCCTCCTGACACTCACTGAGCAAGTGCCGGCTGGTGATGCCCCGCTCGGTGATGGTAGCCTCCATGGCACTGATGGAGGAGGGGAAGATGTAGGACTGCTGGAGGACCTGGGGCAGCTGGGGACGGTCTAGGGAGCTGAAGGCAGTGGCATTATACTGCTCAGTGCCCTCATAGAGCTCCAGGGCAGTCAGCTCATTGCGCCGAGCCTTCGAGTTCCAGTATTGGTACTGTGGGCAGAAGGGGAGGCAATTTGGGTTTAGAGCTGGATCAAATGGAGAGGGAAGGTCACACTANAGATGCCATTAACAGCAGCTGCAGGCCAGGGAGGAAAAGACCCAGGTGTCCCCTGCTCTTCTCCCTTGTTGCAACTTTTCCTAACTTCCGTGACGGCTTGTCTAGGCTGTCTAACGCTGTCCATGACACAGGCACTGCCCATGTTCTCTGGAGTCATAGTAACGGCAGCCACCCTCTGGGAGCTTACGAGGTACACGGTTCTGAGCTAGCCTGGAGGAGACTACTACTGTCCTTATTTCACAATGCAACCAGAGAGCTCCCACGATCAGTACAAGGTTTACAGTCAGGAATGGGAAGAGCAGAGCTCAAGCCCAAGCAGTCAGATCTGACCCCCAAGTCCCACCCCATCTGGACCCTGTGCTACTTTCCAGGGGGCTGGGATCTTGAGAAAGCAAAGTGGTTGCTGTTTCTGGAAAGAACATAAGATTCAGGGACCTCCTGAGCTGCTCTGTGTCCCTGGCAGTGACCCCTTACCACCACCCAGTTCTCTGAATGCACGAGGTGGACGGGGCCCTTGGCTTTCTTCTGCACAGAGGAGTGGATGATGCGGCCAGTGACACCATCAATGAGGAAGATGCCAATAAAGGTGCGCTCATGGTGGACATCCGTGCTCTCTGTCACCACAGCCAGCAGGTTGGGGTTCAGACTCTGGAGAGAAACCATAATGACAAACTTTAGGAGCCATGATAGTATGTCATGATAGCATGTCATGTACTTGGTTCTCCTGTGAGCCCTAGGGCCTGAGGCCGATATGGAGATCAGCCACTTGGCAAAGGAACCAGCATTGCTGAGCAAAACAGCTCCCTATGTAGTTTCTCAATTCAATGCTTGCTTTGCATACTCTAAGGACTGGGGCAACACTGCATGCCTTGCATGTCCCTTAATCCTCTCCAAAACCCTATGATACAGCCAGCCCCCACAATGTAGCTCTGAGGATCAAACCCAGCTGCAAGTGCCTTTGTCTGCTGAGCCATATAGCTCACTATCACCCCTTCCTTTTGAGACAGAATGTCACTATGCAGTCTAAGCTGACCTTCAATTTACAATCCCCCCACCTCAGCCTTCTGAATGACGGAATTAAAAGTGTACCACCATTCTCTAAGGTAGCTTGTCACCCACAAATCACCTGATGGACTGATTAATCTTTAACCCCAGAAGACTGTAGNCATACCTGGACTATTAATGAAACTAGCATCTAGCCAGGAGGGCTGTACAACTAGCACTGGGGTAAGATGAACAGCTCATGTGATGCCAACAACCAGAGGAAGAAGGCGTAATTGTTTAGGCTGGGTACATAGCTGGGTGGCAGAGTACTTTTCCTAGCATGCCAGAAGTATATCCACAGCACATACACATACTCCACAAATATTGATACACAGGAATCAAATGACTTGACCAGAATTTCAACACTTAGTTTCCTTAAAGTCTTACTTGGGCTAGTGAAATGCCTTAGCAGGTAAAGATACTTGCTACCAAGCCTCCTGTCAACCTGAGTCCAAACCCCAGGACCCACATGGTGAAAGAAGACAGTTGTCCTCTGACTGCCACACACATGCCAAGGTACATGTCCCATTCCCACATATACAAAATAAATAATGTAACAAAATAATAAGTAGGGCATGTTAGTGCATGCCTTTAATCCCAACACTCAGCGGCAGGGTGATCTCTATGAGCTCAAGGATAGCCTGGTCTACAAAGTGAGTTTCAAGCCAGCCAGGGCTACATNAGACTCTGTCTCATAAAAAATAAATCTAAAAAGTATACACATTAATAAGTAAAAACCGGCCTTCCTCATTGCCAGGCTGCTGCATACCTTATAGAGCACACTTCGATCCCCCATCACCCGGCCCTGGGAGTGCACGTGTTCGCTGCTGCGCTTCCCCTTCACCTTGACGACCCGCTGCACTTCTGGGGGAATGGTAAGCTCCCAACTCAGTTCCGTAGTGAGATCCTAGGCAAGAGCAAGAGCACTTGTGATAGGAGATAGGTCAGGGCCAGAGATGGAGTCAGAGGAATCCTACAGCTGACCCAGCCTGCAGTGCGGTATCTGAGGCCTGAGCACTAGAAGGACCAGGAACAGATTCGGCTTAGGCTAGACGGATAGGTAAGTCAGTGATGTGCTTGCTGAGTTGGATTCCCACACTCAGATAAAGGAAGTCTGCTGGTGGCTGCACTTGTAATCCCAGCATGGGGAAGGCGGAGACAGAAGAACCCCAGAGGTTCACTGGCGAGCCAGCCTAGCCTATTCAGTGAGCTCCAGACCAGTGAGAAACCTGACAAAGTGAAACGACAGGGTGGATGGCACCTGAGAGATGACATCCAACAATGTCCTCTGGCCACTATACATATGCATACACGTGCATTTACACCCTCACACACATGTATACACACACAAAAGCAAGACTTGTGAAGAAGTTTGGAAGTCTCNGTTTAGTGAAAAAAAAGATATAGCTGGGTCTACATAGCAAGTTCCAGGCCAGCCAGGCAGGGCTACACAGTAAGCTCTTGTCTCAAAGAAAGATACTAGGCCTGGTAAGATGGCTGAGCTGGTAAAGGGGCTTGCTACCAAGTCTGACAAGCAGGGTTCAATCCCAAATCCTTCCATGATGGAAGGAGAGAAACNATTACTGCAAGGTATGCTCTGACCTCCACATGAGTGCCATGGCATGTGGGCTCATGCTTGTACACGCATATACACATACATACAGAATAAATGAATGGAATTTTTTAAATTAAGAAAACAAGAAAGGGAGGCTGAAGAGATGGCTCAGTGGTTAAGAGTACTGACTGCTCTTCCAGAGGGTCTGGGTTCAATTTCCAGCACCCACATGATAGCTCACAACTATCTGTAATTCCAGTTCCAGGGATCCAACACCCTC
>LZPO01107921.1:593414-604326 GCA_001675575.1 Neotoma lepida
AGTAAAATAAATATATAAGTATAGATCTGTTCTCTTTGAGAAAGATATAATTTTATGAGACATGTGGATGCATGTGTCCATACAGCTATGCTTACAGTATCACCAGCACACAGCAAACAGCTGGCAAGGACAGCTGGGAATGGGATACAGGGATGTGTATATTTGCTCAGGGAATCTTTTTTTTCTTTTTGGAGATAGGGTCTCTCTTCATAGCGCTGGCTGTCCTGGAACTCACTATGTAGTCCAGGTTATTTTTACACATGTGGGTACTTTGCCTGCATATGTTTGTGTAGCACAGGAGGTCAGAGAAGTGTTAGATTCCCCTGGGGCTAGAGGCACAGGTGGCTGAGCTGCCATGAGGGTGCTGGGAACAAACCCAGGTCCACTGTAAGAGCAACCAGTGTTCTTTGCCACTGAGCCATTTCTCTAGCCCCTCTAATATTTTTAATAAAAATTGTATTAATAGGGGCTGGAGAAATGGTTCAGTGGCAAACCACTATCTGAAGCAAGAGCACTGGTTGCCCTTCCAGAGGACCCAGGTTCAGCTCCTAACACCCACGTCCGGAGGCTCACAGTAGTGTGACTCCAGCTTCCAGGGGCTCAACATTCTCTTCCTGTTTCCACTGGCACCTACAACATATGCCCTTACATGAACACATATACACATAATTAAAAATAACAGTAGAGCTGAAGAGGTGGCTCAATGGTTGAGAGCACTAGTTGTTCTTCTAGAGGACCTGGGTTCATTTCCGAGCACCCACAAGGCAGCTCACAACAGTCTAAACTGCTATCACAAGGGATCCAATAATCTCTTCTGGCCTCTAAGGGAACCAGGCATGCAGGTGATATATAGACATACGTGTATGCAAAGAATAAAATAATAAACATAAAACTTAATTGTTTCTCAGGCTAAGTATCATGATCTTATTCTTTTTCATCTATTTATTTGTTTGTTTGTTTGTTTATGCATGAAGAGGTCAGAGAACAACCTGTGGGCGTTAGTTTTTTCCTTCCAACATGTGGGTTTGAGAGACAACACTTATTGTCAAGCTTGGCAGTGAGTGCCTTTCCCTGCTGAGCCTCCTNGCTACCCTCATCATCTTACTTCACAGACATGAAAACAGGCCTGTAGGCATAGTATGTTCCAGATCACNAGGTTAGCAAGCAATAAAGCTGAAGCACTAATCCCAGCAGTTAAGTCTAAGCTGCTAATTGCTATTCTCACTTTACCTCTCAAGACATATCAAAGGACAAAAGAGGAAGGCTCTCTAGTGACCAAACACCACACAAAGTTCCATCTAGATAGCCCTGCTACCAAAGCCAGCCCATTGTGAACTTCAGAGCTAGCNTGCATGGATACTGGCAAGGGCTGAACTCCTTCAGAGCCAACTGACCCATTTCTGGAAAGAGAGTCCAAAGCACATGCTCTGTTGCAATTTGCTTTTGTATAAATACTCAACTCAACCCTCATCCGTGCCCCCTGCCTCCATCCTCAGAACAGCATGACGCACTCTTTCCTGGGCTTCAGGATCTGTAGGACACCACCATGCACTGCTTTACCTGAAGCACTGAGGATCAAGTCCACCACAAAGCACCTGCCCACTCGGTGTTGGGGGATATTCAATCACACTGTGAACCCCAAGTTTGCATTTGCACTAATTAAAATTAGTCTTAGGTCAGGAGGCTGAGTTACCAACTAGTTAACAGAAAGTTATCATAGAGCATCAGAGGGCATCTGGAAGAGATAGAGAGTGGCACCGGAAGAGTAGGGAAGGATTTGGAGTATCAAGGCTTTTTTTGTTTGGCAGAGTGCAAGGATGCTCTCTTTCAGAGACACCAGCAAGGAAAGAAGGTTAGTTAGGTTTCACCCCAGCCTTTGAATATCGAGTTTTATTTATAAATAGAACAACAGAGATTTAGGTGAAGCTACCTTTAGCATTAGTGGCNGAGCCAGTGCCCATGGGAACAGAATTCCCAGCAGGCTGTGGCCTGAGCAGCCAGGCTGCTGCCAGAGAAGCAGGCTGGTAACTGCAGAGTCGAAATTACTGGCTGAAACAACAGTAGATTAAGGCTCAGCCACTGTGCCGAAGTTAAAACAACAACCCACTATGAACAAATGAGTGCCATTGAATCAGGCATCAGGGCCACTGTTTAACCAAACAACAGGAAAGACCCACAGAGCCTCACAAGGGCCAACTGCTTCTTCCCTACCTTCCGAAGCCGATATCCACTGAGCCGCCCCTGCTCTGCATCCACCAAGTAGAAGAAGATGGAGGGAGCAAGTTCATGCAGCTGTCGCAAGACATTCCGAGTAGCTGGAAAAGCTGTGACCTTGAAAAACCCAGATAATCCAGCAGTGTTACATGCAAGTTCAGAAACCTTAAAGCCCATTTCTCAAGAGTCATTACTGCTTGCCCACTAAAGAAAGCTTTAAGCATAAAAGAGTGAACCATAAAACCAGTCACTGGATCTATATTAAGGCTTAAATATGGCTCTGTTAAGAATCTTAGTGTTGCTGGGTGGTGGTGGCACACGCCTTTAANCCCAGCACTCGGGAGGCAGAGGCATGAGGATCTCTGTGAGTTCCAGGACAGCCTGGTCTATAGAGTGAGTTCCAGGACAACCAGAGCCATACAGAAACACCCTTTCTCAAAAACCAAACACCAAAACACACAAAAGAACCTCAGTGTCAGGGGCTGGAGAGTTAGCTCAGTGGTTAAGAGCATGGGCTGTTCTTCCAGAGGCCATGAGTTAAATTCTTAGAATGCATATCAGGGAACTTACAAACACCTATAACTCCAGCTCCAGGGGTATCTGATGCTTCTGGCCTCTACAGATACCTGCACTGATGTGCACATACAAACACATAATTCAAACTTAAAAAAAAAAAAACTGGCCGCGTGTAGTGGCGTGTTCCTTATGAACCTAGGTGCTCACAAGGGCAGTCACATTGCTGAGGGTGGCCCGACAACATGTGCTGTGTGGTACGTGGGCCACCCTGTCCCAGTGCGTGTCTGACACCCCATCCCATACCCAGCTCCACACAGAAGACTCCATCCCCTCAAGACAAAGCACCTTGTATTCATCATCCACCAACAGCAGCACCTTGGCNTAGTCTTGATCCATGACTGGGAGAAGCAAGGACTGCAAGATGGGGCGCTTCAGCACTGGGGGGGCCACCTGGCTCCACTTGCCAAAAATGGGGTTGAAGACAAACAGAGAGCTCATTCCTGTTTCCTACAATGGGCAGAAAACAGTCAGATTCCAACACAGAAGGAGCAACATCNTACAGGTGACCTTGGGATGCTGAGGCATCAATTGAACCACGAGGAATTCCCTGCTTTCTGCCACCTTAGTGGAAAGTAAACTCTTGGCCAAGATGACTGGTCCCCTAGGCTGATGTGAAAAGGGAAAGGGTTGGACTGATTCTGGCTCCCAGTTTAGCTAAGAACTGGGCATGATAAAGAGCAAATCAAAGTCAAGACCAGGTCAAGACAGAAGTGCACACCTTTAATCCTAGCTCCTTCAGAACTCTGCAAGTTCCAGGACAGCTTGGTCTATACAGCTAGTTTCAGGCCAACCAGAGCTACACAGTGAGACCCTCTCCCCCNAAAAACAAGTCAAGCATAATTCAGCCATCTCATGATTGCTGGAGTCAAAAGAGGATCGCTACCAAACCCTACCTCACAATACAGCTAGAACTGATCCATGAAAATCCACTCAAACTCTAGAGGCAGAAATCACTGAGAGAAAACAGCCACTTAGCTATCAGGGAGACCTCGCTGGGAAGGGAAAGCACCGGCTGAAGGAGGATTGGGTTCCTAGCCAGTTCCACATCAGAGCTGAATGGTCCCTCCACCCAGGCCAGAAAACAGCAGGAACAAGACTTCCAACCCCAAGCTTCTCATGGAATGCCCAAGGCATGGGAGAAATTTCAACTGTGAAACATGTAAAAGGCAACCCATGGTGGTTCCAGTCAGCGTGCCTGGCCTCACCTTGTCCTTCACCAGCAGCGTGCACTGAGGTGGGTGGGGAAAATGAGCAGTAGTCCTCTGGACCATCAGCTTAAAGGAGGAGTCTGGCTTAACATTGGGCAGATACTGTTTCCACAGGATGGTGCCAGAGCTGCTCTCGATGCCAAAGAGCTGCAAGATAAACAAATACTTGACTCACAACTAGAAAGAAACGGAAGAACTGATTCAATCCTTGCAAACTGGAACAGAGCAAGTCTGCTGCCTGTGCCTGCACCTGAAGTTTGCTTTCTAGGGCTCACATGCTCACCTTGCCTGAGGCTGTTACCATCACCATCATCTTCTGCAAGTTGAACTCATCTCTGGCCAATGTGTCGATGTTGATCTCATTCTTAATCTGGCTTCGGGGCTTCCGAGCATCGTAGAACATTTTCCAGAGGTGGGAAGTCCAGGCCTGGAGCAGGATGAGCTGAGATGACAGACGTTTCAGGAACATGCCCAGCAGNCCGTCTGGTGTTGGGGAAGAAGGAAGGCACTCTCATCAGACCAGGAATCCAGCAAGAAGATGTGTGCTTTCCCAGGAGGGACCTCTCCCTCTCCTGTAGAACCTTTCAGTCATTCACACTCCAGGCCACAAGTTCAAGGGGCAGTCTGTGTAAGATGCCAGCAGTCCCACACTCTGGTACAGCCATGCACAAGTTTCCAAAACCTCCTTACCTGGCTCTTAGGACTTCACCTGCCTAGAATCTTGTAATAGGAGATTAAGAGGTAAAAAATCAGCCATGCAAGATGTAGCCATGCTGGGATGACCAGGGGAAGGCATCTTGGTGCCACAGCAAAGCCAAAGAAGTGTGGGTCTCAGGTGCAGTGGGAGCAGGTATAGCATGAATGGTGCTCCCATTGCTTCATTCTACTTTGTTAACCTGCTCCCAGCATCCCTTCCTGCAACCTATTCCTAAGGCCATCATTCTCCCTTGCCCCTGACTCCATTGGTGAGGCATCTCCCTGAAAGTGTCCTCCATTAGAGATGTGACAGGTGCATGATACCATGGTAAGGAGGAGGGTCTTGGGAGTCTGACAGGCCTGAATTAAAATCCAGGCTCTACCCCTTTTGCTGAGTGACCCTGAAAAGCCTTTGTGCCTTTGGTCTCTCATCTATTAAACGGCATGCAACTCAGAGGCTTGTTAGAAAGAACAGATCCTATGACATCCACTCGGGATTGGGCATGTGCCTGGTGCGTGCGAAGTGCCCCTTGAGAGTGTTATCTTTAGCTGGGCAGTGGTGGCACACGCCTTTAATGCCAGCACTCAGGAGACAGAAGCAGGCGGGTCTCTGTGAGTATTCTCTTTGCTCATCTTTTTTCCACCAACCTCAACTCAAGGAGAGGCAGAGAAGCAAGTCACAAGCAGAGTAGTCCACACATACATGGTGTGTGTCTCACTGATGCAAGTCAGGAAAACAATAAACCATGTGGGCAAGCAAGGCGCAACAGGCAGCAAGAAGTGCATTTACCTTGAATCGCTGGGTCCAGCAGCAGAAATAGATAGTAAAGTCAAATTAATTCTCAGCTTAAGAAAACATACAACACCTAGCATCGTACCTGACCCAGAAGCCCTCAACAGTGGCCTACTGGATAGCTGGCTGAATGAACTGGGAGGGGGGAGGGCATGGCAGGACTGGACTGGAGAGGAATGAATCAAGCTTATCAGATGACCATCAATGGAGCCATTGCTGCCTCAGAGAACACAGGGCTATGTCCAGTCAGGTCTCTCTAGGCACATGTGGCTGTTGCATTTGAGACAATGGGTGGAAGTGTCTGACATGGAGCCTGACAATTTTTAGGTCCCCGGGCAATGGTACTTGCAACTAACTATAAAGTGAAGACATTTTTGTCTCAGGATCATTCACTAGAGGNACTCAGGGAAACTGTAGCTACATAAACCAGCAGGTTACGGATGCACTGAAAACTAGCCACAGGACTCCTTCAAAACATNTGGCTGAACCAGAAGCAGGGGCACAGTGAGGTCCATAAACCCAGCTAAGCCTCCCTGGAGCAGCCTCCCTGGGTTCATACCTGCCTTCTTGCCAAATTCTCCTTCCAGTTCAGCCTGTGCCCCAGTCAGGGGGAGGTCCACCATCTCCAGGCATACCACTTCTGCCAGGGATTCCTCTCGGCTCCACAACACCACCTTCCCAGCTACAGGAAACCAGTTGGCAAAAGCTCAGCCTGGCTCCCTGGCCTTGAGGAGACTCTTGGAGGGGGCTCAGAGTTCCAGTCTTATGTAAAAGATCTCATGAGGCTGGGGTCAAAAGGCAAGTGAGGAAGATTCTATATCTCACTTCATGCCCCTAGGAACTGAGAAAATTCTCAGGGTACACTCTGCTTGGCTCTTTCCCAAGCCTGTACACAACCACCCCCGACACACCTCTCCCACACATGACTGGAATTCAGAGCAGGCAGAAACACTCACCCAGCTGCTGCAGGAACAGCTGCAGATGGTCCTGTGTCTGCACCAAGGCCCGGTAGCCCACTGAGTCATCCTTCTTCAAGAACACCTGGATGTACAACTATAAGCCGAACAGTAAGAAGCCAAATGGCTCCAAGGCATTGGACCCCAAGACTCAAAGGGTTGGNAGTCGGCTGAGTTCCAGGGCATGGCATGATGTGATGTCTAGACAATATAGTGATCATCTGGACACCAGCAAGAAAGCACACACTCTTCTGAGGCAACACAGCAATGAGTTGAGGCCCTCTCTGATCTGTCCATGAAAGGCAGCAAGTACTTGACGGGACTGTCATCCCTTCATGCCTCAGTTGCACCCCACAAGGTGAGCAGGAGGCCAGGCCAGGACCAGGCCAGAAGCTGAGGAACACATATCAATATCCCTAGAAGAACACTGGGTAAGATGAGTACATATGGGGAATCAGTCTGGAGTCTGAACCCCAGCAATATGTTTTGCTAGCTCCAGGATTCAAAATGCCCTGGGCCATAGGCACATTCACAAACCAGGTCAGTTACAACCAATCCACAAGGCTGCCAAGATGCCCTCTGGATTACTGCATAAACTAACAGGGCCTCGTGCACACCGACAGCCGGTCAAAACAACAGCAATCGGACTGGGGAGTCAGAGAACTTACTGTTCTTGCAGAAGGCCCAGGTTCAATTCCCAGCACCCATATGGCAGCTCACAACTATCTGTAACTCCAGTACCAGGGGATCAAATGTCCCATGTACTCATGTGGTGCACATATGCACACATGCAAGCAAAACACTCATACACATAAAACGATAAATAAATCTCAACAACAGCAGCAGCAGCTTTGCTGTAATTTATAACCAGGCAGTGGCTCTGGAGGAACTAGGAGTCTTGCTCTGAAAGCCCTAATCCAGGGCCACAGCTATGGCCCAGCTCCAAGGAGATAAAGCTCACAGAACAGGGTGAGAAGGCCAAGGCTGTCTGTTGCTTACCCGCTCAGGACGGGTGCCCTTCTGCTCCAGGCTGAAGGAAATCGCAGTGTCTAGCAGCCGCCGACCTGTCTCCACTAAGTAGAGGTTAATGGTGTAGGTTTGGTTGAAGCAAGCCAGAGAGTCCTAGAGGTACACACAGCATAGGTCAACAATAAACTCCCCTATAGTGTGTCCAAAGACAGTGCAAATCCCCTAGAGAAGGGACTAGGTCGGAAGGGAAACGTGCATAAGAAAGTAAAGAGAGCCAAATCCTACAGCAGAAACAAGGTTGCTGACTGAATAAATGACAGCACAGCTACAGCGTGCACCCCAGAAGGAAGCCAGAAGCCTCGTGTGGCAGCACACAGATTTAATCCCAACACTTGAGACAGAGGCAGGCAGATCTCCGAGTTCAGGGTTAACCTAATCTACAAAGTAAGTTCCAGGACAACCAGGGCTACATAGAGAAACACTATTTCAAAAGACAAAACACAAGAAAATAAGAAAGCCAGTTGTGTACAACTACTATGTGTGTACANGACCATGTACATCTCGGAAGGGAGCCAGTGTGTACATGACCATGTACATCTTGGAAGGGAGACAGTGTNTACAAGACCATGTACATCATGGAAGGGAGACAGTGTGTACACGACCATGTACAGGGAGGCACAGAGTTCCCAGATTGGCATTGACTGTGAATGAGGAAAGAAGGGAAAAGCTCCAGATATGAGGCCACAACCAAGACCCATGCCTCCTGTCAGGACCTTCACTGCCACCAAGTACACTGCAGAACACCACCTGGCTCTGCCAGCTGTGGAGCCCCAGAGGAATGGGAAAGCCAAGGCTCAGAGAAGGAAATAAGGAGGGACAGATTCTAGAAGTCTGCCTCCTCATCTTGCCATGAGAAAGGACAAGACATGCCACTTAACTGACAGTACTTGGACTCTTCCTGAAGCTGGGAACTTGAGGGGACCTGCTAGCCTCAGTTGATCTTGGCTTCCTTGTGTGGTCTTCTGGGTTGCCAGGTCTGCCACTCCACCCAGAACACACCCTGTCCGCCCAATGCCACACCCTACCTGTGCCCTAGATGTCTCAGGAAAGCTGGCCGTATTCCCATCCCCAGCACTGCCAGGTTTTTGCTAGAGGAAAGAGAAGTGAGGAAACTCAACCAATGGTTACTCCCAGACACTTCTGTCTCCTCTGCACAGACAGAAGGCAAANCTTACCTCTCANGCCCCACCCCCACAAGCCCAGGAGCCCTTAACAGTCTGCGGGGAGAGTAGGGTAGCCACACTGGGATCCCATTCCTACTGAGGAAGAGACTGTATGGAAAGAGAACTCATCTCTCTGCAGCCTCCTACCCCTATGAACAGGTGGGTGTACCCTGACTTCTGACTCTAAGGGTTCCCAGCAGAGATGAAGAAGCCCTACAAGCTAGCTGTCATACTAGCTCATACTCACTTCAGTTCGACAGGTCATGACTGCAGCCACTGTCTTCTCTCCAGTGGTGGCGAAGCTCACGAGAGTGGCCTGTAAAGAATGTCAGGTATCAGCTTCCAGACAATGGGATTTAAGGTGAATGTGTCCCAATTCAAAGTTCTGCCTCCTCCCAGCTTTGTCCTGGAAGACCTTCTGGTCCTAGCAAGCACACTGGCTGCAGTTACCTGGGGGAAGTTTTTGAGCAGAGTCACAGCACCGTGGTGGTAGTGCAGCAGAGCGTAGTGGCCTGGGGACAATTGTAGGAAGAACTGGGCCCGAGAAGGAGCCACTGGGCTGGGCTGTGTGGGTAGCACTTGGGGCTGGAATCCACTTTCAAATTCTAAGTCAGGAGACTGGAGGTGGCAAGAAGAAAGGTGAGATGCTTGCCCCCTCCCAGGCCATCAGACCAGGACCCTCTGCCATATTTGCCAGGGAGCAGTACTAAACTAGGGTAGACGGCTTCAGAAGCTCCTTTTCAGGGTCCCCAAAGGAGACCATGGTCTGTACCCCAACAACAGCTCAGCCAGAGGCCTAACCTCTCCCCANGGCTGGTCACAGCTCAGGAAAGCAGCAGCAACATCATAGGGCAATCATACCAGCTCCCTATGCCTCAAGGTGACATCTCAGACCAGGAGAGCAGCCTCTCACCTGCAGGGGGATCTGTCNCAGTTCCCACTCTGTCTCCAGGGCCAAAGTGTGGAGGGAATGTGAGCTGGAGTCAGGGCATACCAGGACAGCCTCGTCAACCACACCACAGGCCCCAGTGAGATGCTGCAGCCATGGAGTCCAAACCCTGACCTATGGAGACATTTCACAACAGATTCATGAAGACCATCAAGGTCCCTCTCAGCAAATCAACAGAATTGCTGCTGGAATCCTACAGAGGATCCCAAGCTCAAAACACATTGCTGGCTGGGTAGTGGTGGTGCACATCTTTAATCTCAGCACTTGGGAGGCAGAAGCAGGTGGATCTCTGTGAGTTGGAAGCTAGCCTGGTCTACAAAGTGAGTTCCAGAACAGCTAGGGCTACATAGGACCCTGTCTTTAAAAAAAAAAAAAAAAATGGCTGGTTCCAAAGAGGCTCTTCCTGTCCTCACTGGGACAGGAAGGGGAAATGCACCCAATAACAGTAAATGCATGATGGCTGAGAGGGGCATCAGATGTGGCTTCCTGTAATCATTTCATATTCACATTAGTACTCAGACAGTGCCTAGACCTGAGTAGCTTCTCAGCCAGCCCAGAAGAGCACCGAGTGTTAACAGAGTGCTTTAAACTCATGCTGAGGACAAGCCAGCAGCAACAGATGGACATCAGGAACACAAGCGGCTTTTGCAGCTGCCCTGCCAAGTTTCTTGGACCCTCATGCAAAGAAGGCTTCTACCAACTCCTTCCCACCCACCAGGAGCCAGATGCCCTCTGTACCTGCTGAACAATCTCTCCATCCTCCACGTTAAACTTGACAATGTTCACATGGCTGAAGGGAACGATGCCAAGGGCCCACACCACCCCGGAGCCGTAGGAATACACCATCTGGTAGTGGATGCTGTCACTAAGAAAGGAAAGAGAGGACAGGGCCACCAACTTAGCCCTTAGACTGGAGCTTTCCCAGGGGCTTCTAAAACNAAGCTGCCATTTCCTAGTAAGATGTCACAAAACCCCCAATAGAGTTTGTTTGGCTCACATAGCCTTTGCTTCTAGGCTCTTTGCTGTTGCTGTTTGGAGTATTAGGGTCAAACCCAGGGCCTCANGAATGCTGGGCAAGTGCTCCACTACTCAGTCTCATTCCTAGCCTTGCTTTTNTCTTTAATATGAATTGTTCATTAACATTTTAAACTGATATCACATATACAGACCAGATTGCGAGCTTTNCCTAAGTGACAGATGTAGTGTGCCTACATGTATGTGGGGCACCACATCAGTTATCTGACTAAGGCTGTGGAGGTAGGCCCCATCAGATAGGCCAGACTCATGGATGTTTTGTTCTTGGTCCTCTAGGATATTGACTTTTTGGC
>LZPO01107921.1:604356-620548 GCA_001675575.1 Neotoma lepida
CCTTGCACCACCATTCTCAGCCAGGAATGTGGCCCTTTTTTCAGCAAGGCTAAGAATCAAATGCAGGACCTTGCACGTGCCAGGTAGGCTCTCTACCACTGGTCTGCTCCATGTCTGCACCTTAACTTTAGTAATTTAACTTTTCATCCCTGCCCTAAACTTTTTGGAAATAGTTGCAAGTGGCTGAAGCCAACCCTTGCCTGACCCTCTAGCCACCCTGTTCCTTCCTAACTTTTATTCTTCCAACCCCCAGGACCTCTGGAAACCACTTCGAGCTTCCCTCAGTCCCTCCCTGTCATTCTGACTCTTACCATGAAGAAAGAATCAGAATAATGTGAAGTAGCAGTTGAAAGGCCCAGAGCACTGTGTGCGTGAGCAGGAGCAGCCCCCTAAGTGGCAGCTCTAGTGCCCCAGTTTGAATTCTCTTTGCCCTACTAAGTACATCNCAAGTATGTAGTCACAGCCTTTCCGCTCAGACCTGTGGGTCTGAGTATACTACTCAGGAGTATACTACTCCCATGTGATGCCGACAGGAGGTACCTGGCCAAGCACCCTCAAGGAGATGGAGAGTGTTGTAGGGATTGGGACAAGATAGTCATCACCTGGGAGGAGACTGCCTTACCTTTCTGGGAGATGTTCCACCCACTTCAGGTGCCCACTGGAGAGGTGATGGAGGGTGAGAGTTGTCTTCTTCAGAACTGCAATATACCTCACTGACTCCTGCAGGCCCACCAGCCCAAGTGCCTGGAAACTAAGCACAGGTGTGAGTGAGGGCCTTCAGCTAGAGTGGCTGACCCCACTACTGCCACTGCTGCTTGCTGGGTCAGAAAACAAATACACCTGGATGCCAATGCTGGTTCTGTCTAATCTTGCCTCTACCAATTTGAGAATCTGCCTTGCCTAAGAACTACTCAGGCACACNGCCCTCAAGTCCCCAAATCTCCTTTGAGTTATCTCTCCCTTTCCCTGGGATTTCACAGGACTCAGGCTAATCCTCTAGCAAGCCCCCATCAGGAAATGCTATCATTGTTAGGCTGATGACTCTGTCCACAACTGGACAAGAATTTGATGACAGAGCTGTCTCACATGGACAGTGTTCTCATCACCTGGGGTCAACCAAGTGCTAGTAACCAGTGAACTGTTATCGTAACATGTGTAAGCTAAAGCCAACAAGCGCATAGATTAATCTCAGCAAAGATGAGGCAGTAGTCCAAGCTGTTCAATAACAGAACTAATCTATGGAGTTTCAAGCATGGTGAAACAAGCTCTGCAATCCCAGCCCTTGCAAGGTAGAGGCAAGAGTGTCAGAAGTTCAAGGCTAGGACTGTCAAGATGGCTTGGCAGGTAAAGGCACTTGCTGAGCAAGGCTGACAACCCAAGTTCAATCCCCAGAACCCACTTGAAGGTAGAAAGAGAAATGACTAGATGAAGTTGTTCACTAACTTCTACATGTGCACTGTGGCATGCACACCCTCCCCGCACACATCACACACACACACACACACACACACACACACACACACACACACGCCAAGGTCAGCCTCATCTGCATAGCTACTTTGAAGCAGCTTGGGCTACATGAGACCTGCCTCAAAGCAAACAAAGATAAGGAACACGGAGAGCTTTGTATTATGTTCTTTTACCTAGAACATTGCACTCAAAGCTCATGTATTATGCTAAGATTGGGACAGTGTTCAAGAACAGAATAAACATTGTATCTAGTACAGAGTTGTTCATCTAATAGGTGCTCAATTAACAAAATCCACCCAATTTATAGGAAATCCCATTTGTAAATAACATAGAAATCTCAATAAATAAACACATATGAGTTATAACAAGCAAATCAAGAATGGGCATCTAAGCCAGATGTGGTGGCACACAAATCCTAGCACTCAGGAGCTAAAGGAAGAGGATTCTCTTAGAGTTCAAGGCCAGCCTGGTCTAGGTATTTCCAGGACAGCCAGGGCTATGTAGAGACATCCTGTCTCAAAAAAAAAAGGGGGGGGTGGGGCATCTGGGGCTAGACAGAAGGCTTGGTGGTTAAGAGCACTGACTGCTCTTCCAGAGTACCTGAGTTCAATTCCCAGCAACCACATGGCGGCTGGCAACCATCTGATAATCCAGTGTCAGGGAATCTAACACCTTTACTAGCCTCCACAGGGACTGCACTCATGTGGTCCACAAACATACAAGCAGGCAAAACACCCATACGTGTAAGAAAAAAATTCTTTTGAAGAACAGGCACCCAATGTGCTGTACCTCTTCAGTGGTCCCTAAGGGAGGAAAAAAAAGGCCAAAGGCCCAGAGTTGTTGTCTATGCAGATCCCTTCACTCAGCCACGGTGAAGCACACTTCTTCCCTACCTGCCACTGTCCAGAGTTATCTCCCAGTTCAGGCCCCCGATATTAGTCTCCCAAGAACGCATGATTCGCCCTCCATTGGATACAGTGATTGCATCTGGAAAGAACAAAGACCACTGTCATTTCCCACACTTGCTCTGTTGTCTTGTAAGAGCCATGTGCCATGACCCCACACCTCTAGCTTATGAATGCCAACAGGTATTAAGCAGGTACCTACCCTTCACTGTAGAAGCCCCCCTTCTTCTTTCCCCATCAGACCCTATACAAAGCAAAGAATCAAGCAATGGGAGATGGCGCTGACCCCACAATGGAAATGGGGGCCTCTGCTTACCTTGTCCATGGACCAACATGGCATCCACAGCACCTTCTGCTGTGCCCTTGTCAACATGGCGCCACACTGAGAGATAAGAGAGTCAGGCGTTGCTGTGAGTGACTGTGACCCAAGGAGACTAGGAAGGGACTAAATCTTTATTTACATAGCATTATCCAACTTTAATTAGGAAGCAAGGAAAACTACTAAGTGCTATGACCTACACCCACTCACTGGAGAGTGAGGGAGGAGGAGTTCAAGAGGTACTGCTTTTCCCACCTGGGCTCTCTGCCCCTCTGGTCCACTACCACCCCATGAAACATATAAAGGAACAACGATAAGATTAACAAAATTGAGATGGCTCAGCAGTTAAGAGCACTGGCTGCTCTTCCAGAAGACCTGGTTCAATTCCCAACACCCACATGGGAGCTCACAACTGTCTGTAACCCCAGTTCCAGATGATCCAACACTCTCACACTGACATACATACAGGTCAAACACCAATGCACATAAAATAAAAATTAAAAATAAAAAAATAAAAAAAATTAACAAAATCTACCCAATTCATAAGAAAAGAATTTATGAATTCTCTTTTCACAATCTAAATTCCTACAAATAATCCCAGCAGCAGGGATAACTCAAGGGTAGTCATCCAAGCCTTTATTGCAAAACATGATAGAATGTAGCTTTTGCAGTGTTATCTTAGTTAAGGACCTTCAAGATTGAGGACATTACAAAGGCCAGTGACACAAATATACACCTTGAAAGATAAGACTAGAGAAGACAAAAAAAAAAAAAAAAAAAAAAAAAAAAAAAAAAAGAAGAAGAAGAAGAAGAAAAAAGAAAAAAAAGAAGATGGTAGGTCAGTTAGATTCACTTCAGTCAGCTTCCCTCCAGTCTCCACAGCTCACTCACAGATCTCTCCAGTACGAGAATTTAATGCTGCAATCACATTCTTCTCTGTGGCCACAACCAACTTCTTGGATCCAGGGGAAAATTCCAAGGAGGCAAACTTGAGCTTCCCAACATACTGCTGTCTCCTGAGGAAGGGTGCAGAGGAACATCAGGGCAAAGTCATCACCACAAAGAGACAAATTGCTGGGCTCACACTATACATCTCCCTCATCACATACAAGAAATGTGTGCAAATGAAGAGCTCTGACCACACCCAAGATTTCTGTGCAATGCACTCAGAGGCAAAGGAGGTAGGAAAGAATTGCCACCAAATAGATGAGAGATAGTAACAGTCTTCCAGCTAAGTGTAACATCTATTACTCAAGCAACATCCTAAAGAGTCCTCAGCCTAATTAACTTTTAGCTGCACCAAACAGACTTCCAGGTACATATGCTGCAATGAGAAATAGTGCCATCTTGGAGCACACTGAGCAAACATGGCCTTTAGCCTGCATTTGGGTTGTTTAGTCTAGTTTGTTTTAAACNAGCTAAATTGGTAGCAGAGTCAAGTTTGGACTCAGTCATTTCTATGTGTATTTTCATGTGACTTCATTCTGTGTGTAGCCACCAAACAACCCTACCAAGTGTGTAAGGCAAATGTTACTGCCTTCATTTCACAGATGAAGAAACCAAAGTCCAGAAAGTTCGGGGCCCAATATGAAGACCTTCTAAAAATACTACTGTTNAGGTGTCTGTCAATTTCCCCAGGAGCATGCAACAGTTAAGCAGTCAAATATTCATTCAAACTGAAGCAAGCATGGCCAGAAGGAAGAGGTGAGTGAATGAATGTCTGGCTGATAAGTTTGGAGAGGGCACTGTGCCCAGAGCGTCCCTCAGAGGGAAAAAAAGAGAACTCACTTTAGAACCTGTAAGGCAGGAGGGCTAAGAGACAACAGCTAGTTCCAAGAGGATGAATCTTCACTGGGAGCTAGTGACCTCTGACACCCAGGAGAACACAACCCTGACAGCCACAGAATCCTTTATGACAGGAAAGGAAGGCATCAGTGACCTCTGACCAAAACCCTAAAGCACGCCTGGATGGCAAGGCTGGCTCCATTGCAGCACAATCTGCACAGTCATAAACAGGTTGGCTTAGAAGAGTTCCCTGGGTGCTTAATTTAATGGTCTTGGGTCGACGTCTTCACATTCTTCGTATCTGAAGAAGGGACGCTCACGTTTTCATTCTGCACAGGGTGCAGCACTCATTCAGTCGCCTCTCCCTTAAAGGCCCGGCTCTAAGTTATAAACTCGGTCCTGCTCCATGGCAATCTCCCTCCTGCTAACAGGAGGGAGACAGATGCTGGGGAAGCAGACACCTACTTCCTGGAGAAGCGTCACCCATACGCACCAGTCAAACTTGCCCACTTGGTCTTCGTAGACCGCGGCCGCAGGGAGAAGCAGCGTAGCCCAGAGCCAGAACCCGGACGCTACAGCGGCCACCATGACTGAAGCCCAAGCGCCGCCCGCCGCCATCCCGGCATGCACTGGGCCTCAAGCCCCTCCCTGCGCTGAACCATAGAGAGGAGGCGTCACGCAAGGCACTTGGAGCGCTCCGGGCTCGGGAGCCGCTGGGATTGGAGGGACTGGAGGGGACTGGAGAGATCTGGAACCTGGGCCAAGAAGTGGCCTTCCAGGCACCGGGCAGAGTGCAAACGAGGAGACAGCCTGCCTCAGTTCGGGTCAGGCACACGCGAGGGGCAGCCCCGAGCGCCGTCCCAGAAGCCCCTGCGCCGTCCGGGTCCTGAAGGGCCGCCCGGTCTTCCGCCGCACGTGTCTTCAGCGCGATGCCCAAATCCAAGCGAGACAAGAAAGGTGGGCTCGGGGGAACTTCCNTCATGGGGGCGACGGGGACACGAGGGAGACGCCGAGGCCTCTCCGAGGAGACCCGCCGGCCGGGGTGGCGGGTTGGCTTCGGAAGGTCACCCGGAGAGCTGGAGTCTGGGCCGGACCGGCAGGCAACTCCCGAGACAGAGTCTTGTACCTAGGCTCGCCTCGAACTCGCCAACGAGGATAGTCTTAAACTGCCGCTCCTACCTCCCGATTATTGGGATTACAGGCATGCACCACTAAACCTAGTTTATGCTGAGCTGNGTNTGGACCACACAGTACACGTCTGCTAGGCAAGCACTACCAGCTGAGCACTGAGTTACATCCCCTGCCGCGCGTGTGTGTTTGAGACAGGATCTTGGGATATAGCTTAGACTTGCTGTGTAGAGCAGGCTGGTATCAAACTCAAGGGCTTCTCATTACCTCATCGTCTCCAGAATGTAGGGATTTGATAGGCATGCATCACCATACCTGATTGTGGCTACTGCCACAATTCTTTGTTTTTTAATGCTGGGGCCTTGAACTCTCCGTCTTNTGCCTTGGCCCCAAATTCCAAACTGGGGCACCACGTCCTACTAGTGGACTGGCACTTTTGTGGGTGTTAGAAGACAAGAAATTGAACAAAAAGGGTCTGTCTTCATCAAGCTCACCGCTTTAATCATGGTCTGTCTGTCTGTCTGTCACTCTGTCTCTCTCTCTCTGTGTATGTGTGTGTGTGTGTGTGTGCTGTCTCTTATACACATCTAGATGTGTATAAGAGACAGGTGTATGTGTGTGTGTGTGTGTGTGTATCTTGTATCCCTGTCAAGTAAGTGTAGTTACTTATACTTGACAGGGATATAGTACAGTCTGGTAGTTGAAAGTGCGGTGTGCAGAAGGTGGAAATGATACTGTTTTGTATAATGTAGTCAGGAAAGGTCTCACTGGTTAGATGACAAACAGAAACCTGGAGAAAGGAAAGTAAGCAACCTATACAGTTGTCTGAGAGAAGGTTGTTCTGAATAGGGAACACAAGGTGAAAGGGGTCTGTGGTTAACATACTGTGGGACACGGGGCGAATGTGGCTGTAGTCAAGTGGAGAAAATAGGATTGAGGGGAAAGGATCTGGCCTTTGATGTGGCTTTACTTTAAAAGGGCCACTTTAGCTATATTGATAGCCTGGAGAATATGAGGGCAGAGATGGAAGCAGCAAGGGCCTGTAATCACCTGGACAATGCTAAGTTGGACCAAAATCCCAGCAGTGGAGAGTGGGGAATGGCTGGCTCAGTGTGGTTGCCATTGACTGTGTGCATTGTAAAGAGGGCCTGTGAGTGCCAGGCAGGGTAGATAAAAGGCCCTGTCACCTGCTGGGGACACCCAGAGCTTTGTAGCTGAAGTTCTGGTAAGTCCTTATGAAGTCATTGGTTTTGGAGAGGAAGCCCTGGTCTGATGTAGCAAATGCCAGTAACTCTTTTGGGAGTGGGACAGTTAGGGCCTCAGTAACTTTTCAGTAGAGGTTCTTGTGCACCTCGTCCATCCCCAGCATTCTTGTATTCTTGGGTCCAGACACAAAATTGAAATTCAAGTGTGAAGTAGAATAGAAAAGATGTCCCAACAGGAAGAGTCAGTACATACAAGTGATCTTAGCACTTGGAAGCAGAAACAAGGAAATGTATCTTAAGTTCAAGGCTAGCCCAAGCAGCTTTGTAGCAAGGTCCTGCCTTAAAAAAAAAAAAAAAAGGAATTGTCACTATGATCCCATAGTTGAGCCTAGCCATTGATAGCTTGTGCGCCATGCCCTATAGAAGGATGGGTCCTGCCTCAGCCAGCAGGTTAGGGTTACCACTGAGAGTACTCTTGTCAGCAGAGCCCTGCTGCCACACTACAATAAATCCAGCAGTCAGCCCAAGGGGCTAAGGGTACCTGGATTGTGCTAGGAGATGGATTTGGGATCTCTGAGTCCAGGAAGTTAGGTAAGCAAGCACTCTCCCAGCCTTGAATGCCAGAAATGACAGGATCCATTGCTGCCTTCACACTGGCTTAGTTCAGGCAAGCCTCCAAAGAACGAAGCAGAATAAATCTCTGAAGCATCCAGATTCATCACTCACCGCCATCTCCTTTTCTTGGTTTTAGTTTCCTTAACGAAAACTGCCAAGAAAGGCTTGGAACTGAAGCAGAACCTGATAGAAGAGGTGAGCGCTTGCTCCTTTATGTTTCTAGTGTGTGTTTGCTTGACAGGGCTGGGGGAGGACTGTTAGCAGTGTATTAAAACCAGCAGCCCCAGAGTTTCCCAGCTCTGGTTGAGCTCTGTGTACCTCCCACATCAGTAAGTGTATTTTCCACACAACCCCCACTGCACCCCAGAAGCATCCCTGTGGTGCTTTTTGCGCTCCAGGTAACTGTAAGATGAATCTAAAATGGTCTTACTAATAAAAAACTCAGTGCCAGCTATTGGGGTAAATTCTGAATAATCAGAGAGACAGAACAAGCCACAGCCAACCTCACCTTGCCAACTCCTCAGCTGATCTTGTTTCCTCAGACTGCAGGCTTCTGAGTCTTCACCCAAATGAATCTCAGCTGAACTGCTGCTCAAAGCCTGAAAGCTTAAGAGGCCTCTAGTTTGTGGTTCTCACGCCTTATATACCTTTCTGCTTCCTGCCATTACTTCCTGGGATTAAAGGCATGTGTCTTTCCCAAGCAAGACATAGATCTCAAATCGTGAAATTAAAGGTGTGTACCACCATGCCTGGCTCTGTTTCCAGTGTGGCCTTGGACTCACAGAGATCCAAATGGATCTCTACCTCCCGAATGTTAGGATTAAAGGCGTGTGTGCCACCATTTTCTGGCCTCTATGTCTATCTAGTGGCTGCTCTGTTCTCTGATCCTAGATAAGTTTATTATAGTATACAATATTTTGGGGGACAAAATATAATCACCACATTGTATTAATCACTTGTATATACTGTATATAGTTATTGTACCTATTGTATATAGTTTTTCTTGTATTAGTTATAACTTTTTAAAAAAATTTTTTTTATTAGACAAAGATGGGAAATGTAGTGGAATTTTATCTATATCCCCCAATAAAATTTATCTGAAGATCAGAGGAACAAGGTCAGCCGCTTGTAAAATTAACACACGTCCTTAATCCTGTCACTTAGCAAGCAGGGTCTGTCTGGATGTCTGTGAGTTCCAGGTCACATTAGGAATAGTCAAGTGTGGAGACACACGCCTTTAATCCCAATATCAACCATAGAATTCTGGAGGTCTACACAGACAGGCAGGAAGTGACAGAAGTGGGTGATAGGAGGAAGTGATGTAGCTAGGCTGAAAGAGCCAGTAGGAGAACAGAACAGAAACGGATATAGATGTGGAGGTATAAGGAATTGGGACACTCTCCATTTTGGGAGTGGCGGTGGCAGTCTAAGGTGAGGCTGGTAGCTGTTCCTAATTCCTCTGATCTCTGTCAGACTTTCGCCCCTATCTCTGCCTCTGTGTTTTATTTAATAAGATCATTTAGAAAATCCATCTTACAGATAACAGAAGCTCATTAGTGAGTTTGTAATGCCTCCTAGTGTCAAAAGGCTGGAAATCACCAGGAGTGATGACTGTGGCCATCCATCTGCAGCTGACCTGCTAGCCCAGTGCTGAGGGCCAGGGAAGCCCAGTCTCCTGGTGATAAATTACCTGGAAGTGGACCTTTACCACAGAGAGGCTTCAGCCAGCAGCCTGGGCAGGGCAGTGTAGATGAGGTGTCCCCCCCCCCCCTTGTTTATCGAAATGATGAGGCTCCTTGTGTTTCAGCTTAGCAGGGGCCTTCCCATCGTGGGTAGATGTTTCTAGATTAACTATAAGTAGACAAAGGAAAGTATTGGTCATAAAAAACCATAAGGTATGGGTTCCAACACACCTTCTCCTGTAGTGAGTGACCTTGGTGTCAGTCGTGTCAGTGATAGACAACCAGATGAAAGGTCTATAGGTGATTCTCTAGCATGAGGCCAGAGTTTTCCTACCCATGCTGCCCCTTCAACTCCAGTGCCTCATGAATTGTCCCACAGCTTCGGAAATGTGTGGACACCTACAAGTATCTCTTCATCTTCTCTGTGGCCAACATGAGGAACAGCAAGCTGAAGGACATCCGGAATGCTTGGAAGCACAGCCGGTGAGTGGGGAGTGGGGAGTGGACAGGGCACCAGGCAGGAAGGCTGGGCTGCCCCCATCAGAGCACAGCAGCAGGACAGACCCTTTGGGTCTGCAGGTCACGTCCTGAAGGGCACCATTTATGTTAGAGATGGACTTTTCCTGAGCTGCTGGGTGACAGGATTTGGTGGTCACTTGGGATGTTTCAAGATTGGTTCCTTCAGAAAAGTGGCCCCTGAGGTCTGGCTTACTGGCTTACTAGAATGTCATTTTGTGCATCCACAGACTGATCTGAAAGCAGGCTGCAGGAGCTGATGAGTTGCAGTACTTGGGCAAGTGGCTCTGGCATCAGTCTACCATTGTACCAGCTCTGCTAGGGACTGTTAAACATGTCTCTCCCCACAGCCAGACACACCAGCTCTACTAGAGACTGTTAAACAAGTCTCTCCCCACAGCCAGACATGATGGATGGTTTCTGATGCTTGCAGTGAGCTGACTCAAAACTGTTAGCAAGATCGGGTTCTGTGGATAAGATGAAAAACAGTAATCCTGGGGACACATGGGTGGATTGCACGAAGAACAGAACCTCTGGCTTCCTNATTCTGGGCTCCCTGGACTCCTAGGCACTGGCTCACAGCCCCTTGTTTCTTGATAGGATGTTCTTTGGCAAAAACAAGGTGATGATGGTGGCCTTGGGTCGAAGCCCATCTGATGAATACAAAGACAACCTGCATCAGGTAGGTCACTGGCACTCGATGAGTGAGACTCAAACTCTGCTGCCTCCTCTCTCCTGCTCTTCCCCTTTGTTGTGTGACTCCTGGGGGTCGCGAGAGCCAAGCTCAGCTTAAATCTGTGTTCTTAATCTGCAGACCCAAGGGATTGTTCCCCTTATGTCCTCCTGACCTGCCTACTAGGAGTTCTACCAATCAGAAAAGGTTTTAGATGCTAACCAGGTGTCCCCTGTGGATAAAGGGCCCTTAATGAAGGAGCAGTGATGCTCACTTTCATTTTTCAGGTCAGCAAGAAGTTGAGAGGTGAAGTTGGACTCCTTTTTACCAACCGCACAAAGGAGGAGGTGAACGAGTGAGTGTCAAATTGTGGCTGGCTCCTGGAAGCCTTTTATTATAACCAGGGTTCTCTCATTCTCTCTGGCATGGTCCTCCCACTGGCTGCAGGTCCACAGCCAAGAAGGACAGGGACAGGAGGCCCCACATCGTGTGCACTCAGAGGAGGGCCAGGCTTCCACTGAATGGTGGCACAGCCTGGAACTCTCCCCTCACCCTTCTCTTCCTTAGGTGGTTCACAAAGTATACAGAAATGGATTTTGCTCGGGCTGGGAACAAAGCAACTTTAACCGTGAGCCTGGATCCGGGGCCCCTGAAGCAGTTCCCTCATTCCATGGAGCCACAGCTGAGGCAGCTGGGCCTGCCCACTGCACTCAAGAAAGGTAGGGGATGGAGAGGTGGCAAAGGGTTAAGAGGAGTGGCTGCTCTTCCAGGTGGCATGGGTTTGATTCCAAGCAACCTCATCTGGCCTCCACAGGCACTGGGTATTCACATGGTACCACTGTCATACATGTAGGCAAAAGACCTCTAAACATAGAATAGTTTTTAGAAGATGAGAAAGAAAGGAGCCAGGCAGTGATGGGGCAAGCCTTTAATCCCAGCACTCAAGAGGCAGAGGGACGTGGATCTCTTGAGTTTGAGGGTGTTCCAGCACAGTCAAGACTAAACAGAGAAACCCTGTCTCATAAAAAAGAAGAAAAATGAAAGAAGAATGTACAGGAAGTCCAGAATGAAAAAGCAGCTCAGGACCACTTTCCCTCAGGCTCTCCCCTCGACCTGGTCACTTCTCCAGTTTCTCCTGTGAAGGCAGAGCTGTGCACTCACCTCTTACAGGCCATGGAGGAGGCAGCCACTCTCCCCGTGGGTGCTGAGCTGCAGAGAAGACAGTCTGAGGCCAAATGCTTCCTAGCACAGAGAGCTAGCAGCAAATGTCATGTGAGCCTCTGCTGAGAGTAACTTGGGCTGCCCTCTCACAGGTGTGGTGACCCTGCTATCTGACTATGAAGTATGCAAGGAGGGTGATGTGCTGACTCCAGAGCAGGCCCGTGTCTTGGTGAGTCTGGGCATGCAACCTGGGGGGAAGGCCATTGTCATTAACCTGCTGCTGCATGGCTCACAGCTGCTCCTCCTAACTCTGCTTCCTCCACCTATTACAGAAGCTTTTTGGGTATGAGATGGCTGAATTCAAAGTGACCATCAAATACATGTGGGATGCCCATTCGGGAAGATTCCAGCAGATGGACGATGACCTGCCTGAGAGCGCACCTGAGTCTGAAGGAGAGTCAGAAGAAGAGGATGACAGCTGACTTCAGGATGTGGGACTAAGTTCTTCATCTTCATGGGACTGCCAGGACTGCTGTCACCCCTCTAGAGGGAACAGCTATGGATAAAGACAAGGGAGGAGGAAGCTGGGGTGGGACTTTGTTTCTACAAAGAATAAAACTTTGTCCATGGGATTTTCCCTGTGGACATCAAGAGACTTTTCCTAGGAAGAAGGCCTTCAGCTTTGTGCTTCTGTTTGGGGCCTGCACAGCCTGGCTGGTAACAGCATAGCACTGCAGGTCGCTGACAGCAACTCCCATAGAGTTGTCCTCTCCAACTCTTTGTCTGGAATGGAGTTGCTGAGGAAAGTTGAGTGCCCTGACAACTTCATCATGTATACATAAACATGCTCACACAGAGAAACACACAGCAAAGCTAAGCCTGACATGGCAGGAACAGGGGAAAGCCACTGCTGGAGTTGGGAGCCAGTGCTTTAATTGACTCAGACTCTCTCACTGTGTAGCACAGGCTGGTCTTGAACTTGCAGCCAGCCTCTGCCCCTCAAGTGCTAGGATTGCACCTGTGTGCTGCTGCACCTGGCTAGCTGTGTTCCATAGGAGGGCAGAGATACATAACTCAGTGGTAAAGCATCTGCTTGCCATGCTTAGGGCCCCAGATTTCTGCCCTGGCAGCACACAGAAACCGATGTTGTTTGGTTATTTGGCCTGTAGACCCCTTCAGATTTCCTGACCTCTGCCCTGGAGGATTTCAAGTGCAGAGAGACTACCAAGACTGAATAGATGGGCTTTGGGTCTTCACAATCATGAATAGAAACCCATGACAAGCCAGTGTAGTGTGTTCACGCTTGTAATCCCAGCACCTCAGGATTGAAAGTTTGAAGTGAAGCCAGACATGATAACACACGTTTAGTCCCACTCCTGGATACTTAAAAAAAAAAAAAAAAAAAAGGTTTTTATGCCAGTCTAATCTATGAGGCTAAAAAAACCAGGCATGGTATATGTTGCTGGTGGACATGTCAGGAACAGTGGGTAGCAATTGACTTCAGGGTGTCAGCACACTAGGAGGAAAATCCGTGGTGGGGGAACCTCGCATGGGAAAGGCCCTCAGACCACAGAGTGTCTTTTGCTTCTGCTGTGCCTTTAAGTGTTTGCCCCGCCCCCATCTTCCCTGGTATCTGGCATGGTGTGAATGGGTGTGGGGAGATCGCCACTGCCTGTATGTTTTTCTCATGGAAACATCCCGTTCTACTGGGCATTTTAATCTATAGATTATTATGAAGATGATTCCTTCTTAAGCTGTACTGTCTAATTGATTTTAATAATGTTAGTTTATAAAGAGTTTGATGAATAAAAGTAAATACAAGGAAATGTCACAGTTAGGGCCTATGTGTTNCAGCTAAAGAGCTGCATAGACAGTTCAGGTTAATGACTAAGGAAAACAATTGAGTCCCCAGGAGCCAGGCTGGCTCTGATCCTCTTAATGCTGAAGGATGCAGCCACAGGTTTCAGGGTGCATCATTAGCTGAAACAAAGCCTTAAAATAACTTCAGGTTAGATCAGATGTTTTGATAATAGCTTTGAGATGAAAAACCCCAGACAACAAGCTAAAGTTTAAAAGGACACATAGCTGAGTTACAGATTCATTAGGTTAGGGTGAAAAATAGCAAAGCAGCCCAATAGTTGCTAGCTGATGTACTTTCCTTGCTAGGTCTACTTGGTGATCAATGGTGATGATTAATTCCTTGTGGCCATTTCTGTCCTCAATCTCCTGATAGAAGAAACTATTGATGAGTGGGTATGCACCCTGAAGATTTAAAGTAGAGCTGGCTGATTCTTTTCATATATAAAAGTTTAGGTTTGTGATGTCTTTAATATTCCTACTTACCTTTCAAGATAAGTAATAAAGTAATTGGCCCTTTCTTTGTAACTGCATAACTGCCAGTAAAAGAGAAGAGTAGCTTGCTTACCTACATGGTTAATTTATGACACGTTGCTTGGGTATGAATGTATGTGGGTTCTTGGGATAATTTGTTTTTCACCTGTAATACGTAAAATGTTTGATCGTGTAAGGGATATGGAAAACATGCTGGATTTTACTTGTATTCATTCGCTTGAAAAACCAAATGTAACCACATTGTAATTTTTATTTTGTCTGAAAGATTTTGCTGGGGTATATAAGTTGTAAGGGAAAGAATAGAGATAGAGTTAGAGATAATTGGGCTAGAAGGAAAACATCAAGAATGAGAGAGTTAAAATGAGTTCAAAGTAAAAGAACAAGAATGATAGAGTTAAAATGAGTTAGAAGGAAAACAGAAAGAATGAGAGAGAAGGAAGTAGAAGAGAAACATCAAAATAAAGATAGAGTTAGAAGGAAAACATCAAGAATAAGAGAAGGAAATCACCAGGAAAATAAAGAATAGAGAATGCAAAAGAAGAATAAAGAAAAGGTTTGAAGGAAACCATCAAAGTGTGTGTGTTTTTCCCTAACACGCTCAGAAAAAGTCATAGACTCCGTGGCTTCACTTTGAACCCTGCACTGCTGGAGCCACCTGCCGCCCTGCTCCCCTCCCCCCGGCCCCAGGCAGCAATAATATATATATCACCAATTGGGAGCTAGAGACAAGGAGATCTGATACATAGCAGATTCAAGGCAGCATAGTATACTCAGCCCCTGTCTCAAAAACAAAAGACCAGTTAGATGTCAGAGCAGGTAGAAACCCTTGCCACCAGGCCTGACTAGACACTGCCCTCCCTGAATATCCTTTGGTCTACTGCAAAGGTGACTGCAGTGTTCTGCGGTGGGGTTGAGGAGGCCTGTGGGAGCCAGCTCCTGCTGTGGTGCTTGGCAATGAGGGCTAGGGGTCAATGCAGTGCCTAGGCAGCCAGGTTAGCCCAGTGGACAATGGGGTCACAGCAGGCTGCCTCTGTACTGGAGCACAGGCTGGGCTGAGGGCACCGGCAGCTGCTTGCATGTAGCCAGGGCTGACAGTGCGAGGCAGCTGCAGCAGCAGCAGAAGCTCCAGCGGGTGGGAGCAGGTGTCAAGGCCAGAGAGGATGCCAAAGCAGGCCAGGCTGCAGCCTGGGGAGGGGTCCAGAGAAAGCCTGCAGCCCACAGGGAGAAGGAGCGAGCTGCCCGCCTGGAGCTGCCTGAAAAGGTAGCACTTACAGGAGAAAGCCCAGTGGCAGGAAGCCAGGGCATGGGACTCCTGAATAACAGCCTGCTGGAAGCAGCAGCTCAGGCAGCTGCACAGCCAGGGAGAGGGGCTCCTCAATATCTCGAGCCCAGTGCTGGATGCCAGATGAAGAGTTTATCTAATTTTCATATTATTAATAAAAACTGAGCTGGGAGGTGGTGGTGCATGACTTTAATCCCAGCACTCAGGATGCAGAAGCGGGAGAGCTCTCTGAGTTCGAGGCCAGCCTGGTCTACACAGTGAGTCCCAGGAAAGCCAGGGCTACACAGAGAGGAGAAGCCGTGTCTCAAAAAAATAAATAAGTAAATAAAAATAAAAACTGGGGAGTCAAATATCAGGGTAAAATCTGATAGACAAGAGAAGCAGCAGAAAAGCAACCAATGACCTCTTTATTCTCTCCATCATCCTAAACTCCTTCGTACTATATCCTGTGTCTCTCTATATATATCTGAGATCCTCCAAAACCTCTATGGTTAATTGTGGTCATTTAGTTGCTAACTGCACCCCCACCACACCCCCGATTCAAGGTTAAACTTTATTAACAGTTACACTGTCACTATGCAATCAAATGTCATATAGCACAGGGGATCTGATTTTACTGAGGCCAAGTCCCTTACTCCTGCTGTGTTGTGTTGAGCTGAGCCTAGGAGAGCCTGGGTTGACCAGGTGACCTTTCAGCATCTTGTTGCCTATACTCTGCATGCAGAATGGTTGTGGACATCACACAGCCTGCAAGCTGTGTAAGCTGATGTTGTAGGTGAATGATAAGATTTCAATTGAGGCAGAGAACAGCTGGGACTCCATGGTGGGGAGGAAGGCACATACCTGGTGCCAGAAGGAATCTGCAGGATTTCCTGACTTGAGCACTGGGCCACCAACAAGCCCCAGTGCTAGAGAGCAGGCTACCCAGAGCCTCTAACCTCTGAAGATCAGGCACACTCCTGCCCACTTCCACTGGACCCTTAGTGCAAGACACAAGCTGCAGGCATTCAAGAGAAGAAGGCCACCAGGTCTGCTGCAGCCTGGGCTACAGCCATGACAGGTGACACCTTTATTCAACAGGAGGTACTGGGGCAGAGCT
>LZPO01107922.1:13154-38422 GCA_001675575.1 Neotoma lepida
ACATATGGTAATACTTATGTGTATACATGTGAACACATATTTAATATGAAAGAAAATCAATTGAGCAAATAGTTACAGTTGAAATTAAAAGTACAAAAGTTTTTGAATGGGTTCACTCGTTCCTTGAGCAGAAGAAAAAGTGTAGAAAAGATATTATGTATCATGTGAGGAACTAGGCATGATTCAGCATGATTCAACATGACTGGCAGGAAAGATGTTGCACAGGCAGGAAGAATGTCACACAGGCAAAAAGGATGTCACACAGGTAAGAAGGATGTCGCACAGGCAGGAAGGATGTTGGACAGTCGGGAAGGATGCTGTATGGGGCAGGAGGAGGCAACACGGGCAGGAAAGATGTTGCACAGGCAGAGAGGATGTTGCATATGCAAGAAGGATGTTGCACTGGCAAGAAGGATATTGACAAGCAGGAAGGATGTGGCAAGGGCAGGAAGGAGGTTGCACAGGTATTAAGGATGCTGCATGGGCAGGAAGNATGTTGCACAGGCAAGAAGGATGTCACACAGGCAGGAAGGATGCTGCACGGGCAGAAAGAATGTTGTATGGGCAGGAAGGCTGCTGCATGAGCAAGAAAGATATTAGACATGCAGGAAGGATGCTTTATGGACAGGAAGGATGCTTCATGGGAAGGAAGGATGTTGCACAGGCAGGAAGAATGTTGCATGGGCAGAAATGATGTTGCATAGGCAGGAAGGATGTTGTGCAGGAAAAAGGNTGTTGCTCTGACAGGAAAAATGTCACACAGGCGGAAATGAAGCTGCACAGGCAGGAAGGATGCTGCACAGGCAAGATGGATGTTCAACAGGCATGAAAGATGTTTCACAAGCAGGAAGGATGTTGCATAGGCAGAAAGGATGTTGAACACCTAGGAAGGATGTTACACAGGTATGAAGGATGTTATACAGATAGGTTCAATGTTGTAGAGGCAAGGCAGATGTTGCAGGGGCAGGTAGGATGTTGCATAGGGAGGAATAATGTTGCAGTGGCAGGAAGGATGTTTCACAGGTAGGAAGGATGTTGCACAAGCAGGAAAAATGTTGCACAGGCAGGAAAGACCTTCAAAAGGCAGGAAGAATGTTGCACAGATATGAAGGATGTTGCACAGATAAGGTCCATGTTGCATAGGCAGGAAGGATGTTGCACAGGCTTCAGGTATGTTGTACAGACAGGAAGGATTTTGCATTGGCAGGATGTTGCACAGGTAGCATGAATGTTGCACAGGTATGAAGGATGTTGTATAGGCAGGAAGGGTGTTGCAGGGCAGAAAGGATGTTGCACAGCTAGGAAAGATGTTGCATAGGAAGAAAGGATGTAGTACTAGTAGGAAGGATGCGGTATAATTAGGAAGGATGTCGCNTCACAGGCAGGAAGGATGTTGCACAAGCAGGAAAAATGTTGCACAGGCAGGAAAGACCTTCAAAAGGCAGGAAGAATGTTGCACAGGTATGAAAGATGTTGCACAGGTATGAAAGATGTTGCACAGATAAGGTCCATGTTGCATAGGCAGGAAGGATGTTGCACAGGCTTCAGGTATGTTGTACAGACAGCAAAGATTTTGCACTGGCAGGATGTTGCACAGGTAGCATGAATGTTGCACAGGTATGAAGGATGTTGTATAGGCAGGAAGGATGTTGCAGGGCAGAAAGGATGTTGCACAGCTAGGAAAGATGTTGCATAGGAAGGAAGGATGTAGTACTAGTAGGAAGGATGCGGTATAATTAGGAAGGATGTCGCACAGGCAGGAAGAATGTTACACAGGCAGGAAGCATGCTGCATGGGCAGGAAAGATGTTGTACAGGCAGGAAGGATGCTGCACAGGCAGGAAGGATNTTGCATGGNCAGGAAGAATGTTGCATGGAAAGATAGGATGTTCCTCAGGCAGGAAGGATGCTGCAGGAATAGGGAGTAGTCTCCACAGGCAGGATGTTGCACAGGTTGGAAAANTGTTGCACAGGTAGGAAGGATGTTGCATAGNAAGGAAGGATGGTNCACAGTTAGGAAGAATGTTTCACAGGTAGGGACAATGTTGTATAGGCAGAAAGGATGTTGCACAGTCTTTAAGGATGTTACACAGACATGAAGNATGTTGCACAGGGAGAAATGATGTTGCATAGGCAGGAAGGATGATGCAGGGGTAGGAAGGAGTCTNCACAGGCAGGAAGGATGTTGCACAGGTTGGAAGAATGTTGCANAGGTAGAAANGATGTTGCATAGGCNTAAAGGATGTTGCAANGTCAGGAAGGATGCTGCACAGGCAAGAAGGATGNTGCACTGGCAGAATGGATGTTGGACGGGCAGGAAGGTTGATTATTGGGAAAGAAGGACGTCACACAGGCAGGAAGGATGTTGCCCGGGCAGGAATGATGTTGCACAGACAGGAAGTAGGTTGTACAGGTGAAGGATGTTGCACAGGTAGAGATGATGTAAGGGCAGGAAGGTTGTTGCAGGGGCAGGAAGAATGTTGTCCAGACAGGAAGGATGCTGCATGGGCAGTAAGTATGTTGAACAGGTAGAAAGGATGTTGCATGGGCAGGAAGGATGCTATACAGTCTGGAAGGATGTTGCATGGGCAGGAAGGATGTTGAAAAGGCAGGAAAGATGTTACTTGGGGAGGAAGAACATCACACAGGCAGGAAGGATGCTTCACAGGCAGGTAGGATATTACACAGGTTGAAAGAATGTTGCATCGGTAGGAAGGATGGTACACAGGTAAGAAGAATGTTGCACAGATATGAAAGATGTTGCACAGGTAGGGACAATGTTGCAATGGCAGGAAGGATTTTGCAAAAGTGGGAAGAATGTTGCATAGGTAGGAAGAATGCTGCATGGGCAGGAAGGATGTTGCACAGGGAGGAAGGATGTTGCACTGCTAGGAAGGATGTAGAACAGGCAGGAAGGATGTTGCACAGGCAGGAAGAATGTTGCATAGGCAGGAATCATGCTACATGGGCAGGAAAGATGTTGCATAGGCAGGAAAGATGTTCAACAGGCGGGAAGAATGGTACACAGGCAGGAAGGATGTTGCACAGGTATGAAGGATTTTGCACAGCTAGGGACGATGTTGTATAGGCAGAAGGATGTTGCATAGCTAGAAAGGATGTTGCATAGGCAGGAAGTATCTTGCACAAGCAGAAAGGATGTCACACTGGCAGAAAGGATGCTGCAAATGCAGGAAGATGTTGTATAGGTGTAGTGGTATTTGCTCCTCCCATGACCTTAGGCTATATCGTCTGAGGAAGGCAATGCTTCTTGCTGTTGTGTGTGATCTCTTAAGAAGAAAGGGAGACAGGTCTTGAGGCCCCTGCTTCCTGCTTCCTGGTGTGATCGGGCTGCCAGATGGATTCACTCCCAGTCAGAACAGAGGACGACTTCAGCTATTTACTCGGTTCTGTATTCATGAGTGTATTTCCTCAATTTATATTCTAATAAATTCCCTAATATTCCTTAAACAGACTCTCATTGATTTCTTGCATTATCTAGTGCCCAATCACGTGGATCTAAGCCCCATGCACCCCTACTGGGGCTCCTTGCGTGACCAAATACTAATGCCCGTGGGTGGCCGCTGGTGAGTTTCTCTGNCCTGCAGAGCCTGCATGCAGCTCAAACAGCCCCCATCCCCACCCAGGAGCTGCCTGACCCCTGTTCAGGTGACCACCTGCATATAGCGTCCATGAGGGGACCTTTAGGCCAGGCAGCTCACGTGGCGTGTNGGCCAGGTACTCCCAGGCCAGGAGGCACACATGGCAGTGGTTCTTGTAACCACTGCCAGAAGCACGTACGTTCAGCAGCAGACAGAGCATTGTGTCAGAGAGAAAAGTGTCCACGCTAGGTGCCTTTCTAGTTCTGTGCCTGTAGCGGCCGAATCGGGTCACAGCCTTCCAGCCTTCCAGCCTCCCACCTGATCCTAGCAGCACTGATCCCTCAGCAAAGCACACGTGCTCTGCAGTCTGAGCACATCAGCAGCATTCCTCCTGCTGGCCCTTGCCTGCTCTGAGCGGGTTCCAGTGGCTGCTGCAAGACCATTGTGGGAGTTGTGGGTACATTCCGCTTGCCCACCAGCGACCATGCTGCATGTGGGAGTGCCAATAGGCTGCTCCCTTCTTTTAAATCTCTCTGGTGTAGCTGCTTAAGCTCACAGGTCAACAAGGAGGTATAGTGCTTCAGGACCTGCCTTAGCGCTACACCTGTGACACCTGCTGGCCAAATATTGTTACTACACCCAAAAATCATCTCATGAACCAGACCTGCTTTGGTGCCACACTTGCAATACGTGCTGGCCAAACATCACTACTACATTCAAAAATCATCACACAAACGAGTCATTCTTCCTACCTACTTCATTAAGAGCTTAGAACACCTGGAACACATAGGACACTTAGGACAATCTCTCAAGGATATTATCTGAGATAAATTACCTGATAATTTAACACTTAAATTGATTAATAAATAAAAAAAATTTTTTCTTTCCTTTGCAAATTTTAAGTATTTCTTAGATCATGGTAGATAATATAACCATTCAGGAATTTATTTTAAAAATTCTTTGTTTATACTATAGATGAAATTTTACAAGACATATATGACCTTCCTGGGACATATACAATTTTCACCATAATGATGATTAGCATAGTAATTCATATCATATTATTAAAAAACTGGTTTAATAACAGCACCAAATATGAGACATTAATAGGACCGATACAAACTTTGCAAAATGGTAATGAGAACTTAAATCAAAGGATTCATTCTTTGAAATCTGCTAATTTGAAATCTGCACATGAACTTCAGTCCATTAATAATATATGGAGTACCAGATTTAATTTTATTGAAAATAAATGTGAAAAATTATTGAATAAAATGTTAAGTCTGCAAGGCAGTCTTAATGCCATATAGATAATTTCAAAGGAGGAATGGTCATCATTAATTGATAGAATGAAATCTTTGGAATCATATATTTATGATGAACATAAAAATTTTTGATTCCATGAAATCACTGGAATCATTTACAGTACAGGAGGTACAGAATTTAGAAAAAGCTGTGGTTAATCGATTTCAAACTTCACAGAACTCTGTTAGAACTGATAATAAAAGTGTTAACATACAGAAGGAAGAGGTTGGAGAGGTTATAACATTGCCAGTGCCTTACAGAGTTAGAGATGACTTACCAAAAGTCACAAGTCATGCCATATATCCTGTTACTGTTTATGAAAAGCCAGCAACTGATAAATATCCTGAAGGATATGTAAAATATAAATGGGAGCCTATATATATATATATATATATATGAGAGATTTAAAGAACATCAAGGAAGCTGTAGTTACCTATGCTATACATTCAACATATGTGAAACAGATGTTCAATACGTNCTTCTAGAAATAGGATCACACCAAATGACTGGAATCAGTTAATATCAGTGGTATTAGAATATAGCCAGCAATTACAATGAAAAAACTGATAGAAATATATATATATATATATAGGCTCCCATTTATATTTATATTTATATTTATATATATATATATGAGAGATTTAAAGAACATCAAGGAAGCTGTAGTTACCTATGCTATACATTCAACATATGTGAAACAGATGTTCAATACGTGGTCTTCTAGAAATAGGATCACACCAAATGACTGGAATCAGTTAATATCAGTGGTATTAGAATATAGCCAGCAATTACAATGAAAAAACTGATAGAAAGAAGCAGCTAAGACCCTTGAGGTAAGATTGGAGGTTTTCAAATCTCCCAAGATCAAATTCTTGGTAAAGGCTGCTTCACTGATATAGATGCACAATCTACATTTGATGAGTATATATNATCCATATGCCATACAGCAGCCTTAAATGCTTAGGAAAAGATTCTGGAACCAGGGAAACCAANTGAGCTATATACCAAGGTCATACAGGGGTCAAAAGAACCATTTACTGATTTTTTACAAAGATTGACCAAAGTTGCAAACAAGCCAATATCAGATCAAGAAGTTAGATGAGTGCTAAATCAATCTTTGGCTTTTGAAAATGCTAATATAGAATGCAAACAGATACTTGCACCTTGAAAGATCAGATCAGCACACATAGAAGAATGAATCCAACACACAATCAGTGTTGAGTCTTTTAACTATGGTGATGAGACTTGGAGAGGGGNGGTGATTTCCAAATGTATAAAGAGGCATCAAAGTGCCAAATGTTTTAACTGTGGTAAACTAGGCCATATTAGAAGAAATTGTACACAGGGCGTGCCTAGAAGCAATGCTTCTTCTAGAAATGACCCAAACGGAGACCCCAACCTTCATGATTATGCAGAAGATGTAGCAAGGCTGACATTGGACCAATGAATGCAGATCAACAAGAGACATACAAGGCAACCATTTACCATTGGGAAGTGCCTTGGGGGGACCTCTTGCAGGCCCCCAAATCCAACATGGTCCAGTCATTTTCAGTCACTGTGGAGGAAACTCCTCCCCAGGACAATTGAATAATCCAGTGCTTAACGTAAAAAAACCATACTGCACTGGATGACCAAACAGCTTTGATAAATGGATCAAAAATTCCAAAAAGCAGACTTCCATAAATGAACAAAGACCAAAGATTAGGGCATGAATTAATAACCTTACACTTGAAGGCTTAGTGGACACAGGTGCGGATGTGACTATAATTATGCCAAAATCATGCATGGTGGGTTTAACTTTTGCTAGTACAGACAAAGAAAAAGGTTTCTGGGCCACATGCTGCTTGATGGAGGCACAGACCCACTGCATGGCTCCCAGAGCTGTCAGTAAATGTACCTCAGCCATGTTGGGAATCTGAACAGGGCAGAGCCAGCAGCCAAAGCTGCAGAATTGGTCCTAGCCTCTCAGCTTAACAATTTAAAAACTCTCCTGGTCAGAAAAAGATTACAGATACACAATAGGACAGATTCAGATGGAAGAAATCTCTAAACGNTTTACAGTGTGTGTAAAAATATATGTAGGCTTGGAAGAGAAACAAAAAGGAGTATAGGCAGTGATATAAAGAAATAGTTTTTAAAAATAAAGTCTTTAATGAGACAGTAAAAGTAATATAAAAAATAAGCCACATAAAGATGGAAAATACACAGAGAGTCTGGATTATTATATTGTGTTTTCTTTNAATTTTTTGACTGTTAATGAGCTAACTGCAGAAAGACATTTGATTGTAAAGGCTGTTAAATTAACATATATTTTAAAGGTATCTTGACTTTGAAATTTGGGTCTAAGGATATGTTGCTTTGGAAAAAGAGGTTCTGCTTTTATTTCCACAGGAAATGAGAGACTGTGGATTCATTCTGTGTTAAGAAAAATCAGATTAGATCGAGGAAGACTCCCTGAAAAATCTCCAATGAGAACAAATGGCTCAGATGATCCAATATTTCAGAGCATCTCTGTTGCAGTTTCCTCTGAGTTCTGTATCCAGAAAGACTTTAAGGCTGCTGGCTGAGATGATCCAACCTCACAGATTACTCCAGTCAGGACTTGACCATAATCCTAAATTTTCTCAAGATCCCTATAAGATTAACAGTGCCCTCAATCAGCTGGAAGTAGTTTAGAGAACTATGCCCACATTCCCAAAAATAAATTATGGATATTTATCATTTGTTNAGGGGGGCTGGTTAGAAGTTGTTATGGATAATGGTCAGAAAAAAAGCTGAACAAAGGAGATTATANTCAGGGATCTCATTCTAAAAAGAAAAGAAGATATAGAAATGATATAGATAGATATAAAAATTATTGGATCTACTTTAATCCAAAAAACTACTATTAATCTTATCTATTTTACATTAGTATGGATTTTGGTTTATTGATACAAATTTAAAGTTAATTATACTGTATATGTATTTCAATTCTTCTTTAAGGTATTATGTTTATGCAACTCATTTAAAATTATAATATATAATTAAGAAATACAGATTAAGAGTCATCTATGATAATCAAATTTATAGTCATGTTAGTTAAATTTTCTATGTACACATAGATATATTTCAATTAAGTAGGTAATCTTCAAACACTTTAAAGACCTACAGAATATGGCATTTAAAATGTTTTNAGAACTTGGGCCGGGCGGTGGTGGTGCACGCCTTTAATCCCAGCACTTGGGAGGCAGAGGCAGGTGGATCTCTGTGAGTTCAAGGCCAGCCTGGGCTACTGAGTGAGTTCCAGGAAAGGCACCAAAGCTACACAGAGAAACCCTGTCTCAAAAAACCAAAAAAAAAAATGTTTTAAGAACTTGGACTTTTCTGGACATTGAGACATGTCTGCTCCTGGCAGCACCAATCTACTTCAGAGAAGATGATGGGCATCAAAGAACCTCCATATGGACTTTGCTTTCTTTGTGACAAAAGTTAGCCATTTGGGCAAGAAACCACTCTTGCCTGGGCTGCTTGACAGTATGTTGCATAAACTGGGCATACAGAACCCATAGGAAGGTGACCACGAACTTTGCCAAAACAAGGCAAGATGGTCCTTCAGGTTCCTGCGTCATAGAAGAAACTGCCAGACATTCTGCAGGACACAGGGAGATGTGACTGATGAACTTTGCCAATAGTCGAGACAGTCCTTCAAGTTTCCTGCTTCACTGAAAAGTATGCCAGAGACTTTAGGCCTGCAGGCTAAAGATGGATGCCAAAAGTTGCAGAGGAACTTTGGTTGACTGTCGAGGCAGCCAGATGTCTCTGTCATTTCTAGAATTTTGGAAGTTGCTTACAATGCACTTACTGTTTACTTAGGTAATATTTCCTTCTGGGGTCTTTGATGGAGTTGAAGACTAGATAATTATTATAGTTTTCTTTAGTCATGATAAAGGGTAAATTAGATATAAAACTTTAGATTCACAAAGATAGATGATAGAATATTTTCTATAATTTTGCCAAATGCAAATAGACTAGATACTATAACTATAATTCTTGCTTCATAACTGTTTTGTTATATGTAATTTTACTATATTAAAATGAAAACCTTCCTTTTTGATTAAATAGAAAAGCGGAAGTGCTGTAGAATGGTCTTTCTGTATGCTGTGAATATGTGTTGCTACCATTGGTTAATAAAGAAGCTGGTATGGCCTATGGCAATGCAGAATAAAGCCAGGCAAGGAATTCAAGCAGAGAGACAAGGAGACAAAGTCAGAGTCAGGNGAGACACTGATCGCTGCCAGGGGAACAAGATGTAATGGAACACAGATAACACCGTGAAGCTACATGGCAAAACATAGATTAATAGAAATGGGTTGAATTAAGTTGTAAGAGCTAGCTAATGATAAGCCTGGGTCATAGGCCAAACAATTTGTAATTAATATAAGCCTTTGTGTATGTATTTGAAACTGAATGGCTATGGGACCAGGAAACTTCCAGCTACAGATGGCATCCACCTCCATGACATGTGGTTCCACTGATATGCCTGAGGGATGCTGGAGGACATGAAGTCTTTGCAGGTGGTTGTGTCTCAACCTGGGTCCATGTCCTGTGCTCACTTGTGTGCTTTTTGTTTTTGTTTTATTTTTGAGACAGGGTCTCACTATGCAGCTCTGGCTGGCCTGAAACTCAGGAAATAGACCAGGNTGGCCTCAAACTCAGTGAGAACCACTTGCCTCTGCCTCCTNAGTGTTGAGGGTAAGGATGTGCACCCCACACCTGGCACAAGGCACCATCTGTATACTCAGAATCATTGTACTTTCAGTAGTATACTTTATAACAAAATTTTACTCAACATCAAAACAATAAAAAATGTAAATTTACAGGTAATACTGGAAAAGGTTACAAGGCAATAGGTAGTGTGGAATCCCATGTGTCTTAGTTAGGATTTATTGCTGTGATGAAACACCATGATCACAGGAACTCTTATAAAGGAAAACATTTAATTGGGGCTGGCTTACAGTTCTGAGATCTGGTCCATTGTCAGCAAGACAGGTAGCNTGGTAGCAGGCAGGCAGACATGGTGCTGGAGAGGTATCTGAGAGTTCTATGTCTGGATCAGCAGACAGCAGGAAGAGAGAGTGACACTAGGCCTCACTTGAGCATCTGAAACCTCAAAGCTCACCCCCAGTGACAAACTTCTGCCAGAGACAGCATTCAAGATGCCTGACCTGCTGCTAGAAGAGTCCCGGATGGACAAACCTGCGATTGAGGACACTGTTCCCTCCAGGCATACCCCACTGGACACTCTGATAAGTCTGCCAACCGTGGGNCAGGGAGAAACAACCCTTGTGTCNNGAGGCCAGACTTTATGGTGCATGCATGTCANGTTCTCATCCATCCAACTGTTGCTGGTTCCTGTAATCTTCCTACTTTATCTATTCTTCCCATTGCCTGTTGCCTTACCAGTAATTTCCAGTGAAAAACCAAAAGTAGATTTAATTTGGAATAAGGAAGGATGGTGGCAGAAGGTGGAGGATGGAGTGACTTATAGAAGGGATGACAAATTACAAGTATGGGAAGCCTTTATAACAGCCTCGGTAGCTAAGCAACCATAGGCAGTGACATTTCATTTCACTCTTGGAGCTGGACCTTGATCAGGCTTAGCCCCACGGCAGGTCTTGGGAGCCCCACCCATTAGCATAGGAGAGGAAGAGAATGGGAAGGTGTGCACCATGAGGACAGAAGATCATTGTTAACCTTAGATTTTCAAGTGCACAATACCATTATGACCCCGAGGTTGGGAAAGCAATAGCGTCTGGAACGAATAATGGAATGACATATACTGTGGTTGAGACACGACCCAGGCCTCCCTTGGCAGTGTAGACCNAAGGAAGAAAGAATACGGGATCTTAAAGAGCAGTTGGAACACTTAAGAAAGACTAAAGACAAAGAGNACAAAAAACGCTGTGGAGAGAGCTCTTGCTGAGTTGCAAGACCCCACAGGCTGAAGATATAAATAAATGTTATAGTCTGGAGTCTGGCTGAAGGAGGAACTTGGCTGTCTAGCACTTTAACCACTGCTTGTATTTCTGTTCTTTCTGAGAAACCTCACATAGTGAACCTCTGGGTCAGTTGACCTCAGATGAAGAGATATTTGTAATTTTTAATAGTTAAGCAGAAATGGCTTTGGCTCTTTGCCTGGGAAACTATTTAAGGGACGTAGGTATATTTTGCTGATTTCTGAGAAAAATTTCTAAATAATTTGAAAAACCCAATCATCTGTTGAATTATCTCATCCCCCATTTTCCTCGTGATTTTACACAATAAAAGACTGGGGTTGAATCAGATCAAGAGAGCATTGCAGAACCCTGACTCTCGAGACCTGGTGAGACTCCTCAGCTTGTATCAATACACGTGTCTAAGTCCTCACTTGTGCCTACCAGATATTCCTCTCCTTCAAGACCCTCGAGACTGCTGAGGCTGGTCCCCAGCAAACTTCCTCCAACAAGGCCACACCTACTCTAACAAGGCCACAATTCCTAATAGTACCACTACCTATGGGCCTATGGGGGTCATTTACACTCAAACCACCACACCATACCTATGAGAAACAGTGTATATGCATAGAAACAGGACATAGAACATTTGTTCATTAAAAAATATTTATTGAGCATGTACTATGTCTCACATATAATTTACCCATAAGATGTTACACACTGTACTACCCAGGCAGAGCCCATTGCACTGCCACCACCAGTCCTTGCACTGGGACACAGGGGTTCAGCTACATCTCACACCCAAGCACAGCTCTGCAAGCCACAGTGTGCAGGTGGAGCAGCTGGGCAAGGACCTCAAGGACATCACTGACACAACACGTGGACATCATAGTCACAGGTACACAGGCTAAAATGTGTGTCTGAGGAATCTATAACTACTCCCAGCTGGGAACACCGTCACAACTGGCAGCTGATGGGCCCCGTAGGATGAACACCTATATACACACAGCCTACAAGAGAAACAACACTAGGAGTGAGCCCATAGGCTTATCTGTGAAGGGCCTGATGTCACCTGCTAGGTGGAAAGGGGTCAGCATGGGACAGGTGCAGATGGATGTCACAGCTGGTGGCCAGGAGCATCTTCTTCCATCCAGATGCATACCATGACCATGACTCCCAAGCAGTGCTTAACCATCACCTCCAGATTGGAAAGACTTTCTCTCCAACCTGTAAAGTCAGAAGAAAAAAGCCTATCAAATAANTCACCATTTCTGCTTGGTTAACATAGTATTTCCAAATAATTGAACACTGGCTGGAATGGCATTCTGAGTGCACCCTTAAATGACAAACATTATGACACTGAATATAAAATTACCACAAAACCAAAGAGAACCATTTGATTATTTTTCTTTCCTCTCCTACATTAAGCCTGTATCCAAAAGCAGAGCTCCAATTTCCAGTAGTCCTTGGAACTTGAGGCCTGACACCCCACCCAACTCTGTGCACCTCATGTCATTCCATATGTGAAAACTTAGTCCTCCACACCTCCACACCTCACACATGTCTCTTCCAGGAAAAATACAAGTAGTGGCCCCAGGCAGGTGCAGGACTCCTCTGACCAGCTGTGTCACACGAGCATTTGATACTTACCTTCTTAAACCTTCTACCTCCTGTTATATGAAAGGCGAAACGTGATTTATATTTTATAGAAATCTAAAATAGCACGTTTGTCCTGTGTGAAGATTATAATGATACAAGACAGGCTGGGCCAACCATGGCAGGGGACACCCATTTGTCACGGCTCTTAGTAACCACCCAGGATGGTCTCCCTGAGATCCAGCACCTACAACACATNATTTTACAAATAAATATCTTACTCTTTGAGATGTGGGGTCAAGTGTAGAAGTGATAGCCCAGCTCAGAGAGACGGACAAGTGCCTTCTCCAAACCGGATTTCTTTGTAATACAACAGAACCCGTGACGACGTCTCCTGTGTGGACTGGGACTGGGTCGTCCATCATGAACAAGGTCTGCTTCCAGTGTGTGGTGCTGTAAGACAGGGACAGTCACCTACAAGCATCATCTGGCAGCCCCAACAAGGTCCTCTGCACTGACAGATTGTCCTGCCCAGGAACCCAGGAGCATGAAGCTTAATCCCATGTTCACCAGGGCACAGTGCCACCCTCCCACAGCCNACCCTATAATCTGAAGTCTTTATGGAGTCAAAACCACTGCACATGGGGCTGACACCCTGTTCCAGGTGCAGGAGAGAAGATGTTACAGAGATGGCTCAGGTTGCAGAAGGTGAGGAAGGTTCACCTGGGTGGCCTGCTGGATGGAAGCACAGGGTCAAATGACTACATTGGCCTGGAGGACAGGAGTCCACTGTCATTGTGCCCTTTTCTAGGCTGCTGATGCCTGGCTGAGTCACCATAGTTAATCAGTGGTACATACAACCAAGCCAGGCCAAACAGTCATTTCTGGAAGAGATATGTTTAATGTGAGCTAGTCAACTGTAACACTCCAGGCAGGCGGTCACAGGCTCTGGGACACTCACTTCTTTGCTTCAGTGCTCTATCTAGCTCTTGTGGTCTCATGTCAGCCCATGTGCCGAAAACATACGGCACCCCAGCCTGTGCTGCTCTTCAGTTCTACTCACTCCTCAAATGTCCCTGCTCATTCTCTCTTCCCTGATCAGAGACACAGGGGTGAGGGCAGGGCACACCCAGCTGATCCAACCTACCACCATTACAGAAGAGTAAGAGGTGGGATGGCATCAGGCCAGGCACAGCATTTATCCATGCTTGTGAGAAGAGGGGCTAGGAGAGGTCAGGGCAAAGCCCCAAGTCTATGATGCACTTCTACACTAGCGAAACTTTTCAGTAAGTCTAATGTTCTGGCAGAGGATAACCAAAGCAGAGGCAAGAGGCATCCCTTCCCACCCCACGTGGCAGGCCAAGGTACCTGGAACACAGTGAACTAATCTGTTTCCATCCACTCCTTATCCCCCTGCCCTACCCCACCTCCTCGCCCAGTCCCTCCAGTAGGATCACTTACGGGTGCAGTGGGCCTGTGCTGAGCACTTGCTGAGGCTGGCCCTCCTCTAGGCTCTGGAAGTGCACACTGAACCAAGCTGTGAAGCCATGGAGGGTACCCGCCTTTTGGATGTCAAATCGCAGCTCACCACGCATGGTCTGCACCCAAACATAGGATAACATGTTGGTGCCACAGGCCAGTGCCAGTCCAAATCCCAAGCCTAACCTCCACCCAGCAAGCCACCCTGGATCATGCAGATAGTGTCACATGGCTTGGGTTCCAATGACCACATCCATCCCAAACTCCTACNCCCACACCGTAGTCACGGGACCTAACTCTAACCATGGGAAATGTGTCAAGAATTTTATCATTGACAGTGGCTGTAAAGAGCTGAAAGAATCTGTTACTCAATTACTGTACTACAATAAATGGAATATAATTTGTATGGTTTGTAGGATGCCAAGAACACTAAATATAATGTAAAAATAACTGAAAACAGTAAAGAAATTGAATATAAATATAAAAAACTGAAAGACAAAGCCAAAATAGAACATAAGGAAAAATAGTATCAAATGAAGTATAACGGTTCATTTATGGGTGTACTAGTCATCATTCAGACTCCCCCTCCCCAACACACACACACACACACACACACACACACACACACACACACACACACACACACACACACACACACACACACACTTGCTGCATATCNGTCACTCACCTCCAGGTCGGAGATCTGCACAGTTCTCATGTCCAACTGCAATATAGTGCATGGTTCAGAGAGACAGTCTTCTGGCTTCAAGATATGATTAGACTTTGGCTTCGAAAAAAACTCCTTGATTGCCAAAGACCTAAGGGGATAGTTAAAGGAAAGGCTCAAGGCATTGGCAAGGACTTAGCCTTAAATATACTGGCAGTAATAAATGTCCCTTGAAGGTCCAGCCTGGGAAATCATCCTCTGCTGGCAAAGCTCACGGCTGTCCAGCCTTGCTAAGCCTCACTAGTGGGCCCTCAGAGCCTGGCAGTCAGTGGCTCTTCCTTATCATGTCAAATTTAGGGACCTGAGCAGTCGGAAGCCAACCATGACCAGTCAGAGGATTCTCGTGCAGTGTGGCTACCTCAGCTCCTCAATCCACTAATCTCAAAATACTTTGGACCTCCTACTATGCAGAGAACTCAACAGATACTCCAGTATCTAGCTATTCTCCATGCACACTGGTGACTTGGAGCAGGTGCCCATACCTCAATCTCAGCAGGAAAAAACAAAAAACAAAACAAACAAATAAAAGGCCCTGTGTGTTGTAACTAAGGAAGTGCAGCAAGTGGCAAAGAGCAGGACCCACAGGTGCTGAGAACCACTCCCACTCTCCCTGAGCACGTGCTTGCCCACATCAACCCTCCTCCCACCTGTGCCACCACCTCCACTACACCGCATTAGCCCACTGTGATATCGGAAGAGCACCCACAGTGTTTTTAAATTATGCACAGCCGTAACTCCCTAAAACAGCAAACAAGCAGATCTTTTCAATAAATTTTACAGTTTCAATGCCTGGTGTGAAGGAGGAAGGGAAGATACTTCTCCCAAGGGCTAATGAATGAGGAATGTGAAGACTTGGCCCTCACCCCTTCTAACTCAGATTCTCCTTTATCGTCCTGTCTGCACTCTGTTTGCTTTGGTCCTCCTCATCTGCTTGAGTCCTCCTCATCAGCTGTTCTCCTTCCGGGGCAGCACTGTTTAGTTACTATAGTTCCACTACGGCTGTTTGTATGTTTGTTTTTCTGAGACAGGGTCTAGAATTTGCTACGTAGATTAGGCTAGCCTCTAACTGAGATCAGAGATCTGCCTGCCTCTGCCTCCAGGGTGCTAGGACTAAAGGTGTGCACCACCATGCCCAGCCCCTGTCTCTTATACACATCTAGATGTGTATAAGAGACAGGGTTGCAGAAGGTGAGGAAGGTTCACCTGGGTGGCCTGCTGGATGGAAGCACAGGGTCAAATGACTACATTGGCCTGGAGGACAGGAGTCCACTGNCCCAGGCTGGCCTCGAACTCACAATGATCCGCCTGCCTCTGCCTCCCGAGTGCTGGGATTAAAGGCGTGTGCCACCACTGCCTGGCCCACCATGGCTTTTAAAGGTCTTTACCTTCCTAAGCAGGTAAGGGGAATGCACTTCTCTCTGGGGCACTGGGTAGGTAAGCATTGTTAAAAGCTGTCAATTTAACTACTACTTCTGATATTCATTTTTCTGGACAGACGCTGGGGATAGGGTTATTTAACTCCCTAACCAGTAACTACTGGACTCTGTCTTTCTGTTCTGGCTTCCTTGAGCAAAAGCACTATCAATTTTAACAACCAAAAAACTACACTTCTGCCAGCATCAGCCATCTGGACCCNTGGAGAAAACAACAGGGAGATGACAGCTGCCTGGGCCAGCTAGAGCTACCGGTAACATTCTGTAGTACAAGTACAGATGAACTCTAAATGACTTGTGAATGTTTCTACCCTAGCTGGAGCATGAACACTTCCCCTGGTTGGCTCACAGGGAGACAATCTGTGTTAAAAAGAAAATGGATTGCTCTAAACCAGTGGTTCTCAACCTGTGAGTGGCAACTCCTTAGGGTCAACTGACCCTTTGACAGGGGTTGCACTTCAGATATCCTGCATATCAGATATTTACATTACAATTCATAACAGTAGCAAAATTACAGTTATGAAGTAGCAACAAAATAATTTTATGGTTGGAGGGGTCACCACACATGAGGAACTGTATTAACTGTATTAAACAATGTTAGGAAGGTTGAGAACCACTGTTCTAAACAAACCTCAATCACTTCAGTGATTGGTGATAAGAGGTAGCATTGTGATTGATTCAAACAAATGGTTGTGATTGGCCTAAACACACTACAGCACATGATTTTGCTGGTATTGATGTAGCATTAAAAGGCTGCATTTAAGTGGTTTTTTTTCTCTAACTTTCAGTAATACAAATAAGCAACAGAGATAGCAGAGAGTGGCCAAGANAGTAGTGGTAACAGCTGAGCAGTCAGCAGGCCAAACTGTGTGCGAAGCAAGGCAGCCAACTGCTTAACAGCTAAACAGACAGTTGTGGAAGAAGACACCAGATCCACAAAGGTGCTGGGAGGTGTCCCACCTCCCAAACATCCTCAATGGGCCTCCCCCAAGGATATACAGCAGCCAGGCCCTCCAAGTAGTCCCAGCATCAGCCATGTTATACAAGGGGCCAGGGAGCTGAAGCAGCAGAGGGACAGCTAAAAGTGCAGCCAGGACAGGAAGAAGGACAGGGGTAGAAGACACCAGGAAAGAGAGTGGAAAGCTGAGACTAAAGAACACTGTAAGGAACCACAGAAGAGAGATTTTAGGCCCTGACCACCAGGAAAATTCCATTGACTTGTCAAATCTTCCTAGTCTCCGGCTGAGAGCTGTAGCAATGGCTGCTGCTGAGGTCTAAGGGTCCCTATACAGGAGGCCCGCATGAGGACTACAAAATAGAGGGTACCACTTTCTGCTGCTTCCATCTACCTCCTGTCACCATTCACTGCTGCGAAACACTGAGGGAAAGGAAGCTGCCAGAGGCCAGCACCAGAATAGCTCTCCCTTGCCTATCTACCCATGACTCCTGCCTGGGTGCAGCAAAAGAACTCTCAACCAGGTGGTTGATAGGATTTTACCATGTTTTTCCAGATGAACTGTAGAACCAAAATATACAGGACCCTCCCTATTCCCTTTGGGATGTTGGATGAGGGACCAGTGATTCCATATATTAATTAGGAAAGATATCATACTTTTATATTGCTTTTTTTGACTTTTTATTATTTTTTTTAATTTTTATTTTTTTGGTTTTTCGAGACAAGGTCTCTGTGTGTAGCTTTGGCGCCTTTCCTGGAACTCACTTGGTAGCCCAGGCTGGCCTCGAACTCAGAGATCCACTTGCCTCTGCCTCCTGACTACTGGGATTAAAGGCGTGCACCACCACCACCCAGCCTTTTTAATTTTTTTTAAAGTGCCTGCAGCACAATGATTTANCACTGGTACCCTACCCTCCAAAAGTGGGAGCAGGGGCCTGGGCTGATCTGGCCCTCCCTGAAGAAATAGGTAGTTTCTTGTATTTGGTAAAGGGGCTTTTCCTTGACCTCCATCTTGTTCTTGAGGNGAAGGAACTAGAGCTTTCTATCAGAGGCAGCTCTAATAGACCAAAGGCTTCATCAGGAAATCATCTGGATCAGCATCCAAGGCCTAAGTGCACTGGTGTCCACCTGGCCAGGAAATCAACTATGTTGAGGCACTTCCACGAACAGCATGGGTATATATCTGCTAACGCTCACTACAAATCCAGAGCTCTCACTGGGAATTTGCAAGTGTTCCAANACCCCACACACTATTAAAGACTTCATCATTACAAATGAACTTCCTCTAGTATATCTAGGAACTTAAGATGGTGAGCCATGTCAATCCCATCTTTAAAGACACCTACGGTTATGAGGCAGGCGCTGTATTACTTTTCTGTTGTTATGATAATACATAACCAAGCAGGACTTAGGGGAAAAAAAAGTCAATCTGAGCTTACAGTTCCAGAGGATGGAGACTCTGCCATGGTGGGGAGGCATGTGGCATGCACGGCAGGCAGAGCAGGAAACTGGGANCCCACAATTTCAAATGAAAGCATGAAGCAGAAGAGTGAAGTGGAGGTGGGGCAAGGCTATAATCTTCCAAAGCCCATCCTCAATGAGATATACTTCCTCTGATGAGGCCACACCTCCTAAACCTCCCCAACTCCAATGCCACCAACTGGAGACCTAGTGTTCAAATACCAGCGCCTGTGAGGGGCGTTTCTCATTCAAACAACCACATTTCACTCCTGGCCCCCACAGGCTCATGGTCAAATGACAAAACAACACAAAACAAAATGCATTTAGTCCAACTTCGGAAGTCCTGGCAGTCTTTCAGAGTACCAACACTATTTAAGGGCAAGTCCCTTCTGAGCCTCAACATAACCTCTCAATTGCAAAATCAAAAAGGAACTACATGCTTCCAAAATAATGGCAAAGAATATCCATTACTATTCCAAATGGGAAGAATAGGAGCATGGTGAAGAAATACTGGACCAAAGCAACACCGGAACTCAGCAGGGTAAATGCCAAAATCCTGTAGCTCCATGTCCAATGTCTGAGACTTTAACTTCAAAGGGATTAGATGGTTCCACCCCTCCAGTTTTGCTGCCTGCAATATACATACATACACACACATATATATCAGGCTAGTTCCACTCCCTAAACGCAGCTCTACTTGGCAGATATCTCAGAGCTCTGGCACCTCCAACATCTTAGGGTCTCCTCTGCAATCCAAGCTTCACATTCATAGCTTCATGCAATGGCCCTCAAGGCCTTCATGGAGGGACTCCCCTGCCACACACTGCCTGGCTTCGGCNGCTCTCTCAAACTATAGAGGAAGAATCCACNACCTCTTTGTTCTTGCATCCTTCATGACAGTAAAGCCAGTAGATTTCATGGGTAGTGCCTTAGTTAATCTTCTTTTGCCATGAAGAAACGCCATGACCAAGGCATCTTATAAAAGCAATCATGTAATTGGGGACTGGCTTACAGTTCCAGAAGGTTAGCCCATGATCATCACAGCAGGAAGCATGGCAGCAGGTAGGCATGGCATTGGAGTGGTAGCTAAGAGTTTACATCCTGGTCAGCAGGCAGCAGACATAGAGAGGGTGAGACAGCCTGGTGTGGGCTTCTGAGACCTCAAAACCCGTATGCTACATGGTCGCAAGCAGCACAACCATGTAATCTGTGCATGCATGGCANAGCCTCGTGGATGCAAGTGCGCATGCACAGGCCAGTCCTTAAAAGGCGGGTCCCGCATATCCCGCCCTCTTTTCATGTGCTTTCTACAGGCCTGAGCACATCTTTTCTCTGTCTCTCTCTTTTCAATAAACCTGCAAGTTTGCTGCAAGTTTGCCGTGTTCATGACTTTTCCTCTAGGGTAAGAGCACCGAGAAAAATTAACAACTCACCCCAGTGACACACCTCCTTCAACAAGGCCACAGCTACTCCAACAAGGCCACACCTCCTAATCCTTTCCAAACAGTTCCACTGAGGACCAAACATTCAAATCTATGAGCGCATGGGGGCCGTTCTCATTTAAACCACCGAGGCAGCAATGCCAAGTTTAGCTGCCAGCTTGGGACTGGTCCTGGCTCCCATGAATCACATTTTTTTATTTGAATGCTGTTCCCTCTGGGCAACAGACCCTCAACTTCCTTCACAAGTTGGAAGCTTGGTTGGTTGGGTGTTGTCTTGAGCACACCCTTCCCTTGTCCCAGTGCTGAGCAGGCCTCTCCTTTGCTGCATTAATCTCAACAATCACAGCCTCTTCCANCACTGCTTTGACTCTACCATGAGGCTCCCTCNGGCACTTTTTTCTCTAAACTGTATGTAAACCTTTTCTTTCTTTCTGCCCTGCTTGCCCCTTTGCATCATAGACCTCCATAAGCACTATCATTAATAACCATGCCACAGATTCAATGTTATGCAATCTCTCTTGAAATTTCCTCCACCAAGGAAATTAGTCCAACTTTTGGAAAGTTCTTAGGACAAGGGCAGAAGCCAGTCAGATTNTTGGACAAACCATTCCCTGTACTATGAAAGTCTTTCCCTGAAACATCTTGAGCCANGCCCTTATAGTCTGCTTTGATCCCATCATTACAGCACCACTGTCNTCCAGGCTCCCACGGGGACAGCCCTTTAAGCTCTGCTTATAGTATTCAATTGCTTTTCTGGTCCAAAGTTCCAAAGTCCTTCACATTCCTCAAACAAACATGGTCAGGCTCTTCANACAAACAGCCACTCCCCAGTATGAACTTCTGTGTGAGGTACTTTTCTGTTGCTGTGTTAAGACACCATGACCAAAAGTGACTTATAGAAAAGAGTTTATCTCTGGGCTTACAGTTCCAGGAATAACAATCCATCATGGCAGGAAGGCATGGCAGCAACTNGCAGGAATAGCAGCAGGATGGAGATGCTCAGAACTCACATCTTCAAATGTAAGTATGGAGCAGAGAGAGCGAACTGGAAGTGGGGTAAGGCTATGAGCTCTGAAAGCCCACCCCCAGTGACACACTTCCTCCAGCAATGCCGCACCTCCTAACCCTCCCCAAGCAGTGCCACCAACTGGGCATCAAGAGTTCAAATACNAGAGCTTGTGAGGGACATTCTCATCCAAATCCCCACAGGCATTAGTAGGTTTGTCTCAGGGACCATTCTAGAGCAGATTCACCTTAGGAGGCTGTCTCTGGGATTCAGGACCTGTTCTAGAGCAGCCTCATCAGTGAGGACATTTTCCCCATTTCAAGGTCCACTCTATAGCAAAGCCTCATCTCAGGAGGTCTCGATCCCTGTGTTTCAGGGCAGCCTGTTCTCAGAGGGGCTCTTCTTACCCCCACCCACCCATGACAAGGTCTGCTTTAGAGAAGAGCCTCCTTCTGGGGGCAGGGGTGTCTCTCTGAGCTCTTTTTGCCATATTTCCCCTCAATAACAAGGAGTTGCTTGCTGCATTAGGTTCTGTTATGGAGAAACCAAGTGTTAGAGTTAAAATGGCAAGGCCTAGAATACTGAGAAAGGTATGAAAGAACTTGCAGCTGAGAATGAGATAGCCAAGCTGACAGNGGAAAGAGGAACAGGACTATGGGAAAAACAAAGCCATTCCCAGCATGCTGTGACGAGCACATGCAATGGCACCATTGCCCTTTCCTCTAGTAAACTTCTCAACCTTATGGGAAGTTACACCTCTTTACAACGTACATATTCTTTGGGGGGAATGGGGGTGCAGTTTCACTTATGTTGCCTTGGCTAGCCTGGGACTTGCTATGTAGAGCAGGCTGGCCTCAAACTCCTAAAGATTCATCTGTGTCCTGAGTACTGAGACTAAAGGCATGCGCCACCACATCCAGCCTCTTTTTACCTGTTCTTGCATCTAATGCATCTAATTATAACAGATAAAACTGGGTAAGGATGGCTCCTAAGAAATCCTCCATCTATTCTAGGAAAGAGACCACCTCAGGCCACCCAATGGGCGGGCAATCCAGATACTGGAGGAGCCCCTTACTCTTGCCAGTTGGCTCAATCCATCCTCTACCCTGGAGGGTATACTTACTACCCACTGTTATTTATGCATAGGCTAAAATAATCCTTGACTGCTTGCTTGCTCTGTGTCCTGATGTGAATTCTCCTCCAGGAATACAAGAACTGAGACTGTGGCCATAGCTGAGACCGGAGGGAAGGCAGAAGGAGACATAACTCCCACCTATAACAGGTTCTCACACACATAACCATCTCAGGGGTCAGGAGGGTGGGCAGGGGAAGGCAAAGGAGACAGAAACAAGACAAATCTCAATGTTTCCGACTTCATTCTGGGTCACTGGAGGATGCATAAAGTGCAACATTCACGAATGAGGAAAAACTGTGTCTTCCACAGATTAACGAGACTATCTCTGAGAAGCAGATGTGGTACCCTCATCAACTGGCTGCCCACCCAGCTCCTCTCCTCTTGCCAGGAGCCTAGCTACACAGTGGTCAACCCTGCAAACAGCCACGCACACCTACTTGAGTGCACTGAGGTTGAACTCGTAGGCGTTGTCCCAGAAGAGAACCTTGCTGTGGTAGTCTTTGTCAGCGCTGCAGGGCACCAAGTGCAGTGCGGCTGTGGTCGGCCAGATGACACCATCCTCCTTTAACCAAGCATCCCGGGCGTAGAGGATGGACTCAATCATGAACTCAAACTGCATGGGAGGAAAAGACGCGGGCACATCACTGAGGGCTCACACACCACAGCCAGAACGCTACATTGTGGAATTTCAGTTTTAGGCCCAAACTCTCTCAGTCAGTGGTCAGTGAATCACACTTGAGAACTTGGGGTTTATTCTACACTCATGAATATGTTACATATGTATCACAGCCTGGGTTGGAATCATGTCACTTTCCACTGAACTGGGATCCAAGGGGACCTAACAGTCAATAGAAATTCTTGTACTTGCCCCAGACCAGCACTGGGAGTCACAGCACTAGATTTTTAAAGTGGCCCTCAGCACTGCATGGCTCGACCTAACAAACAAAATTAGTTCATCTGGAGTATTCCCAGCATTTTCACAACCCTCTGGTCAAGCACATAACCATGGGCGCCTTAGGAGAACAGGTGTTTCACCTTCCCCTACCCTACCTCACCCCCAGCCCTCAGGAAGTCCATCAAGAAAGCCTGTCATCTTTACAACTCTGTAGGACCAACACACACACACCAGGCTTCCATTTGTACCTAAACTCAATTCAAACTTAGGAATGAGAGTCAGGACAGGGGCTGAAGGCTAAAGCCAGAGGTCCCTCCACCTTCTGCNGTCATGGATGGGAAGCAACAGAAGGCCTGGCTTTTCTTAGTAATCTCCTCAAGTTTTACAACAAAATAAAGACGGTAAGAATGTACACAATCTAGAAAAAGGAACACAATTAACATTGCACGAAAACCCAGCTCCTGAAGGAACTGTACTATTTTCAAGTATTGTTCTGCATGCATTTACAAATGTGCACACATACAAAATAGAGATACGATCTTTAAATTTTATTTTCCATTATCAGACAGAACTGCCCTGCCATGGCATACAGCCTACATGAACTTGGGCACCCACGTGATGTGTGCCTGTGGCCATGTCAGGACAAGCAGTAGCTCCACTGACACAAACATCTACTGGTGACCACTCCCTCCCACCCTGGGGTTCAGGAAACCCTCCTAGTCATCTGAACAGAGTCACACACAGAGGAACAGCCTTTAGAGGTTGACCNCCTTCATTCAGTGGTAGTTCTTTGGGACTGTCCACAGGATCACGTGTTTTGTGGTGGCTTCTTTGTATGGATTTGCCAGAATATCCATTAAACCTCTGAGGGGCTATGGGCTGTTCAGAGCTTGAGTTAATTATGATCAGAACTTGTATAGGTGAGCCTCCAGGGGGTTCCGTGTGAACANAGCTTGCACTGCACTAGGCTCATTTAGGTTATCGATTGCATGTTGGTGAACCANGGGAGATGGCAACTTGCAGAGGAACAGGTCCACTTTACCTAGGCTGCTTCATCCCTGTACCCAGAGGGGACTCAAAGGAGAATGCTCAGTCAGGGCCAGCTCAGAGGTTCTTTAGCTCAGTCTGGAGCAACAATCCCTGGCATCTGCCCACACCTGCTGCTGCAGTGGGAAGGACAGTCAGGGGCTCCCTGCATCATATCTGGAATTGAAGCCAGGCCACTGCTATATGTGTCTCCAAGATGCAAAGGTAAATGCAGTTTGCACACAGTCTGTCTTTTTAAATCATGTTATTCAGCTAAGATTAGTAAAAAAAAATTTTAAATATAATTTTTAACAGTCATATGGATTTGTTAAATCTGTTTCTACTGTTTGTAATTTTTTCATTTGAACATTTTTCGGTAAATATTGCCCAATCTAGCCTCAAAATTCTTCTGCTTCCAGCTCCCATGTGTTATGATTATAGATATATGTGCCACACCCAGCTATCATGAACATTTCTGAACACAAATTCCTGATCATATCTGTTTCTATATGATAATCTTTTGTAGAAAATTTGTTTAACTATGTAAAGATGTGTTGTATTTGTTTATGTTGTGAAATATTTGTTTAACTATGTAAAGATGTGTTACATTTGTTTATATTGCATAATATTTGTTTAACTATGCAAAGATATGTTGCATTTGTTTAACTACATAAAGATGTATTGCTGTTTTACCTTGCCTGCCTAAGGCACCTGATTGGTCTAATAAAAAGCTGAATGGCCAATAGTGAGGGAGGAGGTATAAGCGGAACTTCCAGGCAGGGAGAGTAGGTAGGAGGAGGAGTTTAAGCTGGAGGAAGAAAGAAAAAGAGATGCCAGGGAGACACCAAGGACAGACATGAAGGAAGCAGGAAAGTAGGACATACAGAATGAAAGAAAGGTTAAAAAAAAAAAAGGCAAACGTAGATGTAGATGAATAGAAACAGGTTAAATTAAGTTAAAAGAGCTAGTGGGACAAGCCTAAGCTAAGGCCGAGCTTTCATAATTAATAATAAGTCTCTGTGTCTTCATTGGGAGAATGGTTGGTGGCCCAAAGAAAATGCCAACTACAATAATCCTATTTAGAGAATTTTTAAACTAATGTATGCATTTGTGTGTGGATACAGACAGAGGGAGTTGGTTCTCTCCTTCGACTGTGTGGGTCCCAGGGATCAAACTTAGGTCATCAGGCTTGATGGCAGAATGTTTACCAGCTAAGCCACTTTGCGAGACCATCATTT
>LZPO01107922.1:48769-65510 GCA_001675575.1 Neotoma lepida
CATACTTCACTAGAAGCCTTTTCTCAGTGTAAAGCCAGAAGTGATCATCTCTTCTGGGGTTCACAGCACATGTGAATTAATGTATGTTTCTCTGGATTGGAAACTGGAAAATAAAACTAACATGTAAGTTTTTTATACTGTAAAGTAGAAAGTCTAGAATGGGTTAAGAATGTNCAGGGCAACTCGCTGGAGAATGACCAAGGCAATATTTAAAAGGTATAGTTAGCAAACCAATAAATACAATACATAAAGTTATACCAATTGTCTTATTAACCCAAAATTGGGCAGAAATGGGAAAAACATAAATAAGAACTGTAACAAACAGAAAACAAATAGCAATATGTTAAAGTTAAGTGTATCACTCATTATATTCAATGTTAATGAACTAAAATACTCCATAAGAAGGCAGACACTAACAAAAAAGACATCATAAACAACGTAAAGATGCCAGGCCCAGTGGTACGTATATGCAATCCCAGTGTTCAGGGCACAGGATTCCTGGAGTTCTCTGGCCAAGCAGGTTAGGCTTAACTGTTAAGCTCTGGGCCAATGAGAAATCCTGCATCAAAGTGCAGGTATACATCAAAGTAGCAGGTATATCTGAGGATAACACCCAAGCTTTTCCCTCTGGCCTTGTCCANAAACACACATATAACACATACTCATAAAAAAGACTGATGATTAAAAATCATGTGACCTTATTGACAATGACAGAATACTATACCAACTGCAGAACCTGTGGTCTTTGAAAGGGCATACCATCACTCATGAAAAACAGCTAGGCCCACAAAGCAGGCTGGAATAAATTTCAAATGCTATAATTATAGAGCATGCTACATTCTCAAGCCAAGTGCAATCAGGCCAAAACTTAGAGGTAAAATAGTAAGTAGAATTTCCCAAATGTGAGGCCAGCAAGATGGCTCAGCAGATAAAGGAACTTCCCACACAAGTCAGACAACCTGAGTTCAATCCCCAGATCCTGTGGAAAGATAGAAAGAATAAACTACTTGAAAGTTGTCCTCTGACCTACACATATACACCATGGCATTTGTGTGCCCATACATGCATGTGCATGTGCACAAANCAATAATAAGAAAGATAAAATAATTCCCTAATATTTGAAATCAAGTAAGATACTCCAATAGTCCAGAAATGTTCTAATTTCCATTGTGGTNCATTAAAAATATTTTAACAATAATGANAANATGTTACATCTAAACAGATGAGATTCAGATAAAAGAACATTTCAAGGAAAAGTTAATCTTTAAAGCTCAAGNTACAGAAGAAATATTTAAAGGCAGTAATACAGCCTTCCACCTCAAGATGTCACAAAATGAGAAGTTGGATCCTAAAAGAATAAGAAAATAAAGATGAAAGCAGAAATTAAATAAAAAACAAAAGAGAAATTCAACAAAAATTGACTCTTTAACAAGAGAAAACTGATTTCCCTGATGTGCAGGAAAAAAGAAAACACAAACTTGTAGTATTAGCACNTCATCCNTAGGGGGCAGTATTGACAGGACTGCAGCAATAGCACTAAGACTCCCAAGTCACAGGGGCAATTAGAAGAAGCCATTTCTAACCCACCCAACTGACCGCAATTCAAGGATTATCTATGACAAGATCTGCNAACTTGTGAAATCACCTGGAAACTCAAAGTATGAGGTCTTTTCACCCTCAAAGCTCCACAATGCTACCACTGGGAATCTAACCTGAAGCACCAGATATGGGGACAGGTCCTCACTGCAGCGCCACGGGGAGGCGAATGTGAACACATCTGAGTGTCCAATGAAGGGGAAACAGCGAGATGTAAACCCACTGCATAATGGTGGGACCACAGCAAACCTACACAAAACTGGAATAAACAGACAGAGCATGTGCAGGAGGCCCAGCAAGCAGCAGGGCCAAACTGCCAAAGTGGTATCATTACATAGCTACAGAAACAACAATACCACCTACACAAGCCTCAGAAAACACACAAAGCAACCGCATACTTNGTTCAGGGATCCTTTGTTTTGATTGTTTGATGGATAAAGGTCCTCAGTGTTTATTTCTGGCTGGCCTGGGGACCCTCATAAAGGTACAGGTGGGGCAGAAGCATACATAAAGCGGTTGTTTGCCTCTCAAAGTGGAAGGAATGGGTCNNGGTTTAANTNCAGTGTTAATCTTATTCGTGTTTGTGCTCTGAGGTAACTATGACTAAATGTTTTTTTATCTCTGCGCAACACNNACTCAATGTCTACAATATTATCTTGTAATTGTCTTAATATCTACATTTATCAAAAGAAAAACTGGGCACTCATTGAATTAAAATATTTTGCGGCTGAAAATGGGGAATGATTAACAAAACAAGCCAACCATACATAAAATTCCTACATATAAAAATACCCAATACATACACAGCCAGTAGCTGGGCATGGAGGCACCTTTAATTCCGGCATTCAGGAGCCAGAGGCAGGCATAACTCCACGAGTTAAGACCATACCAGTCCCAGACCAGCCAGGGATACACAGTAAGACCTTGTCTCAATAAGTTNATTAATTAAATAAATTAAAACCCAAGGAATGGAAAATCATTAGAATGAAAAGAAAATGCTGAAGCTGACACCACAGACATGAAAATCTTCGATTTTTCAAAAGCATTTTTATTTGAATATTCATTTTGTTAATTGTACATAATCAATATTCCTAAAAACTGAAGGAGACCTTTTCTCTGGTAACATGAATCAAACTGTATATATGCACCCAAGGCAGCAAACAGCATGCAAGCGTGGATCTTCTGGAGTACCGAGCGTTTTCCTGATCCTATGCCTAAGACCGACTAAACACAGTATATACCGGAGGGCTGTGGTGTTTGAGGCANGCTGAAGAGTTCTCTGAAGCATTATAATAGCACTCAGCATGGCACCTAAGGATTAGGCTCATCCCCCTGCCTCAGTGCTCTCTAAATTTAAGCACCCTCCTGTTGGCCACTACCTTGATAGACAAGGAGAACCTGCATCACACCTGTAACTGGTACTCGCTTCTCTGTATGATTGTTACACACGGCTCTTACGTACCAGCACCGGGATGACCTGTGACTCATTTCCGGGACAGTCACCTGGTGTCTCCATAGTTCAGTGAGATTCTGCCTCATAACTGCTGCTTTGTTATTGCATTTTCCCTTCCACGTCTACTTGGAAAAAAAAGGAGAGAAACACAAAGTGCTTGTTATTCTTGATAATTAAATTCATTTCAGCTCTACAGTTTGCTCTATGTGTAAAGAACGGCACAGAAATGCAGTTAGTTTATCATCACAATTTTTTAGAGCAATGGCTCTCAGCCTTCCTTATGCTGTGACCCTTTAATACAGGTCGTGTTGTGGTGACCCCCAACCATAAAATTATTTCTTCTTAGTTCACAACTGTAATTTTGCCACTGTTATGAATCGTAATGTAAATATCTGATCTGATCAGATTGAGAACCACTGCTTTAGAGGGTTTTAAAAATTAAAAACTTCAAATACTGTATGCTTCCTTCTTTAATCTGCTAGGTATTAATTTTACTCCCTGGAAGCCTGTTTTTACTTACAATAAATCACTATCATTTTTTANTTTTTTAAGGAACTCTCAACAGCTTAAACTCGAATTTAAACCCCTGGCCTAGTACCTGAACTGTTCCACTGGCAGAATTGAAATCTGCATGCCCGGACACCCCCCTACTCTTTGATTATCTTTTTTTAGGGCCAGTGTAATCCTACTGGCTCTGGGATTAACTTCCGTTATAAGCAATTCTTTTTTAAATGCCTGCCATGCTTCTAGAACAGGACTTCATACTGACTTCGTAATAACTAGAATTACGAAGACTTTACAATTACATCTTCAGTGAAAAGCTTGGTAACAGGATAAGATAGGTGCCTGGAGGAAGGAAGGCAATGAGTTGGAGGGTCCAGGCCAAGTGAGTGCGGCAAAAAGAAGGTAGAAGCATGGGGGGCGTGGCTCGAGACATAAGGCGGGTGGGCGTGGTCCTGGAAGGGCGTGGCTTTGGGAGCCAGTGGAGAGGCGCTGGGGAAGTGAGGGGCACCACCAAAGGAGAGGGGAGAAGGCAGGCGCTGCCGAGAAGGGGGTGAGGCTGGAATAGAACCTTCGAGAGGGCACTCTAAGTCTCCACAAGGGGCGGAGGCCTCAGGACGCTAGAGACACACATGCATGGCAGACCTTTTGCCTAGCACGTCCGGCCTCTCCTGCGGTCCAGCTGTCTAAGCTGTCCATTAAGAAACCTACCTCGGCCGTGTTTCTCCGCTGAATTCTAGGCTACGCCGGGGAGGAACGGAAGATGCAAACCCGAAGCCTGAGCCGCCGCCCTCGACCTGCGCAAGCGCGGAGCGCTCAGGCTAGCCNAAGAGCNCGCCCCGCCCAGGCCTGGGTGTCCCGCGCAGGCGCAGTTCGTATGAACTCGCTGTGCTGCGTGTACANAGCCTTGAGGCTGGGGTTGTCTCTGAGAGCCTGGCACTTAACGCAGGCGCATCTTAGGTCCCTGCGTCCGGGCTCAAGCCTGCATGGGGGAGCAGGTCACGAAGTGTAGGAATCGGCTCATCGGGAGGGACGGTGGGAAGGCTGGACGTGGNGTGAGTGGCTACAGGTGGTGTAGACTGCGCCCCCAGCGCATTCCAAACAGGACAGCAGTCGGGAAAGCAGGAAGGCAGAAGCAGGAGTGCGTACCAGCGCTGTCCTCAGTGCACCTGGGGCTGCTGGTGTGTTTGGTGCCCTCTGCCTGTCAAATAACCCAGTTTTGGTCTGAATCAGTGGGGCCTCCTACAGGATCTGAACCAAGTTTGGCCTGAGGCCTGAAGTGGTGTGCCGTGCGCCCCCCGCCCTCGGTGACAGCACAGCTACTGAGTGAGGCACAAGACACACCAGAGCCCCCAGGTCCTGAAGATCCTGTGCTCAGAGAGGTACTGATATTAGGTGACCCTGAGCAAGGCTTTTCCCACTGGGAATCCCTTTCTATGCAAGAAGCTTTTATGTGACTCTAAGTATCTAAAATAGGCATACAAATTGAACATTTACTGATAATAAATCAGAAAAAAATTTATTTTAAAACACCTTCGGTATACACATAATTTTACCGTTTATTAGAGACAAAAGCAGATTTGCATACTAATTAGTTGGATGTGTTTGTCCAGTAAAATTCAGATACTATGGCATGATACATGCTGAGGAATGATGGGAAAATATTAAAATTCTTTGTTTTCTGTAATTAAACCGTTACAGTAAAAACACNGCAGCTCATAACATAATGGTTTCAAACCTGATATGAATGCTGCATCTTGGGCAGCATTCAGTGGTTTGCATGGCATATGCATTGTAAACTGTACCTGTTGTGCATTCAAAACCAAAGCTGCAGTGAAGTTGCACAATGCACCATGGGTGAGTGCTGCCAGAGACACCTTGGAATCATTATACATTTGAGTTTGAGTTAATTTTTGGTCATTGTGCNTTTGGAAGCCTTTTACCATTGCCCAGTTTTTGTGACTCCTANATTCAGTGTACAGAACAGTGTTGAGTACCACAATTTAAGAAGTTTTTGGTTACAGCATCATGGGGTGAATGAGGAGCCCCCAAAGGAGGCTAAGTTCTGGCTGATCCTAGGGTAGAATGAGTAAGGTTGAGCCTGAACAGTGAGATCACAGCCATTGCCAAGGAGGTGGTTCTGTGTGAGCACATGGTGTCTTCTCTCAAGACTGTCTGACCAGTTTTTAGTTCCACCAGAGGANGACTGAAGACTGAGCCAGGATGCCACAGGTTGACATTGGTTTCCAACAGTTTTTTAGGGCTGAGGAAACAGTCCTCAGAAGCCCCAGAGCAGCAGGCTGGGCATGAAGACAAATGGACCTAATCTTGGGAGGCTGCTAGCACCACCCAGCTCAGTCCCCGGCACTCGGATCCACCCCTGACACCCTAACATAGGCAAGGGTACCTGTGGTGGTTGATTGAAGAATGTAGCCTTGCAAGTATTCNNTAAGAAGTGGATTCTNGGGGCTAGAGATGGCTTAGCAGTTTAGAGCACTTACTGTTATTGCAGAAGACCCAGGTTTGGTTCCCAGCACCCATGTCAGGTGGCTTACAAACCACCTGTAACTCCAGCTCCAGGGGGATCCACTGCCTCTGGCCTCCATGGGTAGCTGCACTCACTTCCACATTCCCACACACAAACACACACACCTACACACAATTTTTAAAAATAAAAATAAATCCTTTTTTTTTTTAAAGTGGATTCTAGTGTCTGGAGAGATGTCTGGGTGGCTAAGAGCACTTGCTACTCTTACAGTGGTCCTGAATTGAATTCCCAGCATCCATACTAGGCAGCTCACAAGCATCTGTAACTCCAGTTCCAGAGAACCTGATGCCCTCTTCTGACCTCCATGGGCACCTGAATGCTTGTAGTACACATATAGACAAGCAGGCACACACTGTTGTTGATGTTGTTGTTGTTGTTGTTTTGAGACAGGGTTTCTCTGTGTAGTCCTGACTGGAACTCACTTGGTAGCCCAGGCTGGCCTCAAACTCAGAGATCCTCCTGCCTCTGCCTCCTGAGTGCTGGGATTAAAGGCGTGCACCACCACTGCCCCGCTCCAGCAATATTTTTTTAAAGTGGATTCTAAAGCAACTCCCTTCCTTTTANTCCCTGGTTGGTCTCACAACCCCGCCTGTTACCTAAGACACTGTAACAAAACTTGTAGCCCCATGTAACAAGTGTACATCTTGGTTAGTACAAAGTACAACCAAGAGATAAAAGAGTGACTGACGGCAGGGAGGTGGTGGCCCACGCCTTTAATCCCAGCACTTGGGAGGCAGAGGCAGGCGGATCTCTGTGAGTTCGAGGCCAGCCCAGGCTACAGAGTGAGTTCCAAAAAAAAAAAAAAGAGTGACTGAGGAAAGGTGTTTTACTGCAGCAAGTAAGGGGAGCACTGGGGTTACTTCCAAAGCAATGCCCTCCCCAAACAGAGGAACTGTGGCCTCTGTGGGGATTTTACTCAAGAAGCCTATAAACTTTATATAGGAAAGCCCTTCAGAGACAGAGGGCACATTTCTGAGAGTGCAGTTAAAGACCACAGTACAAGGAAAGACAGTGGTGACTTTTCTGGACACACTTAGCCGGAGGTCATGGACCATCCATATATTCTAAGGTTAAGAGGGTGGGCATCTGAAAAGGTTTGGTTTTTCCGCAAAGTTTACCATGAAAAGGACACCAAGAAAAAGAATTAATATAAGAGTTTGCCACTAAAGGTGTCTTCCTTGCATGGTGGCTAACAAACTAAACTCAGTATGGTTTCTGGGGCTTAATTATAAGAACTCATACCTGGTTTTCTTCAGGTACATCCTATGTGGAGCAGCTCCACGTAAAATATCCCACCACGCTGAGACCACATTCCAGCCTTCCAACTGTGTATCCTTCAGAGCAACTCCAATCCCAATGTAAGTACCAGTGACTTCAGTTGACACTGTGTGAAAGAAGAAGCAAGCCAACCCAAATCCTAACTCCTTGAATTCATGAGGTTTAATAAAATGTGATAGGGGCTTTTTCTCTCTCTTTATTCATCCNTACATTTTGGAATAGCTTGCAGCAATAGCAACTGTTATGTGAATGTATCTTTCCTATGCATGTGGAACTGGACAGCATAAGTCACTGATGACAGAGCTCTGGAAAGTTCTTAAGGTCTTTAATCATTCCTGAGAGCTATGAGTAGAACTGCATGAAACTTATTAAATGGAAGATTTGATTGTCATTTATGAGGGATCTGACAAAAGTTCAATGATTCAAATTACCAAGCAAAAGTCGTCCTACTAAATTGTAGAAATGCCCTTCCAAAAGTAAGGACTGAGGATTCAAACACAGGCTCACTGTTTCAGTAACTCTTAAGTGATAGTAGTTTATTTGGCTTGTGGTTCTGGAGGTGGGAAAAGCCAATAATAACAAGGCTCCATGCAACAGTCTCCCTGCTGTGTCACAGCAGTAGGAGAGAAAGCTAGAGAAAGCTGAATTCACTTTCATAACAAACTCACTGTGTCAACACAAACACATCAGTGATAAGGGNTTTTAGTCCTTTCAGGGGAGAGAGCATCCAAGGATAGCCACTCTTCCAAGTCCACTAGGGCACATGCCTTCTTTTCTCTTTTGGCTATTATCTTTCTTACAAAACTTGCTTTAAATATATGTAGAGGTAAGGGCTACGAATATACTTCATTTGGTAGTGTTTGCCTGGCATCCACGAAACCCTAGTGTGATTCCCCAGCAACTGCATAAAACCAGGTGTATAGTGGTGGATGCCTTAATCCAGAGTACATAGATTCAAAAGAGCTAGAAGTTGTGCATCTTGGTTACATAAGACCCTGCCTAAAAATTAAGTAAATAAGTAAATACAGAAAGAAAGTCAACAACTAAACATACACATAATTAAGAAAAGAACTATCATCAAAAATTTATAGCTAAAAAACAAGTCAGGTGTGGTTGTGCATGGTTTTAAATCCCAACACTCAAGAGGTAGAGGCAGGANGAGGATCTCTGAGTTTGAGGCCAGCCTGGTCTACATAGTGAGTTTCAGGACAGCCAGGGCTATGTGGGGAAATCCTGTCTCAAAAACACATACACAGTTTTTGTATGTGTTCCGGAGACNGGACCTAGGACCACACACATGCTGGAAAATGGCTGAGCCCTGGCAAGGATTTTGTGTTAACTTGGCACAAGCAAGAGTCATCTGGGAAGAAGACTATCAATTGAGAAAATTCTTCCATCAGATTGCCCACTAGCAAGTCTGCAGGCATTTTCTCGATTAGCANTTGATATGGGAGGGCCTAGATCACTATGGGCAGTGCTACTCCTGGGCAGGTGGTCATGAGTTCTAGAAGATTCTAAGAGCCAGAAGATCAGGGGGTTTTCTGTGAGATTGTGTCTCCTAGTGATGTCAGAAGCCACACCCATAAAGTCTCACCAATGTGGCNGCCTAAACGTGAGCTGAACAAGGATGACACCAATGGACATGCCATAGAGCATGGGGAAAAGCCCAGGAGACTGCAACCCTACACAAAGAACTACAGGCAACTGAGGAAAGCTAGGTAAGACCACTGGTGAGCTGGTCTTCCTCAGGGAAGAGCACACAAATTGGTCATCTGGTGCCANATGATCAGCCCTGAAAACATACAAGTAACATCATAGGGACTGAGTTATATTTAGAATATATATGTATACACATACATGCAAGCGATAACAACTAATGAAAAAGAGGCCATGAATTTAAAGGAGAGATGGGAAGGGCATGTGGNAGAGTTTGGAAGGAAAGGGAAGGGAGAAATGTAATTATGTTGTAATCTCAAAAACAGAAGGGGAAATGAGTTAAAGGATCCTATCTAAAAAGANTCTGTAGTGTTTGATTAGCTGGAGTTGAAGAATTAGCTGGGATTAACAAGCAACCAGAACCACTAGAGTGAAACCTTTGCTTGACTGGCACAATTGATGCTGGTTTACTGGAGCTGAGAAATTAGCAGTGATTAGGAGACCTGATCATTAAAGTGAAATCTTCTGGGGGTACTTCCTCAGGGTCAGCACACAGAAGCCGTGGTCCAGAGTGAGTAAGGCTACATCTCCTCCTGCTGGTAGCAGAACNTGGCAATGTATGAGTCACTCAGGTGGTGCTGGTTTTGAAGGCATGAAGGGATCATGGAAANCAGCCGAGGCTTGACACTGTGTGTCAGGCCTTGAGGTCCTGAAGAGAAGCCAGGNAAGATCAATGGTAAGGGTGCAGCCTCAGTTGCAGGGGACCGTACCATATTGGAGATACCAGTACCATGGAATGACTACCAAGAACAACAGCAGCCACAGAGTGGAAACTAGCCTTAGCCCGTGAGATGATATGTGTGCTGTGGAGAGCAGAGCTGGGCAAGGAGAGCCCCAGGCCTTTTGAGCCCAGGAGATGTGAGTAGGTCCCAGATACCAAGCACTGAATTTTTATCTTGTTGAGATTTGGTTTTGCTTTGTGACTGTGCCCTGGTTCTTCCTTCTTGAAGGAAGAAAGTATTTTATTTTATAGGAGCCCACAGTTGAGAGACTTTGGACTTTTAAAAGACATTGGNTTTTTAAAGAGAACTTGGACTTTTAAAAGTGTTGAAAATTTTAAAACNTTTAAAGTTGTTTATGTTTTATATTGTGAAATTAATATGAGATTGTGGGGATAAACAAAAAAGGAAAGGTTATGGTTTGACATAACCTTGTGTTGGTGTATCCTGGTTAGATTTCTCTGACACAAAACAGTCATCCTCGATTGAGAAAAATGTCTCCATCAACTTGACTGTGTAAGTTATTAATTTTAAAAATTATCATTATTTTTATGGGTATGGGTGTTTTGCCTGCATGTATGTCTGTGTACCACATGAATGCAATGCCTGCAGAGGCCAGAAGGGAGTGTCATATCCCAGCCACCATGTGGGTACTGGAAATCAAACCCAGATCCTCCAGAAGAGCAGCCAGTGCTCTTAACCACCCTGAGGCATTTTATTAATGATGGATGTAGGAGGACCTACTTCACCCCTGGGCTGGTGGTCCTGGGTTATATAAGAAAGCAGGCTGAGCAAGCAGTGAGGAACAAGCTAGTAAAAAAAGTAAAAAAAAAAAAAATATATATATATATTTCTCCATGGCTTCTGTTTCAGTCCCTGCCTCCAGGTTCTCACCTTGAGTTCCTGCCCTCAGTGATGAACTGTTACCTGCAAGTAAGATGAAATAAACTATTTCCTCCCCAACTTGCTTTTGGTCATGGTGTTTATCACAGCAATAGAAACTTAACTAGGACACGCTATTAGCTATATCTCAGTCCTCTTTTTGCTGTTGTCATGTGTTCATGTGTGTGCTCATGAGTGTAGAGATCAGTAGATAATCTTAGGTGTGTTCACCTTTTTTTTTCCCTTTGAGACAGGGTCTCTCATTGGCCAGGAATTTGCCAAATAGGCTAAGCTCTCCAGCACACTTTCTATTTGGAAATAGGTTCTTTGTTATTTGACTGGACCAACCTCGATTTCATGATCCTCCTGAGTAGCTGGGATTACAATCTTGTACCTAAAGACCCAGCACAAAAATCATTTCTGTTCCTATAAAGAGTGGACCATTTCCTGTGCTGCAGTGTGCAGAGGTGGCATTGCACCACAGTTGGAACTTGGACTCTACAGGAAGCCCCAAGCTCATACCTTAGCTTTGACACTTACCAATGATACAACTAAGTCATCTGCCTCTGAACCTCAAGTTCCCTCACAACAATGAAGAGATGCTTCTCCCTCTGAACCCCAAGTTCCCCCATGACAATGAAGAGATACTTTTCCCTGGACAGGCCAAACCTAACAACTGACCTCCTTCCCCTGGCCAGGAAACTTCATTTCCTTTGCTGTGTTGTACTGTGAGTGCTTTGTAGCTCCGAGGATACTGCCTCTTCACCAAGCACTCAAAGCTCCCATGAGCAGCTTCAAGCATGGGGACATGGATATCAGTCACCATTTCTACCTCTCGGACCTAGAGCTCTGTACTCTTGTTCACCTCTGCTACCATTGGAACAGTCAGGCGTGATTGCTGAGCACATGGTCCCTGCAGGAGTTCCCTGCCTGGGGTGTACATATAGCCATCATGCTAGGTGCAGAACCTGTCTCTTATACACATCTAGATGTGTATAAGCACACCACCTATGACCCAGTACACAGAATGAAAGCAAAGTCATTAAGCAAGGGCTAAGCAAGCATGTGAACTTTGTTGTTATTAAGGCAGCAGGTGGCCTCCCTCTGGAAGAGTCAACAGGCATAGGTGACTCTGATCCTTGGAGGCTGAGTTTTTGTTTTAAAAGCTCTGATTACATAAATACTGTCTTTGTCTGCTTTTGTGTGCTACGGCCCAGCTGGAGGAAGCCCTACAGAGACAGGAAGCAGGTGGGCAGTGNTAGAGGCAGAGCCTCAGGCCCTCCAATGGGGAATAGTGTCAGCCAAGGCCACGCCAGGGACTACCCATAGGCTGAATTCATAAATTTGTTGCAAAAATTCTGCTCAAGAAATCTTGAAGAGTTCCTCAACAGGTAAAAATTACATTAGTTAAATAAGTGACATAAAAATATTACATGAATATAATCAAAATATATTATGTGCATGTACAAAATGTCACAATGAAACTCATTGTATATAATTAATATATGATAATATGGATTCTAAAATATTATATAAGATACATTTAGAAGCACAATAATAATTAGATTTAAATGCTATGCATATTAACACATCACAAAATATATCAACTTACTCAATTTTATTCCTTTACATTTTATTTTATCTTATTTTTTGGAGACAGGGTCTCAATAAGCAGCTCTGGCTGGCCTAGAACTCACTTTATAGACCAGGCTGGCCCTGAACTCATAGAGATCTGCCTGCCTTTGACTCCCAAGCCTTGGAATAAAAGCATATACCACCATGTCCAGCTGGCTATTTTAAAATTTAATTCCAAAAAATAGTTTATCCTTCCTATACTTTCTCATTTTTTGTTTATATTAACACTCAGTTGCACTTTTAGATTCTAATTATTCCTTATTTACATTTCTAAAATCAGTTAACTTATTCCCACTTCCTAGCCTTTCTTATTGGAGCTATGCCAAAATTAGCTGTAGAATTCTCAGTTTTCATAGATCCTAGCAATCAATTGTTCACTTGGAAGGATGTAGCTGAAGGCTGTGTGATGTTCTGGGCCCACAGCATCCTAAAAAATGGATAAAGCTACAACACTGTATGAAGAATAATGTTTATCACTGAGTTAAAAAACAATAGGTGAGCCTGAGTTTTTTCAACCTTAAACTTGCCATGATTTGATGGATCACCCAGATTCTTTAAAAGCAGAATTAAGACAAATGCTTGCAGGAGAGTTCCACAACGGCAGAACACAGTTTTCCTTACGTCTTTTCCAGCATTAATTCAACTGTTTCTCTCACATTTCGAGATGCTTTTGGAGTACCAAGTACATATGATATGATACAGCAATGGCTCACAAGGCAGCCTCACATTCCCACCTCCAGCTTTTCCCAAAATTTAGAAGGTTCAAACACAAACACAAAACAATAGTCCTGTTGTTTTTGCACTGGGCCTTTTGTTTCCCAGGCTGTGTGGATCCAGAGCAAAGAAATGGCAAGACCCTGCTTTCCGCTCCAAGCTCCTCACTGGGCTTATTCTTCTAGAAGCTTTTACTGACTTCTGAATGAAAACAAATGTTTGGATGGTATTTGGTGTGGTGCAAAAACAAAACAAAAAAATGTGATACATGTGAAACACTTCATTCTATAACAATTTGCCAAACGGGCATTCCTGGACTCAAGACACTCAAATTGGGCCAATGATTCGGCCTGCATGATGGACCCTAGTGTCCCTGGCTCAGAAGAGCACNGCCGTTGTTTGTGGTTCTTTGCTTTCTCCAACTGAGGAGTTTGCTTGGTTCTGGAACCAAGCCCCAGCTTCTTCCGATAGACATGAAGAGTAACTTTCCTAATATTAATGACCATCAGCTGAGTGCACCAGGCACTTCATGCTACATGTGTGCCACTACATGTTCACGTGTAGATTTATGCACTACTCAAACAAACCCAAGTGATGACATGAGAAGTTTGAGCCTGGCTCGGAGATGCTATGGCTTCCAGGCTGGGCAGTGGCATCCTGCTGGGTAGGAAGGCAGTTGATTCTTGTTGTGCTGACTGCTCTGCACACAGGAGCTTTTGTCTTTTCACCTACTTCCTCCAGAACACAGATCCTCATTCTTCTCCATGGTCATCAGGCATTGTAACCGGCCTCCTGAGCAGCTTGGTGGCGGGGCCTTTGTATGAGAAACAATGCTGCCTTTCCTCCTGCAAATATCAAACCAGGGCTACCTCTTCCTCCAACTGATGGGAGCCAGTGGCTTAATGAATGCAGGAGGGATATGAATGATGATGGCAAAGGTGGCAAGGGCTCTGAACAGCCAAAGAAAGCTGCCTGCTGACCCAAGTCATTCACCTGGAGGGAAAAATGCTGGCCCAGCAGAAAAAGTCCTTGTTCCAACATGACAGTCCTGGANCCTGTAGTCTGGGTGCCTGAGAGCCAACTCCTCCAATGGGTCAGCATGGACTCACTACTCAATCAGAGGCCACATGGGTTCCTTTGGCATCCAGACATGTTGTGAAACAGAGTGGGATTTAAGCCTTCATCACTAGCTCCCAAACNCNCCCAGATGCCATNGACTGAACATGAGTCAGTTCTCAACAGTCCATGAGCACTAGTCATGGGAAGACTCTTTGCTGTGAGACAGCCATGCTCTCCAGTCACTTCATGCCCATCCCTTCTCCACCTCTTGGCCAACACCCATGGTGAGTTTGGTTGGACCAAACTCCTGGTTAGCAACTTGGACTCTTCAGCATTTTATTTGGGTGAAAGTATACATTTCCTTTACNAATGGGCTCTTTGTGTTTGCAACATTTTATTGTACACACCTGGGGATTTTATATATTCAACAAGCAACATCATTCCTGGCTTCAGGCCTGCCACAGAACCTCAGAGAATTTTCTCTATTCACATAACTGAGAAGCAGAACAACCAGAAACCACAGCTCCTCCAGACCCACCAGGAAGTGAGGCTCTGGAACACACTGTTGTCCCCAAACTAAAAGAGCAGGCATTGCTGAAAATGACAGTTTATCTCTGCAGAAGCTCCCTGGTTCGTGGTTAGAGAGCCAGGACAAGAGAGCCTGAACTGCCACTGATGACCCCCTGGAAGTTCACTGTGGAAAAGCCTGTGAGGCAAAAGCTCAAAGGCACTATTGTAAGAGCACAATACCCAGAAACATAGATGAATGTGTTCGTCTGTTAGATCTGGGGCTAGTCTCTTTCTGTCTGTGAATCTCTAACCCTCAGAGAGATTACCAAGTTCCCCAGATTTCAGGAGACAAGCAGGTGCCATAACTCTCATTTCCAAGGACATGTACCGGTTACCAGATTTTAAAACATCAGAAGAGCATGGCAGTACATCCTCCACCATAGCATGGGTACTCAACTAAATGTGCCTCTCCTCTCCCACATCCCCAGAGCCATACATTTCCTTCTCCAGGATTCAGAACACACACACCCATGCCCACCACCTGGGAATCTGTCTACATGCCTGTGCTATGGTCTACTCATCAACTATATGGCATGAAGCCTCCATTCCTCTGAAACCTATAAGGAACCTCCACTCTGTCCTATATGCCTGACCTCTCTTCAGAGGCCTTGTTATGATGCTGTCTGTCTATAGCATTAATAACTATTCTAATCTCTTTTCTACAGTATTAGTAACTATTCTAATAAATCTCCTGTCTGTAGCATTAATAACTATTCTAATCTCTTGTCTATAGTATTAGTAACTATTCTAATAAATCTCTTACTTCTTATTCAAAAAGAGAATCTACCTCAGTGTCCCCTATACCCCAAACCTAAGACCTTTCAGTGTCTCCCCACAATGTCAAATTTTCATTGGNAGCAACTTACCAGAAACTCTTGCTTTCCTCAATAGCCTTGGCTGAGGCAAACACAGGTTCTTTCGTTTCAGTCTTAATCACTAATTATTACTAATTACTTAATATTAACTGTCAGATCACATATTCCGTATCACACCATAAATATATATATATATATTCAAACATATACACATTTATATAGATATAATTGTATCACATGTATCCATATATAANACAGAATGTTTACAAAGGGTTAAAGAAGTTTCAAAGAGACCCAAGAAGCTAAAAGGCTAAAGCTGGGAAACTGAAAGAAATGAAATTCTCTAAGGTGGTGAGATAGCATAACGCTGGAGATCTGTGGAGAAGCACAGCCAGCACTGTTGTACAGTCTTGAGTCCAGCTGCAGAGGCAAAAAGGCAGGACCAGGTTCAGATTAACCAACAGATAATGGATGGATGGATGGATGGATGGATGGATGGATGGATGGATGGACGGCAGGTCAGATGGGTGAACAGGAAAGTGGACAGAGAATAATTTGAGTAGGTCATGTCTAAAGCAGGGGCCAGGCCAAGCTGAAGACTCTGGGATAGAGGGGAGCCACCTGGTATGTCAGTAGCCCATACTCAAGGTATAATGGGAAGGCCTACATAAGACCTGAATTCTCATACTCTCATACTTTTTTTAAAGGAGTGTGTGTGTGTGTGTGTGTGTGTGTGTGTGTATACATTGCCTATGGAGCCAGATCTCCCGGAACTGGAGTTACAATTGATTGTGAGCCACCCAGTGTGGGTGCTGGGAACCAAAATCAGGTCCTCTATAAGCAGTATGAACTCTTGTTCACTGAGCTATCTTTTCAACACATTTATATTTTTTAAGCCCCGTTTAATTGTTTGTTGTTGTCTGTTTCATCAGCAATCACTTTAATGTTTGGTTATACTTTCCTTCTGGGTGCTTAGGACCATGTAGGTATCCAAAAATTATCTAAAAATTGTTAAGGTCAGTTCCATTGGTGATCTATACAATCTGTAACTTGCTTTAACTCTTAGCTGCCCTCATGATAGGCAACTGTTATTTTCTNCCAGGGACCNTCAGGATCTCTATGGTCTCTTCAGTGGTGGCCATTTTGGTGTCTGTCTGGGACCCTTAGGACCTCTGCTACTTTCATTGTGGGTGGAGGGACTGCTTTCATGTCTCCTACCTGAGACCTCTGGCTGCCAAACTGTCAGTGGTTAGTC